>CM068313.1:42892495-42972495 GCA_034766995.1 Acanthacorydalis orientalis | reverse complement strand
TTCAGTAAAATCTTAAACACAATTTTTATGTTTTGTGCGTATTTTATGCATCATTTAGTGGAAGAAATATTAACTAACTTTGTCATTTTGACATCTAAAAAATTATTTGTACTTAAAGTTTAAAAATGAAAGGATTGTTTTTTGGAAAATTAATTTATTAGCTGACAACTGGCTTCCTGATTGACATTAAACCGATCTATATATTTAAGTTCTAAAGATCTCTTAAATCATACTGGCATTTAAGAAGCAGCATGAAGAAAAAAAAACATTAAAATTGAAATGTGTAAATAGAGCGATGTAAATTCATTAAATTACTTTCCTACGGTTTTAAAAGAAGCGTTCAAATCACTAATCTTATTCACACAATCGATCATAAAAAGTGGATTAAAAATTAAACTTAAATAGATTATCAATATTTGATTTAGTGATAATACTGTTATATTTGCAAGTACTCCACAATATCTAGAGAAGATCATTGAAGGATTAGACGACACCAACGAAAAATGAGTCTAAAAATGAATCATAATAAAAATAATGTATAATGAACTTTTTTATCTGAAGAAAACTAATATAAAAGAAAAGGAAATGATTTCTATTTTAGCTACATCACCAATATATTTTTCATTGATAGAAGTTACTAGGAAAATATAAATAAAATAGAATATATTTGAATGAAAAAACGTATATAACTGCCACTAACAATATAATTATTGTCACCATGGCTAAATTCACTTTCATGTATGATTTTTTACTCCTTCACCAACAACAAAAAAATGTGTGATCAAGCGTATTCAATATTTGATAATTATTCATTTTTAGTTATTATTAATGAGTATTTGTGCACAATCCTTACTTTTTAACAACAATCAAGTATTTAACATTGTTAGTCAAAATTATGAGGTTTTTAGGCTAATACAAAGTTATTTATAAACGTTAAACTAACAAAATTCAAATTATAATTCAAATTATATTATTATATTTCGTGTGAAAAGAAAAGTATTTGATCAATGTATACTTTATTTATAAAAATATTACATAAGTTTTAAAGTCATTAATATTTCAGTAATTTCACACACCATATAGAAATATGGAAAAGATATATCAATAAAAAAGAAATCGAAAAAGAACTAAATAAATATAGAGAAAAAAAGAATAGTGGATGTAATAACAAGAGTAGAATTTGAAATTGCAATAGGTGGAAATATTGTAGAGATAGGTCAATATAGAAACAACAAATTATACATTATTAATACAGATTATTAACACAGATTTAAAAAGTATAAAAAGGCAATGAAAAAAATAATTTGGAAGAAGTATCAGGAAATGTAATGTGCATATGTAAAAAAAAGATACTAGATAACTCAAATTGAAAAAAAAAACTTGAAAAAGACATCTATCCAGCAGTAAATCAACAAGGGTTATAGTTATTAACATCTGTGTATTAAAATATATATATATATATATATATATATATATATATATATATATATGAATGAATATCAAATCAGTCACATGAAATCATTATAAATTCATATAAATACACATTTTGTATAAACTTAGCTATTATATCATTAAATATATTATATTTATCAAAAAAAAATATTTTAAATATTAAGAAAAAAAATACTATTTTACTTATGAAAGTTAACATTATAATATTAACAATGTTTTAAACGGAATAAAAGAAATATTTTTACTAGTCGTGTATGCATAATAATACTCTAAAGAGAACACTTTTTAGTATGACAAGTACATATAATTAAAGTATGATTATTTATGACAGTATTGCATTATGAATAAAATATCTAATGAAAAAAAGACGATAGTTATGAATGACAGTTTCAATGCATTCATTTATTAATCAATGATTCAACATGTTTTTTATAATCTTGATAAGACATAATAAATCATGTTATTTATATTTTTAAAGTGTAATTATTTCAGGAAAGAAAATTAAAACTAGTTTTAATTAAATCATAATGCCATGTATTAATAAATAATGCATATATTTTTTATGTAAAATTTATAATATTACATTCTTAGTTTTAATTTGAAACCATAGTAATTTTACTAATAATAAAAGGCTTTATCTCACAAATTGCATCGATATTAAAATATTTCAAGTTTAAGCTACAGAAAAATCTATACCTTAGCGTTCTGAGAATTAAATCGTTATAAAAGTCTACATAAACAACGATTAAAAATTGATCAAAATCACTAGTTGATAAATTCGCGTAGAAAAAAATTATACTTTGTGAATTTAATGAAAAATTAATATACGAATATATAAAAATATCATATCTTGACGTAATTTTTATTTAATGTATTTTTAGTTTCTTTATGAGTTTAAAATTGATTTTTGTTAAGAGAAAGAAGACATATTACATATATTGCTTGTTACTAAAATTGTGAAGAAAATTGAGAAGTGTTAATATTTAATAAAATTTTAATAATATATTTTATGATATTCATTTAAAATAATTATTCCAATGAAAACCTACTTACGGAAAAATATTAATGTTAATTTCTTGATTATTGAAAAGTATATTAAAAATAAGGATTTACCTTTATTATTTAAATTTTTTATTTGTTTAAATAACAAAATAAACAAGTCATCAAAGATAAAATTAGTATTTTTACAAATAATTTTTTTACCGCCTTGCAAAGCATAAAAAATTTTCTGGTCAAAAATGTTCCATAATTATATGCGATTGTTGATTATGCACAGTTCATTAGCGATACCATTCATATTCAGAGCACTGAGGTACAGAATAATACCATAATAGATAAGTATAGAATATATTTTATTTTTCTATGACTTAGCGCTCATATAATTATGACATCCCCATCGAAATGTACATAAAAATAATACAAAATGATCAATCATTCAATCAATTATTGAACTTTTTCGGTTATAAAAAAATTTGTGATTTGAAAAGTGGACGAAAAATACAATAGTAATAATTCCAAACATTTAAGTGCAGACAATTTAGATTAATTTAATTTATCTTCAATGCCATTTACAAAAAAAATAGATATTCTAACAAACATTCTTTCAGACATTTCGACTATTTACCAAATTTTATTTAAAACTTTTATCAGAACTAAATAAAATATATATTAAGTTTACAAACTTTCAAGAGCAATATAATTTAATGAATTATAAAAAATGATCTCATTAAAAATAAAAATAGTTTAATATTATGGATAAAATATACTACAATTATATATAAACAACTATTAAACTTTAAAATAATTCAGACAAAATTTGTTTAAGAAAATAGTTGAACTCTAATATTATTAAACACATTAGACTTTAAATTTATTACCATATTATCAGACAATAATTGCTACAGGAGTAATGGTTCATAAGTAGTTAGTATGTAATGACTGCTATATCAGTCATATTTTCAGTAATCGTATATCATAATTATATATGTCACGTTTGTTCTAGGATTATCGTATTCTATTAGTTCTATTATTTCATCATGATTTTACTTTAGTAAGACATAATTATGTCGTACCTTATTTTAAATTTAGAAAATATTTATATTATATTCCACCATACTGATTATATATATATATATATATATATATATATATATATATATATTCTTCATTTATCAAAACAAATAGTAAATCAGTTTCAAAATAATTGGCTAATTCATAAATCAATCTCGTTGGTTCTAATAACCTCACTAAACCGAAGTGAAGACAATGGCGTCTAAAAATCAACATATTAGGCATTGTATCCTTTTTGCATTTCAAGTGAAAAAAAACTACATTCCAATTGAAAAAACCTGCTGCTGAAGCCATGGAAATGATTTTTTCAGCTTTGGGGGAAGGTACTGTGCCTCATAAAACATACAAAACAGTTTGATGATTTTAATCATTCCGATCGAAAACGTCCCAAACAACTGAAAAAATTTGAAGACGAGAATCTTGAGCAGTTGTGAACTGCTGAAGATAAGTTGAAAACTCCGATTAGACTGAACAGGAACACGCTAAACAACCTGAGTTACTCAGCAAGCAATTTTTATGATCTACATTGGCTAGGAAAAATTTGAGAGCTAAGCCGATGGATTTCACATAAACTCAGCCTGGAAAACCAGGAAAGAAGATGCGATAGAGCTATGTCCTCGCTGACAAGGTTCAAAAGGAACGATTTTTTCAAAAAAAATCTTAATAGAGGAGAAAAATTAGTTTTGTACGACAATCCTCACCACCTAAAATTATGGGTTCGCCCGGTAAACCATCGATATCGACTTCGAAACCATATACTCGTGCCATTGTATATTTGATGAGACATTAAGTGTGTGGTGTATTATAATTTGCTCGAACTTGGTATTCACTGTAAATACAGAACGTTATCAGCAATAACTAATAGGTTTGAGTGACGCACTAGAGAGAAAAAGACCATTCACTAGCGAGGATACGAGATAAGTGATTTTGCAGCACGATAACTTTCGGCCGCACGTCGCGAAAGGGACCAAAGGCATTCCTTCGTTGGGCTGGGAAGTTCTCTCTCATACGGCGTATTCACCAGACCTAGTCCCATCAAATTATCACTTGTTCCAGTCGTTCCAGCATTACCTGGCTGATACCCATTTTAAAATAGTGGAAAAGGTCCTAAAATGCACTAACAACTTCATTGACTCTAATCCTCCATTTTTTTTCGACAATGGATTCGTCAGTTATCAAGCAAATGGAGCAAAGTTATACGAAATAATGGAAGATTTTTTGAGGATTGAAATGTTTTCACATTTTTGCGTAACTAAACATTCGTTTTCTATAAAAAGGCACTAAATTAATTTGTACACGTTAATACAAACTCAAATTCGAACTAATAGCATATTTATCATAAAGTTATATTCAACCCAACTTTAATTTTCTTATTATATATATATATATATATATATATATATATATATATATATATATATGTATAATAAAAATAGAGGCTGATTTTACAAAATAAATTATCTAAATTAAACTGATAAAATGCAAATAAGTAGTTTAAACAAGATATGTGTTTACTTAATCAAAAAATAACTCATGTGTGGGCTGGTATTACAAACAACTTATTTGCTCTGTTTATATACAATTATTTATATAGATGGTGATTAAGTAGAAGTACTTAAAATAATTCGTGTTGATTTTCAATATTGTTTATAAATTTCAATTCAATTATAATTTCATTTGCGATTGTTTTAATTACGTTTGTGTATCTAACACAATATTGATTCTTAATAAATATAAGAATTTTTAACTATTATAAATGTTATATTAAAAGAATATACATTACTTTCAAATTAATGTATTATATAGATAATGAAATATAAGTACTGTGCACGTATTTAAAATGATTTAATATGTAGACTGATACAGAAAAGACGAATGTTTAACAATCTTGAAAAAATCACATCGAATGTAAAATAAAATTACTAGTTGAATTTTTATTTTGAAACATTTCAAAAAGGAAAACAATAATATGCAATCAATTATTTTTTATAAAGAAATAAATAAATCTCTTACAAATGGAATTAATACAATGTAAAACTACAATTAAAAAATCAACTCGGATATCAACATGTTGCGATAAATCAAAAAGTAAAAAAGTAATATTATTTCAAATATAAAGAAACAAGTTAAACGCAAGAAGTTTTAACTTGTTTGCTGCATCACTGACATCATTTTTATGTGCACTGAAGTCAGCAATTTATTGTTATGTGCACATGTAAAAGATAATCGCATCGTCATCGGATTTGCATTAAGAATAAAAAAGAACAGTAATAGGATTTCTGTACACTGAAGAAATATCTTCAGAAAAAGTTCATAAAAAACTGTAATCGTATATGGAGACTACTATTTTAAACATCAAAATTCCGATAAATAAATGAACTATTTATAAGACGAGTAAATCATTCTACTATAAAAATAAGTAAAATTCTCACCAGCACGTAGCAACTTATTTTCAGATGAAATAATACGAGTAATTTTTTAAACTTTATTCAATACTTTAAGACTATCAACTCATTCCAGAAGGTAAAAGTAGCTTTTTAAAAAATAATATCAAACAATATCTACCACACCATAATCATATTTCCCAACACACGACCTAGAGATTAGAATATTCAATTTTAAGATAATTAATATCATCGTTTTTTCGCTATGTAACTATTTTCTATTCGAATCAATCGATTATGAATTAAATGACATTTTCCGAATATCAAATTGTTTATAAAAAGTTATGAAAGTGTTTATGTGATTAAGAAGAAAAAGAATATAATTACTTTTATTACAATTTTTTAAAATAAAATTTATAATGCTTTTATTTTCACTTTTAACTCATTTTTAAGTATTCTGAAAATCTTAAATATAATATTAAAAGTTATCATTATTAAATGAAATTGTTTATTATCAAAATTAACGTTGTGTACGCAACTTGACACCAAACTACTTCATAAAAACGATTTTATACCACGAATGTGTATCATATTGCTACAGCACAAAATTTAAAGTACGCTTCTTAAATTTCCATATTTTTAAAATTTATAAAATAATATAAAATGTTTAATAAATTTTCAATGTTTAACAAATGTTTAAAAATGTTTAATAAATTTTAGAATAATGAAAATAGTAATAATAGTAATAATAAATATTTATATGAAAATTAATTAAACGTACAAATGTGTATAACATATTATAATTCAGTCCAATTCAGTTTGTTTATATCTTCTCAAATGTCTGCTGAAACTTACGGTCTTGTGAATATTTTATAAATTAAAAGAATTTATTCATTTTTTTGTTATAACAAGAAATTTTATATTTCTATAGGACTCTTATAATAAATTTAAAAAATTATAATGTACTTTGAAGATAATATAAGTGTAAAAATATAAAAATATTTAAAATGCATAATTTTTTAAAATATTTTGACAAGAAAGTAATTAAATACTATATATGAATATTGTTCATATATAAAAAAAAAATACTTTTCAAAATAGTTTTTTTTTTAAAAAACACCATAGATTTTAACTCAATTTCAATATTTCGCAGTGCAGTTTTATATATCTACTAAATTAATAAATTTATTAAAATTACTCACTTTTACTTATTTTTGTATACATCTCTGAAAACATATTTTTAAGAAATGAATTCATCTAATTTAATACAACATTGCGTACGATGCTTAATATAAATTACTCTCAAACAAAGACACCAACAAACTACCTTACGTCATTTCTGACAAGTATACATAGAACATATTATTTTTGCTATTTCTGATGATAGGTAAGAAAACCACTTAAAAAAATTTAAATGAATATCTTAAAATTTAAATGAATATCTCCATTTATGGCCTCCTTAACTCTTAGTTGAGAGCGTTATAATTTATTTTTATTGAACAGATTAATTAATTAGAAAATTATTATGACAGTATTTTATACAGGAATTCGCAAAAATAATACTTATATCCCAGAAAAATACATTCAGAAGTCTGCTTTCTGTTTTTCTATTGCACTATATTCAATTAAATATTCAATTCATTGCATCATTCTGTTTTTTTGTTAAATTATACCTGTATATCCTGCTCAAATAACTTAATTTACAATTTTGTTTTCATGAATACTTGACATCAAATAGTTAAAACCAAAATCATAGATTAAATCAAAATATTTTCTTCGGCTTGCCTTATAGGATAACTATACTATATTCCTATTAAAAAAAAAAAACGATTTCAGTATTTTTATATTACTTGTCATTATTTTCATTCGGAATTATATTTCATTTTGCTTGTTTCAACTGCAGTGACACTAATTTTTCTGAATATACTTTCTACTGTACATACGTATTTAATTTTCTAAAGACTCGTAAATTTTAGTAATAGACTGACTTACATTATCGATATTATAAAATATACAAGTGAAACTATTGTTAAAAAAACTAGACACACTGCAGCTTCTCAAAAAAAAATCATTTACATAAGTCATATATAAATTGGAAGAATAGCAATACCATTAAACAACTTTTATATTATTTCAGATAAATTACCAATCCAAAATTAAAACAGAAGCTAAAAAAGAATCAAACAAGTAACTCACGTTGTTAAAAAATTACAGAATTTAGAAAATAATTTAAAAAAGTATTAATAAAAAATTATAGAATTAATAATATTACATTATTAAATTAACAAAAATGATAGAAATATATATATATATATATATATATATATATATGTGTGTGTGTATACACACATATTGTGTGTTTATATATATATATGCATAAACATTCTACATGTATTTTCCTTCACGATAAAAACTGAATGATTCATAAACGAAACAATCCTGTAATGTCTTCTGATGATTCACACCGTTCTACGAAACTGCATACGCTTGACGAATATAGATATTTTATAACACATTTTACAATATTTCATCGATATAATGAAAAAATGTTTCACATTGTGAAATAACACTAATTATTTTTTTTAATATTGTATTCTTAGTAATGATTACAATATTCATTATATATTCGTTAATTATTAAATATTCTTAATGCTAATAACAAATAATATATTGGGTTTTAATATTATATTCAAAAACATCGAAGTTTTTTTAATAGTTTTCCTCTAACTCTTCAAAAATTATTCTATTTGTACAAAACATTTAAGTTGAATAGAAAATAATTATATTTTAATATAAAAATACACTTTTCATCCATAATAACTTACTATACACGAAAAATGTATAGATAATAAAGAAATTAAATATTTATTAATAACTTTGATTTCTATATTATCTATAAAATTATTCATAAAAAATGTCTCTTTTTTCCCTCTCTCTCTTTATATATATATATATATATATATATATATATATATATATATATATATATATATGTGTGTGTGTGTGTGTGGGTCTATGGATATGTGTGTATTTATGTGTGGTGTGTTTGTGTGTGTATGTTACTGTATATGTACTGATTTGAAAAAATGAGTATTATAAATTACGGTGATAAAACCACTAATACATTAAAATGCACAAAAATCTATTACACTTTAAATCTGCGTTACAAAGTATAAACTATTTTTATATTAATACACTTTGAACGCATTCTATGAAATAAGATCGACAAAATGACTATATTTCTATAACATTAATCCTGATTCAAGGCGAAACAAATAAAACTTTGTAGTACAAAATTAAAATTGAAATTTATTAATTTTAGGGATAACAGAAAAGCAAATTTCAGTTTAAGAAATAACAAAAGTATCTAAAAAGTAAACCTGTTAGATTACTAAAACTACAATAAATAATTGGTGTTCTATTAATAAAATGTTTAAAAACAGCCATTAATTTGGAACAAAATATTTTCAAATATGTATATATATATATATACGAGTATATATATATATATATATATATATATATATATATATATATATATATATATATATATATATTAAGATTCGTGTAAATTTTCTGAAACCAAATTAGGTATCTATATTTTTCCCAATCTTTTAATAAATTGAACTGAATGTATATAACTCGCAATCAATATTTAAAAAGTACATAATATAAAAATATGGTTATAATTTTTCAAATGTTTCGAGTAGATATCTATATAAAATAATGCTTAGAAAGTATACTAATTTTCCTTCTAATAAATAAAAAAATATAAACATGTGAAAATACTAGATTGCAAGTCAGAGGATCTAATATACTAATGTTTATAACATGGGTGTGTGTGTGTATATGTATGTATTTATATATATATATATATATATATATATATATATATATATATACATATATATCAATGACAAACAAAAACTTTAAAAATATAAAGCGGAGGAATTATATTCTTTTCCGTGATATATATTTGCAATATTTTTATTAAATAAATAATTAAACTACAGAATAAAATACAAGTATGTATATAATAATAATATCAACATTTTTAAAAACGTAAGGATATAAGCTTTGAAATAAATGAAACCAAGTTAATGAATAGGGAAAAACAGATATTGAAAAGTGAGTTGATCTAAGTACTTATTATTATAAATAAGAGCAAAATTATAAACAATAAATCGTAGGAATGTTTATTTGTACTATACATATATATATATATATATATATATAGATTCTAATTTACTGTTAGTCGAAAGTTGTCGTGTAAATGAGTATTTTTTTGCATTATTAAATCATGTTTCAATCACAATATATGTATATATATATATATATATATATATATACATACATATGATTTTATATTGTTTCATTGAACCGTAAATATAAATATTTATTTTAAAATTAATACATTATTAAACTTAATTTATTATTAAAATAACAAATATTATAGTTATTATGAAACTAAGAATATTATTGAGGTTATCCAAAAAAAATAATTTTATTGAGTTAACATAAATTATTATGTTGTTAAGTAATGAAATTTCTCAACAGGTTTGAATCAAATATTTGTTAGTTTTAGTTATATATATATATATATATATATATATATATATATATATATATATATAATGTATATATATATATATATTATGTATGTATGTATATATATATATTATGTATGTATATATATATATATTATGTATGTATATATATATACATATATGTATATATGTGTATATATGTATATATATACATTCATTATTAAAATATTCTTAACTAGAAACAAAAAACTTTTTTAGTGAATATAAATATGCTAAATAATATTAGGTTGCCCTAATGATATTCATATTTTACTTATATACGTACACATATTCGTATATATATATATATATATATATATATATATATATATATATATATATATATGTATATATGCCTGTGTGTATCTATAAAAATGCAGAAATATATATTATCTTATTCAAACTACATATATATTTAGTCAAGTTACATATTTGATAAGGTCAGAATCCATCAAATGCTTATCTATAAAATTTTATCAATTCAGGGTCTATAGATTAGTAATATTCACATTTTGCTTTCTTTCTAAAAAAATTTAAAACATGTTTTTACTGTTAAGGTGAATATACTATAATTTCACAATAGTATATTAATAATTTTTTACATTTAAAAAATATTATGAAACATTTTCTATTCATTTCCTATTCATCGTATTGTTTTCGATGAAAAATGTACTTAAAAATAATTTATTTTTTTATGAATATTAAGTTAGATTATTGTAACATTTTAATTTTATTTTAATTAATAGATCAGTATTGTAGGGAATTAAATGATATTTAAAATTTACATTAAATAAAAAATATAATATATATATATATATATATATATATATATATGCATATGTGTATGTCTTTATATGTACAAATATAAAGATTTGAACATAATGACATGCTAAGTACTGAATAATGAAAAATCAAGCAAACATTATGTTAATATACAAATTACAATACAATACAAAATAATGAATTAATAATATGTATCATCATCAATAAAAAACTTACTGGTTATATTTTAAATCATTATTAAACCATTTAGTCTTAATTATTTTTTTAAACAATAGCATTACACCAAACAAATTATTAAAAAATAAGTTTAGGTTACAAGAAATAAAAAGCACTCTTCCTTTTTTTGGTGAAAGATATTTGTCTATCACCGAGAAAATTTAATTAAAAATGGGAAGAAAAATACGGTTCGTACATTTTTTATTTTAATTCCAAAATATTTTATTTTTATTATTTGTATAAAAATATTACTAAAAAATAAATGTTGTTATATGTTTTATTCATAAATTTAAAAAAATTGTATCACTTTCCATTTTGTTATGGATTGATAGTCACGCATTTTTCATACTTATATTTTGATCCTCTTTCACAATATTTGTATCATAGTACTTTTTGTTCACTCCATATCAATAGATTTTCTTTTCAGTGAAGTTTTTATGGAAATAATAATTAATGTACTATTTTATAATCAAATCAATAACAATATAGTTTTGGCACTGTGGACATTTTTCTGGTCAAAAGTGTTCAATAATTGAGTATTGAACATTGTTTATATACATTTCCAATATCTATGATACCATCATCAAAGTGCTAAAATACTAAATCACAGAACAATCTCTTAGAACCCATTTACGAATGGTCAAATCAATCAGTTTAAATTGGAGCAAAAAAACATTTACAGAAAAAAAAAGAAATAATATATTTATTTCTTTTAGAACATTCGAGTATTTTAGAGATTTTATAGCAAATTGTATTTCTTTTATGCATGGATGACAGTTTCGTCTAAATTTATTTCTTAAAAATTGTAAAACTGTAAAGGATAGACTTAAAAAGTTATTCTAACTCAGACTCTAATATTCGTCAACGTAATTTTACTAGGTACCATTCAAATATATTATCAATTTTATTATAATTGATACATGTATTTACGTTTTCCAGATGAACTGTAGTAAAGTCATTCTACTGCACTAAATAATTCCGTCTTGATTGTATTCAAGGGTATCGTATATATTATTTGCCGTAACGCAAATGAATAAAAATTTCACCCGTTTTGTATTTAATAGAAAACAATAACATTTCAAGTAATGATGATATATCATTCTCGCGGTATAAAATATATATAAAGAGATAAAATGCATTAATGTCACAAACATAAAGAACACAACATTATTCTTGATAACATACATAAACAAGTATTCATAAAGGTGAATAAACGTTTGTTTTTATAACAAAAAAACATTTGAAAATAAAAACAAATAAACTTACGTTTTCGGGGAATGATGCACTGCCACTTTTTTTATTAAATATAGTTTGATATGTTCTTTGTAAAACACTTACACCAACTAACATGAACAGATTGTCATTTGTTATTAAGAAATGTCACAGGCATCTTAGTTAATCTGATATTGCAATATGAAAAGAGAATAAATATATATATATATATATATATATATATATATATATATATATATATATATATATATATATATATATGTATATATATATATATGGTTGTACATAAACCTACCACTAGAAAACACAGACTGACCTTTATTTCAGAAAACTTCATTGAAAATACAGGCTAATCATTATATAATACTATTGTATGAACTATAAGTGATACGTTTAAATGTCATAAAAGTCACAGTATTATAAAACATATAAGCATGAAGAGCTATTCATTTTATTTGTAAGAAAAAGTAAAAAAAATATTATGTCACCAATAAGAGTAACCAAAGAATGGAACAAAATTTCGAATTCAGTTAGAAAAAAATAAACAATATATAATGAAATTATTCATTTGAAAACTAAGATAGAAGTTTTATTCAAACATCAATATAACCACGAATCATCTTAAAATTGTTTTCAAGACTTCGATAAATCATTAAAAATTCTATAACCAATTTTTAATAATATAAAACTACTCAAACAATAAAAATGTAAATTTGAAACATTTTTTTTAATAAATTAAAGAAAGAATAAGACATGAAAGATACTCGAAAAAATATCGATCAAAATTCTATTTTATCGAAAAAACTAAAAATCATAATTAAAATAAGATAAAAAATGAAGTCTATTTAACATTATATATATATATATATATATATATATATATATATATATATATATATATATAATAAAAATAGCTATTACAATTTTATGTTTTTGGCAAAACACCGTACAAAATAATTACTTCGGTACACTGAACTAATTAGTAAACGAATTATTACAATAAAAACGCATCTTTTAAATATAAAATAATATAAAAAAAGACTTAAAAATACATTAAATCATTGAATAATATTTATCAAAATATGCACATCGGGACATTCTAATCCGAGATAAAACAATTTTAAATATGACTGAAAATGAAACATAAAATAAATGTACAATAGTTATATCCGTATATATATATATATATATATATATATATATATATATATATTATATATATACAATTATTTTTCTATATAATTATGAAATAAATAATTTCAAAATAGAAAAAAGAGACATTATTTTAATAATACATTAAGAAATATATTAAATTCCTTTATTTGATTTATAGTAACCGAAACTAAATGTATAAATATTAATTACAAAAATTATTATATGATTTCTGTAAGCAAATTTACACAAAAAAAACTTCAGTTTAGGATATATACATCAATTTGTCATTGTATTCAATTACTCATTTCTTAAAAATAAATTAAATAAATATTTATTTCTTTGTATTCTTATGTGATAACATATAATCTGCTTAAAGATGAAATTATACTTGAAGCTATTATTAATTTTTATTTTCATAAATATTTTATAATTTATAACCAAAGCATTCGTTTAGTTCGTCGTTTTAGGCTCATAAAAATTATTATTTTGTAAAAAGATTTGAAAAAGGAGAAATACAAAAATAGGCGATAAATTATTTTAATCTTTAAGAATTTTATCATAACGAAATTATGATGTATTGATGAAACTATGAATTTAAAATTTTAATTTAAAAGACGACCGTGCTGAAGAGATTTGA
The DNA here is from genome assembly GCA_034766995.1 of Acanthacorydalis orientalis. Taxonomy (NCBI): domain Eukaryota; kingdom Metazoa; phylum Arthropoda; class Insecta; order Megaloptera; family Corydalidae; genus Acanthacorydalis; species Acanthacorydalis orientalis. The sequence goes on along the minus strand of CM068313.1, from coordinate 42,957,979 downwards.
CCTTATGATAATTTTATATATTTTTAATTATTTTTTCACATACTCCCATCCGATCATTGGTTTTCGGATAACCCTTTCACTTGTCAATAAGTAATTTTCCTAATCTTATTTTTATTTATTAAAAAATAATAGTTTGATTATTTTCAATAGATGTAATAAAATATAAATAAAAATTAATTAATAAAATGAATATATTTGGAATGATTAATAAAAATATTCAATTAAGATATTGAGTAAATAATTCACATATATAGATGCAAACAATATATACATATACATATATATACATATATATATATATATATATATATATATATAAACATATATATATATATATATATAAACATATATATGTAAACATATATATATATAAACATATATATATATATATAAACATATATATATATATATATATATATATATATATATATATATATATATATATATATGTAGTATATGTCATATTTAATATTATTTATTAAACAAGATATATATTTTTGTACTCTACTACTCCTTGTAGTAGAGTAAAATTCTGACACCAATAATTTTTTTATCAAAGCTAAATGAAAAGAATCTGATGAATTTTTTTAAAAAATAAACTCTTAATTAATTACAGCGGTTTTTAATTAGAGTGTATTCAATTAGATAACAAACATAGAAAAGCCTGATCTAAAATGGAAAAAATACAGAATTTTAGTCAATAAATTGAAAAAGGAAATACTATTTTTAATTCTATTCTACTGTAACATATAGCTGTATAAAATTGTTTTTTCGAAAATACAGATTTTTGTTACATACACTTTACACGCTCTTATCGTCAAATTTGTAAAAATGAAAAATGAAATAATTGAACATGTAGATGAAAAAAAGAATTTGCTCAATAGTAAATAAAGAAAATATAAAAAAAATTTCTTAAAACATTGTTAAACGTTTACACTTTCGAAAATCAAATAAAATTTGAAAACAAATATAAAAATGTAAATAAGATTGCTAAAAATTAAAATGCTTTCAATGTATATCAGTACGTTGCAGAAATAAAAAAAATGCATAATTATTACATATCAAATTAAGATAGCAATACATAAAACGTAATTACATGACTTTAATATTAAAATAAATAATTTATTTACAAATCAACAATTATAAAAGTAAGATTATATTTCAACAATATTACTATTTATACTCCAAATTCAAAGATAAAATGAGACAAAATTAGCATAAATTATAAATTCTTTATCTATTAGTCTAACCATTTTTCGATTACTCTCTCAGTCTAATTAAAGAATTATGAGTGCATCAAAAAAACCGATTACGCATTGAATATTACATTTCATAAGCATTGTGTAAAATTCTTTAAAACAGAACATATTTCGAAATGTCAAAATGTCATGTCATTACTTTTATTTTCTTAAAATTATCATTTTAAAAATATAAGACTTAAAATATTAACCACAAAAGTTAAACATTAATCAGAACAGATGCAAAATTAAGTAATTACAATACTAAATACTCGTAATAAGTTCTTTATTAAAATTTTTATTTTATTATGCAATAAAAAAGTAATAATATAGAATCCATCAATCAATTAATTCTTTTAAAAATCAGAAACATTTTATTTTGAAATATAAAATTTACCTCTTTCGTTTTTTTTATTATTCCTCTATTTTTTACTTAAAAAAATCTCACGAAATTACTAATTCTGATGTAAAATATTATCTTGTTATCTTGAAACCTTACAACATGTAAAAACATTTTTATTTTTTTGTACATATATATATATATATATATACATATATATATATATATATATATATATATATATATATATACATACATACACCATTGTCACTATTAAAATGTCATCATCAGCAAACAGCACAGTTAGTTCTCACAATGTGAAACTAACGATCTTCTAAAGAGAAAGTTTAGTATATTTACTTTTATTACTACGATGCAAACTTATATTATCATTTTATTTATACTTTTCATTTGTTTACCAACTGATAAAATATTCAGTTTACCAAATGGTGTAATTTTATAATGTAAAATTTAATTCAAATTTAAGAACTATTTTTCTTTTCTGTATTTCTAACCAACTGAGCACGTATTTTAATATTATTTTACTATGTATTTTCTTTTATAATCAATATCTTGTGAGAGTGACCTTATTTTTCATAACTACTTTACTACTTTTCCATTTATCGAATCCATTAGAAACAAGAAAATGCATATGCTAAAATTAAACAAATTTTACAGTCAGATAATATTTACTTTATTAATATTATTTATTACTTAAATTATAAACCCGTATAAATTGAAAAAGAATATATCATTAATAATATATTTTTTATACAATTATACACACACTTATATATATATACATACATATATATACATATATATATATATATATATATATATATATATATATATTCATGTATACTAGTTCCCTATATATTATTAACTTCGAAGGAAAGTGACACATCTAGAAAAAAATGAATTTCATTTCATATCGACAAAAAGTTCATGTATCTCAGAACATAATACTGTTACGATATTTAAAGTTTTTTTTTATCAAATATTCACTGTTCATTTTTTGAATAGAAGTGAAAAACAATTAAAAACATGTATAGTACATTGTTCTCTACTCAATCTTATTGACCACTGTCGAAGTAATCTGCTTCGATTAGTTTCAGTTCATATATTATCTTTTGGGAACTTAATGTTTACTCTCAAAAGACGAACCGTTACTAAAAGATGGCTCAAAAATCGAAACTAGTCTTTAAAAATATTTCAACATTGACTAAACAGGGACTAAGCTGACCGGGAGTGTCAATGGGAACACAAACATAAAAATAAATAATTATAACATTTATATTACATTTTAAGATAAATGTTAGGACTATCCTCAAAAGTGTTTCATTTTTTAGTTTTCACTTTTCTCATGCGTGAGCGGTTTGAATTATTTTAATTTTCTACGTATTATTTTTCAGTCCAAATAAATAAATTCGGACGACATTTATAAACTATTTTTTTTCTTCTGCTTTCATTTCTTCCTATTCAATAAACGAGTATGCATTTTATATAACAACAAAAACCTAAAAAGTACTTGAAGTTATTCATATTTTCATTATAATTTTCAAAACGAATGTTATTTTTATAAATAAATATATATTCAAGAAAAGTAACTTTTTAAAATAATCTTTTATGAATAAAATGACGTAATTACTTAAACATTATTTATATTCTTTTATATTATATTATTTTTAAATCTTTAAGTAGATGTTTTTATATGAAACACTCCATACAAATTAAATACATACAAAAGAAACATTTCAATGACGAGAACACACATACATGATATAAGTAGAGCGAAGAAAATTAGTATTCTTTAAAAGATCTTGTAAGAGTTCCAGATTAAGATTTATTATATAGAGATATAGTTATAGTAAATTTTAAATTGAATGATAATTAATGTGTGTTATACATTATTACTTTTTTTAAAACAATAATATAAAGATTCAAGTCCATACAAATTCATTCATTTTTAAATCATTTTTCGTTCACTTCCACATATTTTCTCTAAAAACATTTTTAGAACTTAATTTACATTTTTCCGCATTTGATATTAAAAATTTAAATATAATCATCTAAATAGAACAAATCTTCACGCTCTCTTTAAACATAATATAGTTATTTATTTTATGATAAAAATAAACTCTAAATAAACAAAAAATTTAGTTAAAATTTTCATTAAACTAATAAAAGTTACAGAGAAAATTCTCTCAAGTATTTATTCCAGTCGAACAATTATGTCTTTAAATTTCCTATTTCTATTTTAGACTTTCCAGTCAAATAAATTATTTACATAAAAACGAAAACTAAAAATCTAAAATGATTGTATTACATACAAACACAAATTCAGTATATATATATATATATATATATATATATATATATATATATATATATATATATATATATAATGTTATCGTTAAAAAACATTTCAGTCAGTAATACTAAATGTTCTAAAAAAACTATAGACAAAACCCACATAAAGTTTATTAATAATATGTGTATTTATACTACCTACAATGTTACATAAAAACATTATACATTAAACTTTTTTGCATATTTCATGTCATTTAGGAAATAATTAAGTAAATGTTATTAACTGAATGTTAATACATTTTTTCCATTGTAACAAAAATAAATTTCAAGCAGAACTATTCATTAAATCAAACAATATTATTATCATGTGACAAAAATATCTATTATTTTATTACACATACATACATATATATATATATATATATACATATATATAAATATTATATATATACATATATATATATATATAAATAATCTATACTAACAATATTTCTATAGACTTATTAATGAATGGTTTCTTTCTAAAGTATATTAGTTTAGCTTATGAAACTCAAATTGAATGAAAAGAATAAACATTTTTTCTTTAAACATGGACTTTATTTCTTACGTTTCCAAAATGTATCGAAAATTTCAAAAAAAAATATTTCATTTAAAAGATTTTAAATTACAGAAATATAAATGTGAGTAAGGACATCCATTTATTTATATTTGTCATTCTCTATCTGATCCTATAAACGATATTTTAAAACTGAAATGAAATTTCATTACTAATTATGAATAGAAATGAAATCGTTAAAAAATATTAATGAAACAAAAATCCAATCGAACTCAAATTGATGAATAATTGAACATATTAACTAGTACTAAAACTAAAATCAAAAGTTTATAACGTTCATTATTACATATTTAAATAAATGGTAATTTTGAAATATTTCTAAACAAATATTTCCATTATACGGATTGGAAGTAAAAATATTGATCATTATAAGTTTCGTAAATTATTTATTTTCAATATTTTGAAAAAAATAAGAGAAAAATTTTAAATTAAAATGTAATTTTTAATAATTGAACTTTTTAACATGTAATTTTGTATATTGTAATATTTTTTATACTAATAGTTTGAAATATGTCTGTTACAAAATAAATATAATTATATAAATTTTTACAAAAACTAAAATTTTGCTTGAAACTAAAAATCATTAATATACGAAACATAGAACAATATGTATTTTGTCAACATGTTCAATAATTGATTATTATCTATTTTGATTGCTTATGATATTTCAATGAAAACGTTATAGTCTTCATATCAATTTTCAATTCCGCAATAGGAAATTACTGAATAGTTTTATAAAGGAACTTTTTACGGTGTATTCAAATATTCTATTAATTTCTTTAAAACTTACGAATTTATTTTCTAACAAAGAACACCAACAAATACATCAAGGTTGGGTTGGTTATTGGGATTTTAGGGCGCTTCGACACCTAAGGAAAATACATCAAACAAATGAATATAAAAGAATAAAAAATTATAAGTTTTCATTAAATTTAAGGAATTATGAGCTCGTTGTATTATTTGATGGATAAAATTGTAATAAAAAAAAAAACACTTTCCTGATCAGAAAATTAAAAGATAAAGAGCGTTCAAATTTAAACACTTCGAATCTTATGTTTTAATGTAAAAAATAAATATTAAATTAAACAAATGTCGTGAATCCTACTAAAGAGTTGATTTATTTATTTTAAAGTAATTAAATAAAAGTACTTATAAAAATCATTAAAAAAAAATTTAATAAGTATATTAACTCCATACATATATATATATATAAGGTTGGTAGAAAAATAATTGCAGTTTATAACCTTCAAATTCATGTACATTTTTTAATTTAATTCGCCCAGAACTGTTATATGACTAACGCCTAACTTTTGTGCAGTCTCGAATTGTTGTGCGTGTTTCTGATTCAACTAACGCCTTTAGTTGATAGTTAAGAACGCCCGCGACCTTCTTCATCTTTAGGGCTTTCGTCCCCAATACGAAATGTTTAGAACCACCATTGTACCGTACGTTTCTTAATAGTACCCACACTAAAATCATCATTTAGTTTAAGAGCAGTTTTTGCTACTTTACCACCCGTTTTGAACTCATACAAAAAAATTGCTCTTATTTACTTCTTTTCCATCTTTAATTCAATAGCCCAATTTGAAGCAAAATTAATAATAAAACCAAAGTCGATATTACCAAAATACAGACCGAAAAATGCACTTTAAAATGATATTAACATGAACACGATTAAATGACACTTTCATTGAAAAAAATAAGGTTAGATTTCAGAAAACAAAAACTTTAATTATATTCCTACCAACCTAATATATATCAACAAATATCAATTGAAAGTGTATTTAATGCGAAATATGATTTCCATATATATTAATGAAAAAAAAATATATATATATTTACACACCTTTTACATATTTTTCAGTTTTCATGTTTTTGTTTCAAGAAATGTGCTGGAATTTGAATATTTTCGATTTATATATAAAATTTCAGACAAAACAAATAAAATATAGTAACCATATACAAGTCTGAATAATTTTTTTAAATAATAGATTATTTATAAATTAGGTAAAACTGAATTGTCAAAATATGTAAACGTTTTTATAACATCAGGACACTGATTAACTTAGTAGTTTGTTTTAAATAATAGTTCAAGAGTTTTAAACAAATATCCATTGAACGCAAACAGAATCAACATCACAGCAGGATACATGAACGCTTTCTCGATATAACTGGATCGGGTCCACAGGTCACTGTTTATCGACTGTTGATGAATGAGTAGCTGTCGATGTTGTTTTTATGAAATACTATTAATTTTTGTTACTTAAGAATATTCTTATAACAGTTTCACAAGATTTTGTAATGAAGTTTAAATAATTCTTAATACTTATGCATCTCTTGTTATATAATAAACATTCAATTTTATCTTATATTTTATATTTACAATTTCTATTGACAATTGTATATGGAACATTTTCTGAAAAGTATTTCATATTATCAAAAATTAATATGAAAACTAAACACGCACTACTATTTGTTAATTCTTCATAATTAGTTTTTCACCTTTACCATCGAACAGATTATTTGTATACAAGTTGTATTACGTAATTAATAATACAATATAAACTTTAATAAAAAAAATATACATTTTACTCATTCATCAATATAATGTATCTTTATTTTTTTTATTTATTTTCTTATAAAATAATATGTTGTTATGAACATTTCCTTAAAAATAATATGAACAAATTTATTTGCGATTTTCGCAATTTTTTCTATTACGAAATTCTAATTGTTTAAAAGTATCAATAATAAAATAAGGTAAGCTAAAGAACAAAAATATAATATTATTTCATAACAAAATTAAATGTGTTTGACAAAACATGAAATTTATTTATAAGCATACTAACTATAATAAATTTTATAGTATTATTTCTTATCAATTGATAATTAAAATGTAATTTACTTGGTTCTCTTCAAGTGCTAAATGATTTTGTTCAACAGTTGTATTGTAATACAAAGCTACTATTTTATAACCATCTTTAAAAAAACTCAATGCTGAAAAATGACAAATAAGTAAAACTATACAATCAAGGAAAAAAAATGTAAACAATTAGTAGATTTAAAGAATTAATGTGATTAATGAAATATTAAAATGCTCAAGATATATAAGATTAAATGGCACACAAAAGAATGATAGAAACTCTGCGACAAGATAATTTATCATTGTTTAAATTAACAAGTTGTCAATGTTTTTAATAAATATCTGGCTATAATTCTAAATGAGATATAAAAAGGGCTTTGAAACAATTACAAATATTTACGTGGATCGTTTGATAACTTTGGTAAATTTCTATGATATGGGACCACCATTCATTTGGTAACGTCACGGCTATCAAGCGTCACTATTCAAACTAGCATAGACGAAATTTCAACCAAAAGTGATGCGTTATTTACATTCTACAGATGTTTGAAGCGAGCATTGTAGCAGTTGCTTCAAAAGTGGAGAAAAACGAATAGGGCTTTTTGTGTCGATTCGTCACCGTAGATGTAATATGGATCCAGCACGACACACCTAAGTTGAAGCAGCAATCAAAGTAGTGGACAACGACTGGTGAAAGTGCGTCGAAGAACGCGAAGACTATTCTGTCGGCTGGGAAGGTGATGGCTACTGTTTTTTGAGATTCCCAAGGAATCATCCTGATCGACTATTTAATGAAGGGAAAATGAAGGGAAAAATATGAACATTATTCTATGCGGTTTCAGTTCTTAAAATTTACAAATTCAGAAGAAAAGTTTATAATTTTTCAAATTGTTTTTTGAATATAATGTAAGAATCTAAAATTATTAAAATATAGAAAACTCAAAACATTTTATGAAAATTATCTGTATCTATGAAGAATAAAATATTTTTTTATTTATAATTTATATATCTGTAAAAATAGATTTAATAACGGTATTTAAAAATGATATTATCAATATAATTTTTATATGTTATTTAGAAAATTATAATTTTATTTACTTTTCATGTCAATTTTATAAAGTGAATTAATTATTGCCTATTTTATATTCATAGCTATTTCATGTATTTTGCTTCTATTCAAAAATAAGAAAAAATAAAAGTACATTACTATAAGTATTTATATAAAAAATCTTATCGAATAATTGAAAATATCCCATACATTATTTCACATTTATATTCTCTAAATCAGCAATTCGCAAAATTATTTAAAAAAAAAATACTATCTTAACATCCTTCGAAAGGATTCTATTGCAAAAAAGCACACCTATAAAAAATCTCATTAAAAAATCTTTGACCCTGGACAATTTTAAAGCACGAAAATTGACCATGCATCTATTTATTTAAAAAATAAAGTTGAAAATTATAATTTTTTAATTTAACAAGATAAAGGAGTAAAATATAATGTCATTAGATATCAGAAATAACAAGAGATACTATTTATTGTTATAACGGTATTGCTGGTACTATTTATTGTTATATTGTTGTAACATATACATAAACGATTATATATATATATATATATATATATAAAGAGGAAAAGAAGAGACAAAGTGAGAAGTATTAGTCATATGTACTAACTTATCCAAACAATTGTATATTATTTAAAAAAATAAAATTCTTAATACTTCTCAAACTGATAATATCCACATAACATTAACATAAGAGAATTTCCTTCTAAAAAAATCTTTTAAGATTTTAATATCAAAAAATAATGCTTTTAATTCCAATAGGCACCGATATCAAAGAAAACTATAAATAAAACAATATTATACCCAATAAAAATAAATATTTACTTCTAATACATATTAATTCAATTTATCATAAAAGTTATTTCAAATTCTCAATATCAGTTATACTTACATTGCATTTTTTTCTTTAAAAAATAAAAAAAATACAAATGTATGATTCATTGCATCAATTTATAACACTTTTAGTTTCAAAAATAATTTTCGTAAAGACACTATATTTCTTCGGTACTACTGTCATAAAACAATATGATTAATACTAATTGTCTACAGTACAGCTCTGAAACTGCAGTTAAATTTGCAAATGACTGTTTTTTCACCGCAAAAACCACAAAAAAATTTCAAATAAAAAATAATCAATAAATTATTATTAATCATTTTTGATTTTTGTTTATGGACATTTCGATGACAATTAAATCATCCTTAGGATATCAAAGTACAGAAAAATATATGACCAAAAATGTATGAACAAATACGATCAATAATAATATTGAATATTATTGATTAGAAAAAATGTTTGTGGCTTGTGAGATGAAAAAAGAATTTATTTGTATAAAGTAATAATTTATTTAAACAAGTACTTCACATTTCTACAAGATAATGATAGATATTCTTTATAGGATGATACAAAACACGGGTTGTTTAAAGAATGATTTAAAAAATAGAAAAGGGCATTATTTGTTTATAATTTTAAATTATTTAAAAGTAAACAAGCATGTAGTTAATTAAATAATGAAACTAATTCTAAAATATATTAATTTAAAAAATGCCCATAGAGTTTAATAAAAAATCAATTTAAAATATCTCAAAGGTTATAAATTAAAATTTAATTCTATTCATTATTTCACTCACATTAAAACACTACTTACAGTGAATTGAATTTTGTGAAATTAAGTCAACTGTATTCTTTTATAAACATTTTCAGAAATGCGCTGAAAAATAAAAATGAAAAGAAACTAAAAAAACTCAAAAATAATTATTAAACTCATAATAAATGAATTCTTCTACTAAATTTTATATCGTAAATAAATGTATTTACAATTACTATAACTGTAAATGAGAAATTAATTTAAAAACATCTAAATATTCTATCATGTAATAACCGCGTTAAATGTTTTCTTAATAATTCATTTTAATTCATGAATTATCAATTCTTTCTACAAATATGAATAAAATTGTTAATTTAATGTCTATAACTGAATATATATATATATATATATATATATATATATATATATATATATATATATATACCGTATTTGCTCGAATGTAAGATGAAGTTTTTTTCCACAAATCTTCATTAAAAAACAAAGATCATCTTATATTCGGACTTTCAGAAGTTCAGGCTGGCACATCACTGTAGGCATTTTAAGAGTTTTAAATATATATTGGTTTAATTTTTGTAAATATTACTTCTTATTATAACGTAAATTAACATTTTTTTATCATCTTCTTTAGGAAAAACTGCATGTTGTCTTATAATCGGGCTCGTGAAAATATTTCTTTCTTCATTTTCTTGGAAAAAATAACACTCCTCTTATAATCGGGGTCATCTTATATTCGGGTTAATACGGTATATAATATCCATATTATTTGTATACATACATATAATAAACTAACAAAAAACACACATTTATATAATGAACATTTTTGACAAAATTATTTAATTATAAATATTTCTAAAACAGACAAAATCTATTGAATATTTAATTAAAATATAACTACCTATTTTACAAGAAAATTATTCATAAATATACATAGTGAAAGAGAACATATGTATATATATATATATATATATATATATCACAATATAACACTAAAAGAAAAAGACATTTTTTTATTTCTAGTAATTTTTATATTTCTTAAAGAGCACTTGCTATAAAAATTCCAATAGAGAATCTTATTTTATTTATACTGCATATTTATTATGAAACATGCTTGTAAATATGTAGCTGAATTAATTTTAGATTTATAGGTTTTAAGATGGCGTAAACGTTCATTTTCTATACACTTTACTGCTTAGTGTATTGACTGTTTAAACGAATCCAAAAGGTGAATAATTTAATAATTTATTTCCCATTTATTCGATAGTTTGCTAACGACATAAACATTTGATTCTTCCAAAGTAATTTCTGTAAATAGTGGATGATTTTCATATTTGTTTCGATAGTTTCATCAAAATTCAATTCATTTTCGATCAAAAAGTATGCAATGTACTAAAACATTCAATTCTTGTCTCAGTTGTATTATTTACAAATTTTAATTTTCTATCATACTTTTATCAATAACTTAAACATCTAAAACATTTATATTTATGCATTATAATGATAAAAAAGTTCGTTTATCTTTAAAAAGATATTTGTAACTACACTACTCTTTATAACTATTCTTTATACGTACACACTTACATGAAAATGATGATCAATGAATAAAATACTATCAACTCAAATTCAAATAAATTAATTAGTACTTTGGTAAAATAAAATCATCTAACAAATATATGTGTGTGTTAAAAACATAACATTCTCACTGTTCTTTCTTTTGATAAATAAGAGCATAACTGTGAATTAAAAGTTTTGCAAAATTTACTATTTAATTAATACAGAGTGGTCAATTTACAACTTTAAATTTAAATTATTTGCACAATAAATAAATAAAAAATTTTATAATATTCCATAAATACTTTATATTTAGACCTTGCAATTATGTATGGAATATAATGTCTGCTAAATGATCACCTCTTGCTGCGACACATATACGAGCTCTTTCGATTGCATTTTTTATTGCATTTTCGCACATTGCAGGCGATATTCTATTTACAGCTTATCTGATATTGTACTTAAGCTGTTCAATAGTCGTTGGCTTGTTGGGATAGACATGTCCCTTAAGGTACCCCCACATAAAAAAGTAGGCAGCTATCTAATCAGGAGATCTTAACATCCAATCAATGTTACCCTGTTCTGGAAATTAATTGACCTGGAAACATCCTCTTTAATATTACGATTGTGTATCATATTTCGTCACAAATAGCCCCATCTTGTTAAAAAAACATGTTCTCTAAACCCGAATCATTCATTTGATGTGACAAAAAGTTATTGGTCATGTCACGGTACCTATCACCATTCACTATTACAGCATTATCCGTATCATCTTAGAAAAAATAAGGTCCACTTACACCTCCTGACCAAATTCCATACCACACTGTTACTCTACGAAGATGCAATGGTCGTTCATAAATTAATTTAGGATTTTCACTACCCCAATACCGGGAGTTTTGCTTATTAACAAATCACTGAGATCGAAATGAGCTTTATCTCTCATAATGATTTTCTGATAAAAATTTAGGTTATCATTCAATCTGCGTATGATAAAGATTACAAAAGTTACGACGCCGTAAAATGCTCCATAACGAATTTTCCGGGTCTACACTGATGAATTATCATACAAGAACTGTCAAAAATGGCGACTTAAAGTTGTAAAATCGTAATTTAACCATCCTGTAGCATCTAACACAATTTTCAGTTGTGTTATACATATGTGTAATATGTTGATATATAAGGCTAAGCCTTTAAATTTTCCTGTTATCAATTTTACCCCACCTGTACAAATACCACAATAATATTAATTTGTACTTTTCTCCAAAATATAAATTAATTAAATTGAAAATATCTCCATCAGTTGTATATTCTATGAAGGAACAGAAAAACAGCATACCTTCCTCCAAAATTGAAAATCTTTTAAATAGAATTAATATTCCTAGATTAGAAATATTATTAATCTCGACGGCCTTTAAAGTATGAATTACACTTATTAGAGCTATTTTTATAATAACTAATACTATTAACATATCCTCTACTCAGCGAAACATTGCTCTATTGGATAAAGATATCATCAACTTCTCGTATGAACGCTTCTTAACACATACACTTGACACATAGAGTCAATATCTCTCGAATGGTATAAGCTTCTTCAGCTTTTATAATTCGAAAACTTAATATGAAGCTTCAAATACATCTTTTACGTTTTCAGTGTTATATAAAAAATAAGCCATTATTACGTATTTCTAAATCAAAAAGGGTTTGTTTAAAAAATCAATAGACCTCACAACATAATTTTCATTATTTGTTTGCAAATTATGACATAAGAAATAATATCTTAAACTACTATTAACTAAAATTTCTTCATAAAGAACACATTGAAGACAAGAATACTCAGCAACTTCAATTTAGATCATATTTAATCAAATCATTATTATATTTTTGTTTAATATTAAACTCTATTTTCATTAGTTACATACGTTTTAATAAAATGTTAATCATTATGACCGAATTTAAAGACAGAATTTTTTGATCTACTTTAACATCTATTTCTATGTTATTTCATTAATTTCGAAATAGTTTTCATTGCCGTTTCATTTATTAATAAGACATATCTCATATCCATACAATTCAACACTACCCTCTTCTATCTTTATTTTAAATTGTATATAAAAATATGTAATTTCTATTTGTTTTGTACTTTAATAAAATCCATTTAACAAAAATAGTTATAGAAAATATTATGAACACTGGAAGAAGTGAAAGAATACAATTTACATGATTATAATTAAGCATTGTGGTTACATTCACTTTCATAAAATAATTAACACGCCACAGAATATTATTTTCACAGAATATCCAATAATTAATTACTGCATATTTCAATACACTAGTGCGTATTTCTATGAAAATTCATTCATTCTCAAAACGTCAACACAAAAAAAAATTATAAGTTTTTTTTATATCTATAAGAAATAAGAAAGAAATCATTATTAAATATTTTGATATAAAAATGTTGGTAGTATGTAAAACATGAATCCATTTATAATAATGCATGTCGTGACAATTATTTACATAATATATATATATATATATATAACAAATTTAACAATCATATTTGGACATATATATTATTATGATAATCAGAATAAATATTGTAGTTTAAATGTCTGTATAATACTGGATTTTTTTTTAATATTAAAATACATAATAATCATTGGTGAGAATGCATAATAGCCTTAATATTCGACCAGACTGAACTTTCTGCTATATGTGTGGACGTTCACTCTTAAAAAATGCACTGATAGCAATAAAAGTATGCACAATTCCTAATCATGTATATATGTATACATGTATATATATAGCTTGGTATTGACTAGAAAAAATAGATTCAAAATTTATGAAAATATATAAATCAATTATTAAACATGTTATCGCCAGTGGATGAATATACACACTTACGTTTTTTCTGCGAAACTGATGACTGATCGTAAATTGTTGTTAATAGAAATTTTCTCGAAATAATCAATTTACGTCATTTATGTCTTGTTCTTCGTTTTTGATCGTACATAATTCGCAAGCAATAACTCACAAAATAATTATTAATATTAGGATAAGGCAGATCGCTGTCGATCTTTCTTATGTTAATTATCTTGTGACAGAGTTTTCAAGAACAAATGTTTAAGATTCCCATTTCAATCAAGAGAGTTTCTGCAGTCAAGAAATTCCCAAATAAAAGAAAAAAAAATGAACTAAAACGATTGCAGTATTTCGCAGATGATGGATAATATTTTGGCATATTTTTTTCATATATCTTACAATTAAAACGTTTTTCAATAAATGTTTATAAAAATTTTAGTTTTGTATATTTATTTAAAAAGTTGGTAATCGTAAGAAAAAGGACTCATATACTTGCCAAAATTGAATGAAATACTGTTATATATTTTCATGCATTCGCTATTAAAAATTCACTAAACACATTTATAATGTGTTAACTTTTAATAATTTTATATTGTATGAAAAAAAATGATTACAAAGTACATTTTCTAATATTTTTTTTACATTTTTCTTTAAACTAAACGTGTTTGTGTATTTGCAAACATTCAATAAATTCACAAAGTAATATATTTAAAAAAAATAATGTCTATAAAAACTATTAAACAAAATGTAACACAGTCATGTAATCAAATCGATACATATTTATTAAAATTATTAAGTAACAAAAAGAACGTTCTAACATCTATTATCAATCAATTAATATTATATAGACCAGTAACGACAATAAATATTCAATCACGACTACATTAGTATGTTATAATTAACTGCGTAAATAAATACATTCATGGTCAAATACTTTCTTGTATATAGCTTTATAAATTTTTATCTGTTCACATATGAACAATCATTCAATGCAATCTTTAGTCAAACTCATGAAAGTTTTCATCATACACGCTGATATTCACATAAAATTGTTGTCTTCTGCGAATTAAAAAATAAATCTATACTACAACAGTGTATAGAATTATACATATATTTTGAGAATTGAAATTTGTATTTTATGATTATCTGCATTAAAGTAATAAATACACTTAATACACATTATATTTAATACTTATTTTTATATAAATCCAAATTAAGAACAAAAATTTGGAGTAAAATTCTATTTTACACAATTGTATTTTCAATAGCCACCATGACTACTCATCGAAATCTTGGCCAGTCTCACTATTTTTATTAATAGAACGAACATTTCATTAAACACATATCTATAGGTGTTTATACATTTTATGCATTGGCGAAATTACCGTTTTGTAAATATACATTTATAAAAAAATGTTGATTCCGGTTTTCTTCATAATTTCACATCAATATACATACATATATATATATATATATATACATATATGCATGTGTATGTATATTAATGTGTAATACTTTAAGTAAAATATTAAAAAGGCTAGTATTAATTAATCAAATTTGAATGATATTCATATTTTGTATAAAATAATGAACAAAAACTTACAATTATTCTTCTTAATAAAATTTTAAGAAAAAATTATTTTACCTCTCTTTAGTTTTATAAATAACCTTTATTCGTTTTCTTTACGATTTGAATTAAAATACCTAAAAGTATGCTATACTTATATTTCAAAAATATTATAATTGTGTTTTTTATATAAAAAGTAAATTTTCTTCGCTGATGAACAGAATTGTCTTTAATATTAAAAAAATATATATCTTGTTTTATAAATAGCTATCACAAAGATCATTTTCGATAAATCTGTATGTTTTTTCAAATATATTTTGATTCGTTCTAAGATTAAACTGATTTTATTTTCTTCAATCTGGTTGTTTCATACATTTTTTTAAGTAGTTTAACTGTCCTTTTTAAGAATTATATAATTTTAATAATAATTTAAAACAAAATTGCAATTTTTAGAAGTGATACATAAAAGTTTCCCCAAAAAGCAGATGTGTAATAAAAAATTGTGATAAAAAAATATTGAAAATAACATAAAATTATTTAATTAAAAATGTTTAGTCTTTATCCTCAACCTGTTATTGCAGCTTAGACCTTTGGTTAAATTCCATTTCACAAATGAATAAAAATACATTTTTTTATCGAAATATCTCGAAATCAAAATCTATTAAATCGAAAAATAAACAATAATCAATTATTGAATATGAAAGGAACATCTGTAATATTCGAGATATTTAATTCATTTATAATTAATGAATAATTAATTACCGAAAAAAATAACATCAAATAAATACTTAACGCTATTCGACGAATTTCTATAAAATAGGTAAAGAAAAGGCACATTAGAACAACAATAATAATAGCATCTATTAACAAAATAAGTCAACAATATATTAGTACAAACATTTTATTTTTGAAAGTCAAATATGTATTAATCTTACAAATGTAACATTATTTTAATATTTTCCTAATAAAATATGTCACATTATGAATAATTTCCCTAGTAATACTTTCATTAGCAATAAAAGTATTAAATTTTCTGAAAAGTATGCATTTGTATATTTTTTAATACAATCTTAACTAGATTCTAAAAGAAAGCATTCGTTAACACTTTGAACCCGAAAGACCGAAAATTCGGTCTTTGAGTGAGGGACCGGAATCCCGAAAGATCGATATTTTGGTTCGACCCTTGTAAAATCACAACTCGAAAGACTGTTTTTAAGAAAAATATTTGTGGGAGTCTAGGGTTCAAAAGGTTATATTAACGAATCTAGTATAAAAGTATATATATATATATATATATATATATATATATATATATATATATATATGTGCTACATTTACAGTCTATCATTTGAAATACACTGATCTATATTGTCATATAAAATATATTAGTAATCAACAGTCACAGAAAAACACAATATGAAACTACAGGACAGATGAATCACGTTAAATACTGTATATATTTTCAATTAACATTTATGTGCCAGAATTATTTTAATATTTTTATTGTATATTTTTACTATATTCTTTTAAAAATCGTTAAGAACTCTAAAATAATTATATAAATGTACAAATGTATAGCTGTTTAATTGATATTTTTACATACGAGCAATATCATAGGGATTTTATCGTTAATTTTATTTTAGTAGACAGGAAATAAATATCACAAATAAAATATAATAAAAAAATCTATTAATTACCTTTATGGTTCAAAAAACAAGAAAAATTATTTTAATGGAATTATTTTAATTATTCTCTCAGAAGAACAATTAGTTGTAGTCCAATGATTGTTTTATATTTTGAAATACAGAAATAAATAATATCGTGTTATTTAATGCAAAACAAAGCTTAATTGTACGAATCAAAATATAAAAAAAATAAAAAATTAAAACATTCATTATTATTAATATCAATTTCAATGATCACGTGTAATCAAAATACGCATAAACAAAAAAGTTTAAATATCTTACTTTAATTCAAAATTATTTTCTTTCGATTCGATTTATTAAAATTATATTTATATTACTTGCTTTTTCTGTCGAATTATATTGAAAAGAACAATTTAAAATTTCATAACGAATACTACTCTTCCATAATTTCGCATTAAATACAGCATTGATAATACTATTTTTCTAAAACCTTTATCATTATCATGAAACCATTCCGGTCTATGATAACGAATTATTTCTCTATTCAGAATATTAATTTTCTTAATAATTTATTGTCAAATAAGAATAGCAAGTCTTCAGTACTTCACTTCCTCTTTAAAATACTTGTTTAAGTCAATATTTCACAAAGGTTGGAACACGCATTCTCCGGAAATATACCATAAATTTTAATGATATACCTGGATTTTTTCAGACTTACGAATCCATTATATATATATATATATATATATATATATATATATATATATATATATATATATATATATGAGTGTATAGTATTTTTCAAGCACATTTATTTTTTTATTACTATTTCTTTGTTTTAATTACTTTTATAATTACTATTCAATATATATTTTATAACGTGTATTATATATTCACAAATCAATAATATATTTTGGATTAGTTTCGATGAAAAAATAAGCTTAAATTATCCTCAAATTATTAGGTTAGCATAAAATTAATTGCGGTTTATGACGATCAAATTCATATAAATTTTTCTCTTTTTTGATTTTACTGACTGTTTTAAGTAATCCAAAAATTGTTGGATGACTAACACCTAACTTTTGTTCAAGCTCTCGAATACTCGTGCGTGGTTCTGATTCAACTAACACCTTCAGTTGATCGTTATGAACAGAAGAAAGACGCCCGCGACCTTTTTCATCTTCAACGCTCTCGTCCACAGAATGAAATTTTTGAAACCATCATTGCACCATACGATTCTTAACAGTATTCACACCAAAAGCATTGTTTAGTTTACGAGCAATTTCTGCTGCTTTACCAAATTCAATTGCTTAATTTGAAGCAAAATTATTAATAAAACCAAATTTGATATTATCAAAATACAGACCGAAAAATACACTTTAAAATGATATTAACATGAGTATGATGAAATAACACTTCCAGTGAAGAAAATTAAGATTAAAATTCAGAAAACAAAAATCGCAATTATTTTCCTACCAACCTAATAGCTTTGTCTGAAAATACTTCAATAAAATTAAAATTTCAAAAATGATAAGCGATTGTTATGTTTAGAAAACACTAATTTAAACTATATATTATAGTTAAATTTTAACATACTTTCCCGTGTCTTTTGTCAGAGATAGTGTTTGATTATATCAATGCGTTTTTCTTCAAGTACACTACATTCTGATTTTTTAAAATATTTTAATAATTTATATCAATTAAAAAATGATCTACGTGTGAATCTCAGTTTCATGTGTTGTTTTTAATTTTATATAAAATAATGTACAGTGAGGGTTACTTAATATACCTGATAGATTATTTCAAAATAAAAGTGAACGTTTTAGTACTTGATAACTAATTTTATATTTTGGTACTTGATATCAAATTTATTTATTATTATATATTTTTATTTATTATATACTTATTATAAATATATAATATTCATATATCTATTAATTTATTTTTCTACCTAAAAAATATACCAAACTATAAATCAAAAAAATATTTTCATAAAGTCATTTTCTTATTTTTTTCAAATGTTGAATCTCCCAATTTACAACGAATATATTTTGATTGAATAAAAATCAATAGTCAGTAATATTACATTACATATTAAAATTTTAAAAAAGACTTCATATTAAACATATTTACAGAAGAGAGTTAAAATTTTTATAGATAAATACTAAAAGTAAATATTTCAGTATTCATTTTAAATCTATAATTGTTAATTTTTGTTTAAATATGTCTTATATTATTTATGTCTGTATATATACATAAATAGAGGTGATTCAACTTGGTCTTCCACACGAAAGTATAAAAAAAACGCAAAAATGATAAAGAAATATTATTCCTTATTTAGAATTTAGTTCAATTGTATTTTAGTATTGAATTGAACTAAAATACTAAATAAAAAATAACGACGTTTCTTAGCCCCTACACCTTCTTTTAATACTTCCTTGTGAAAGCCTAAAAGGAATCAGCATATATGTGTGTATATATATATATATGTATATATATATTCATATGTATATTTTATAAATATAAAAATAAATTTTCAAAATGTCTGTAAATAATATACTTTTGTCGCCCTATTTTCCACTTTTTGAATACAAGCAGGATCTATGTTTTCTTATAGCATACAAATCAAAATATATCAATGCGTTTTAAGAACAAAAAGAATGCAACTTTCATTTTTATTTGAAAGATAAAATAAAAAAAATATTCATTACTATACATGTTTTATAGCTTATATTTTATTTAAAAATCATATTCTGCGATTGTTGTAAGCTTATAATATATAGTTTGAATTACATTGTATAATTTAATATTTTTATTGTAATTTCTTAAATTATTTAGTAGACAAATATTTTAATAAACAATCATATAGAAACAAATATTATTTAACATAACTTAGAAGATAAGGTAAAAGTGCTTTAGATATTTATTTGTCGCCAATAATGATGGTCTGTTAATTAATTCATTTCAAGAAATTACAATAATTGTTTTTTTTTATTTCCCGTCGTTCATTTAAATCTGCGAAGAAATATGTAGAAAACACAAATACGATATAGTCGAGATTATACATAAAATTGTTTTATTATATATTTTAAGATTTTTTTTATGAATTTTCTTTAATGGTAAATAAAAATTAACTAGTTTCAATGCATACATTAATATTTTCATAATCAATTTTAATACTATTCACTAAGGAAAATTAGTTTTTTCTACATTAACCATATTTTCAACAGTAAAAACGTCAGCATATTTTTGTATTTTGAGAATGCCCGATTAGATTTGATTTTAAAATGAAATAATTTTAAAACTGATTTTTTAAAGAAAATAAGTTTCAGATAAAAAATTTATCTACAACTTTATTGTATTAAATTATTGAAGAAATAATAATAATTATATTTATATATATATAAAATAAATACTCACATGAAATAAAGAAAACTATGAACGAACATGTAAGAAGAACAACGCTTATTTTACTTCAAATTTATCTTATTTTTTGTTGTGGTTTAAAAAGTACACTTTAAAAACCCTAGAAGAAAACGAAAAACAGTTTACATAATATGTATTTTTGAGTAAAACTATGAATAATGTTATAATTTATTCAGTATTTTTTCTACTATTTCATTCTATTATACCACACTAAAATTTTGGTCTACGCAACATCTAATATAATTAAGTGTTGAACACAAAGCTCAATATTAATGCTGCCTCAAGAACATATCTAGAGTGGAAAAGAATAATTTAGACTGGAGAGCTCCAGATGTAGGAATTGTAATTTTATACTAGATCATCAATAATTGTATTTCACTTTGTTTTAATTCGTTTAAATAAAGAAAACAATAAGCTAAAACTATTTTACTCAATTTTTAGCAATACTTTATTTACAAATAAAAGCAGGTGACAAACTATTACTTTAAATCAAATAAATTAAGTATCAATTCAATTATTGTATGCATTAGCATATTTACTAAAATCTTTATTTAATAAAAAATAGTTTGTAAAAATGTTTAACACAAATGGCTCTAATCATTAATATTAGCAGAAAAAATATGTATATACTTTAGCTTTATATCTGTGAAATGTAAAAATTTTTAATCATGTAAACAAAAGTATATATATATATATATATATATATATATATATATATATATATATGTATATATATATATATATTAACACTGTAACTCCAAAAATAAGCGATGTAAAAATATAAAAATCACATGTATACTTAAGAAAACTTCAGCGAGTACAGCTTACTTCATTTTTCTTAATTTTTCATTTAAGAATTTATTTTTACTTCATTTTTTCCTCAAAAAAAAGAACAGAAAAATTCAGAGTAAGAATTTACATTTCTTTAATTTTCTTCAATCATGTTACAAACTGAATACTATAACATGAAAATAAAATAAAATTATTTTCATGTTATGTTTAATTAGATCATTCTTAAACTGCTCTAAGTCTTAGGACAACATCGAAACTCATCACTAGTCATTGATATAAAAGTCTTACAAAATTACAATTAGTATATTTTTGTATTTCAATTGCTAAAAAAATATTTTACTTAATTTTTTTATAAAAAAAAATATCTGAATTTCTTTAAAGTTATTTTAAAACTCGAAAACAAATAATGAAACAGAAATTTTGAAGTATTTTTTTCTTTTTATCCATTTTTCGTAAAGAATAAAGAATGAATGTTTTACTTATTATAAAAGATAACATATTAAAGAAACCCTACCAGAAATATTGAAGAGTAATATTTTTTTACAAAACTATATTTAAAAAAAATATTTAATTCGGTTTTAATGACTTTTTTATAAATAAAATAAAGTATTTAAAAAATGATTTCATAATTACTAGCTTTTGTTTATTTTCAATGCGATTGGCAGGAAAAAACGGACTAAATTTTATAAGCTTATAATTTAAAATCTTAAGTTTTGGCAATTTTTCTATTTTAATAATAATTAAACCTGATTTATTATAAAAATAAATGAAACAATAAAAACAACATACCGAACTATAAAATACCAATGTATTTATTATCTTAGCACATGGGTAAGATTTTAACGAAAACATTAGTAAAATGATATGTTTTTAAATAAAGTCTGGAAAACAAATACTTGAAGTGGTTCTTTTAAATAAATATATTTTTATAAATAAAGCTGTCCATATCAAGAAAGATAAATTGTAAATGAATACTCTGTACACGTTTTAAAATTTATAAAAACAAATATCTAGAACAACTGGGTTTTATCTAACAAAATACTAGTTAAATTTGTATTCAGAAAATATAATTGAAAACATGAATTAAGAAAAAATTGAAATTAAAACCGAAGTTATAAAAAGAATATTAATATGACGGCTATTTATTCCAAAAGTCGAGAAAATATATGTTAAAATGTTTAAGTGTATTGTTGAATAAATGTAGAAGATTTGAACGTATTAATCAAATATTACATTTAAATATGCTAAAAAAATTCTAAAATTAATTTTAAAGTACTTAATACTTTTTATTTTAATGATAATTAAAAAACGCGTAGTTAATTTTTAACAAATTTTAAATATGTAAAAAGTTATTCGTGCAGAAATTAATATATATATATATATATATATATATATATATATATATATATATATATATATATATATATATATATATATATATATATATATATATGTACATATATATATGTATTCTCACACAAATAAAATTAATGAAATCAAATAATAAATTCTTTAATTTTCAAACAAATCCACCCTTATCGTGATGATGAAAACAACGAAGTGTAAATCACTCAACAACGACAGAGTACTCAATTAAAATACATATTCGTTACTGTATATGCATGCAAGCGATCCATGTACTCTGCGTAGGTTGTATTAGCGGAGCTACTTTGTTTCGACAAATACCAACATTGCAATAAAAAGGAGAACATGCAGACTGAACATCCGGCTAGATGTTGACCCCTTGCATTTCGTAATTAGCTAGATATATATAAATTCGTGAAAATACAATCCAATACATGAATGTCCTGAAATCTATGGTCGTTGAGCGATAATTTTGATTAAAAAATTACAATGTACATGAAATTTTCCTCGCATATATCTATTACTAGACTAGGCGTTTCCGAAGCGTCTGTGTTTGTTTCGATGCTCGGAACAGTTCGGAATCGCCGACACACACCGATCGCCATGAATACGTGCTTTTGCCGTAGAGTTCCAGTGCAAGACGCATTTACAACGCATAGTATAGGTGGCGTTCAGAATTTCGATACACAGGGAAGGTAAGAAACCCTCAAAATTGTTTTAACTTAATCGCTTCTCTATACATTCTTGCATTAATTTTCACTTACAAAACTAATCCCCGACTATTAGTAATGTGAAAACATACTAACATTATATATTATTCGTATGGTAAATACATGAATTTACGCTTTCAAAAAATGTTGTCATTGCAATGTAGGAAATCGTTCTGTTCACCAACAGGTCATTTGCTTTTGTTTGTCTACAGTTTTTCAGCTAAATTAACAGCAATGATGTGATACATGTTATAACCATGTGATGATTTAGTTAATAAAACCGATGTGCATGGTTATTTCAGACTAGATAGATGAGAAATGTCAAAATAACCTACAATTTTTATTCAGTATATAATCTAGTGAATATAGGGTTAGTTGTTGTCTCATCAAAATTTATACGTCTCGTTATGAATATTTTATAGTTACGTGAAAATTTTAAAGAAAATACGTATAGATAAATGAACGATCTTCGCCATTTTTCACTTAATATATTATTTTAAGTTTTGAAATGTACAAATGCACAGAAATATACTTGTCAGTAAAAATATACGAATATATTTTGTTTTCAGTTGTTTATTAAGTATTTTTTTTTACTTCGTTATAGTGATAGGCCATTAATGTTTGTTTAAGTAATTAACAATAGATATAAATTCGGACAATTTACTTAATGTTATTATTAAAATTAATTAACAATATTTGTTCTGTTTTTTATTCATAATCACAATGTTAATCTTTTTGTATATTTTACTTTATACTTTATTTATATGCATATAGTTAATTCTTAAAACGTTCAAAATTGTTTTTAAATTATGTAAATTTATATTATTTGTATATATTTTATTCAAAAATTCAAATCATTTTCTGAATTCATTGATTTATTTTTTCAGTTGGAATATTTTTATCAAGTCTTATTTGAATCATAAACAATGAAATTTTAATGTACAAAAATGTTTTTCAACACTAAGATTTTCATGCATTATTTTAATAAATACTTTATAGTTCTATTTTTTATATTCCAAATCAATTAACTAATAAAAGTGACTTTAAATTATCAATATGTTTTTTAACAGTCATATTAACAATTACAAAATAAATTATTTTTTTAATAATTTATATTTTTGGTTAAATGTAATAGAAATCATTCAAACTTAAATATATTCTGAAATAATTGAAAAAATGTCTTACTGAAAAAGGTTTAATTCATTCACAATGTCTTATAGAGAAAATATAAAATGTGGAAATTAAAAATATATTTTTTAACAAATGTAACTAATCAAACAAAAATAAATCACCTTTTAGTAATAATTTTCTTACTATTTAGTATCAATTTTTGTTAATATGAAAAAAATGCGTTTATTTCTATATAACATTTTAAAAATACAAATATTATAAACACTATAATTTAGTAAATAATGATTTTATATTATAATTATTTATCATAATTGTCCTTGAAATTGATTTGTTTAATAAAATATTTTGTATTTTTTTTTCAAATATAATGAGATTTGTTTATGAAAATATAATGCGAAAAATGATGTGTGGATGTAAATTAAATAAAAGAGAAAATATTATTTCTAACCACTTTATAAGACAATTTTTATTAATTAGTATCCTTTAAAAAATTTAAAGTATTAGTAAATGTTTTAAAAGAAAATGAATTAAATGTTTATTTTTTAACTTCACTTTTAGAAATACATATATGTGTGTTTGTGTGTGTGTGTGTATACACATACACACAAACATACACTCACACACACATATATATATATATATATATGTATGTATATATATTCATATTCATAAGTTCACCTACATACTGTTATATTTGTGACAATAAAAATCTTTTTATAGAAGGATAAATTAGAATTTATTGAATTAAATATGTAGCATATATGTGATATGCTTTAATTCGTACAAAGGAAAAAAAATATTTAAAAAAAGTAATGTCACCTAACTTTATAGTTACTGAATTTACTTGAAAATTCTGTGGTTTTCACTTGATATTTACATATATTCATATGATACATAAATAATTTTCAACTAATTAAGATATTAGTCTATTGTAATTATCCTTTTTGTATTGAAACTTAATGCATTCGAAAATAGGTGAATTTCCAATGCGTACTCATACTTCATGCAGCATCCAGTATGTCTGTGCGTGAAAAGAAGACACTTGGCAAAAAACTTACTCCATCCCCCGTTCCTACACAAGAAGTTGCTTCTTCAGTAGCAGATAATGAAGAAAAGAGCACTACTACATCCTCAGCAGCGAATGAAACAGATAGTGTAAAAAAAGCGAACGTATTAACTAAGAAAATTGGAAAAAAAGATGAACTTACAGAAACATCTGTGAATGCTAATGTAATGAGTGAATCAAAAAATCCAATGAATTTAAACAAACCAGGCAGGAAGAAACAGAAAAAAGGCTTAGTTCTAACAAAAAAATCACCAATAAAAAGTAAATTAAAACGAGAATTCAAAGCTAGAGGTAGACCAGGTAGGAAGAAGCTTAACATATCAAAAAATATTATCAAAAGTGAAGTGGGACATAGTACAAATAAAAAGGGTTTGTTATTACGAAATGGTGCGCTTAAACCTAAAAAATTATTAAAAAGGGTTAAAAAATTAAAAAGTACTGCATCTAATAGTACTGAAAATATAGAAGAAGAAAAAGAAGGTGATTCGACTAAAAAGAAGCCAAAAAAGACATTGAAAAAAGCATTAGCTTTACAAAATGAAGTGTTAGATAAAATTACTGGTGATAGTATAATCACTGACGTTGATCGAGAAGAAATAGAAGCTTCTGAAGATGAAAGTATATCATCAAAAACTGATACTCCAAGGAAAGCAAAGAAAACTATGAAAAGGGTATATGTCAGAAAAACTCCAACAAAAAAACAAAAACAGTCAGATTTAAAAAAAGAAAATATAGTAAAAAATATTGCAAAAGACACTGCCATAGATTCAGATGCTCAGAATGTTATAAATATGTTAGATTTAAATGTATCAAAAGTAACATCAACAAAACTCAATAAAGTCGGGCGAAAACGTCGTCATAGTATAGAAAAAATAGCAATATATCGTGATGAATCTGAAGAAAGGCCCAGTACATTACCTGATTTCAGCAGCATTCCGAGAAGCACCAGTCCAAAATCTAAACGAGTTTCCAAAATCAGACAGAGTGTCGATATCATCATACCTCGTAAGCGAACTCGTAGTCCATATAGCACTAGATCTGATTCGCCTGCACGCATTTTAAGGAATGGAAAACACCGCAAATTAAAAGATATGCAACTACTCGATGGAATTGGACCAGGTCAAAAAAAAAGACGTCGAATGCTTTCAGATTCTCGAGAAAGCGAAATATCTAAGTACTCTGGTTATCTGTCAGAATCGGAAAGTAGTTATTGTGAAAGTACTGTTTCAGGTTTAGATAATGGTACTTCAGATATCCAGATGGATATTGAACCGTTGAAAGAAATCACTACAAGCATTGATGCAGGTTTAACTAAATCCGATCTTTTACGAGAAGATATTATCGATTGTATGAAAACACAACATTCTACTAGTAGTTCTGAAACCGTTGGCCTCGATACAAATACGAATTTAAATTTAAAAACCGTGTCAAATAAAATAAGTAATTTAATCAAACGTAATTTGCCAACTGATTTGGATAGCAGTGAAAATGTACTAAGTGAGGCGACTAAAGAAAGTAAATTTGTAGATACTGACAATAATAATACAGATAAAAAACCAGTTTCAGATGAACTAAAAAGACGAAAGTCTTCAGAATCAGAATCGAGGCTTGAAATTAATAAACATGAAGTATCGATTGGCCCGACACCGTCTCCTAGTGCAAAAGTCCCTGAAAAACTAATAATCTTAGATCAAATGGCACAAAACTTTAATGAAGTTCCGCAAGATGGAGATCCTGATTGGGGAAAGCGAACTACTAGAGCATCTTGGCGTAAAACTATCAAAACATCTGATGTTGAAAGAAAACCTGATGAAACTTGCTCTGTAAAAAAGTTTTATGGTGAAAATTGTTCTGAAAACATGGAGAACAATACTGAAACTGAAAAGACTGGTGTTGAAATAAATTTAAGTAATAATAAAGAGGATAATGGGGATATTTTAATAGATGTTAATATAGATAATAATAGTGAGCTTGCAGAAATAAATAGTGAAATTGACGGCAATAAAAATGATTTGAAAGTGGAAATAAAGGAAGGAGATAATGACAAAACTGCAAAACCAGAAGATATTAACAATGCAACGAATGAAGTTGCAGTTACTGATAATAAAGATTCTGTTAAAGTTGAAGATGAAGAGGATAATACATTGCTATTTTCGAATGATCAAAAATGTCTCACAGTAAAAAGTGCAGAAAAAGAATCTCAATCTATAAATGCCTTAGTGGCAAAGGCAATTGAAAACCTATCAGAATCTATAGATTTTTCAAATTCTGCAATTAGTAATGGGTCTGTGAAAACTGAAAGCAATAAAGATGTTAACATTAGTGTAGAAAAGGAGGATAAATCACTTATAAAAATTTCAGTTTCTGATCCACCGATAAATGAAACTGTTTTAAAATCATTAGATTTAAATGCAGTATCTGTAACCATTAGACCACGATCGAGACAGTCTGAAAGTGTGTCACTCGATATTAAACCAACCTCTCCTATAGTTAATATAGAAGTTGAAACCTGTGATGAAGCAAATAAAGATCAAGAACTTTCAAAATCAGAAGAAGCTTTAACTGTAGAAACACCTGCAATTGTAGAAACACCAGAACGTTTACGAATTAAAGAAAGTATCTTTAATGCTCTTGGACTACAAAGCTTAAAAGCCGCAGCCGAGGCAAAAGCAAAAACAAAAAGAATTATTAATAATAAAACAGATCCATATACTGGAACGCTCAAGACTGTGATAAAATTAAATAGACCAACAGAAAAAAAGAAAGGAAGAGGCCATCTTAAAATGACTTTCCAAAAACGAAAGAATGTTACAGGGAAAGAAGGTGATTCAAATGGAGATGGTTATGATGGAGCAGGAAGTTCTCCTGATGCAGAGAACCCTTACTACAAAGTAATGAAGGAGGTGAGTTAATTTTTTTAATAATTTTCAAAGTAACAGTCATTATTAAATAATATAATATATATTTATCAGTGTTAATACTAATTATTTAATATTGAATGTGTAGTCCTTGATTACTAATATACCAACACAAAAAAAAATACTAGAAACATTTAATGTATTTAATAAAATAAAAATGAACATTTATAATACAACTTTTTTAAATAAAGAAAATAATGATTATGAAAATAATATTTTTCTTGGTTCTTTTGTATTCATTAATTATAAAATTGACTATAAAGTTACTAAAATTCTATTATGAAGAAGTATACAATAAATAAATATATATATTTTTTAATTTATGTTTGCAAAAAAATACTTGTAGTAAAAAGTAATTTAAATCAATAAAGTGCAGTGTATTTCATTAAGGAATTTTATTTATCTTGAAAAATGTAAGAAAGGTCGAAATAAAAATAATTTTAATTAAAATAAAACAAAATAATTCTGTGTTGTTTTTTTATAGGTCGGCGCTACATGGAATACAGGTGGCCAGTCATCAGAATCAGCCGGTGCGCAAAGAAAAACACAATATTCCTCTAACCGATCTAACACTGGTAATTAGTAGATGGTTTTGGGCACTTCTTATTTAATACTGCTTTTAAAAAAACATACATATCCAAATTGCTTTCACTACTGAATACAATATAACATTAATAATTTCACATTTTATATTAATAAAATATTTTAAAAATTCAAGAAATCTACATATATATTTACTAAGAAAGTATTGTTCAAAAAAAAGTTTAAAATGCATTTTCAACAGCAAATTTTCTATTCTATTGAAATTATTCTTGTATTTTTATGTATACATGTGTGTGTGTATGTCATACATACATACATATATATATATATAAAATTTACTTATTTGGAAATATCTTATTCTTTAATTATTCAAATTATTTTAATTATTTTCTTGCATGTATAAAAACTATTGACTGGAAATTAACAATAATTTAAGAAAAAAGGAAGATAGTGGAATGCAATTATGATAATAATAAATTGAATCTTAGATGGCAGCAGTGAACAAATGTCAGACGACGGAATATCTGGAGATCAAACTGGTACAGCGGATGATGGTACTAATGCTCCTGGGAAAGGAAAAACTTTGGTCATTCCAGAAAAAGCCAGTTCATTCAGTATACATCCACATAGACTATGTAGAGATGAATGCTGTTACTGTTTTGGAAAGTTTGGTCTATTTGACACTCCGTGTCATATTGCACAGATTAAAAGTACGGAGAGACAACGTAAAATCCTTGAAAGTAAGTTTAGTTTTATGTATTTAGTAAGATATATGAACGTAATTTAAAAAATACATATTTAAACACAGTTGTTGATTGATTTCCTCATAATTGTTTTTTAATGAAATAGTGTTCGAATTTTTAGCTGAAAAGCACCTTACCGCAGAATCTTGCCTTTGTGATGCATGCTATAGGCATGTGGATCGTAAAGCTAATACTCCATCATATAATAAAACACAATATAAGCGAACAAGTATTTCGGGCCCTGGACCAAGATCGTGCCATGTACTTGGATGTCAAAATGAATCGACTCATACCGTGAGAAGAAAATGGATTTTAAAAATGAAACGCAATTTACAAAATCATGTAAGAATTAATTAAGCAGTATGAATTCATAACACTAAATACCAGCTAATAAAATACAAACAACATAAAAGTAGTATATGGTGTAAAATGTCAATTACATTTTGTGTATAATTGGAAAGTTGCAAGAACTAACAAAATTTTTAATTATTAAATTCTCTTATAATATGAAATAAAACTGTTGGTTAGTAAACAGTATAATAATAAGTAATAGAAGTGAATATAAATATATTCACTGCTAGTAAGACTATTAATTTGCTGCTAATTAAAAAAAATAATGCAATATTAAAAGTACTTCACTGTCTCATCTATGAAATGAATCATATTTTAATTATTTACTTATATTTTTTCAGTGATTATGTAATGTTGAAAAAAAATTATTTAAAATAATTACAGGTTCAAATCGATTTAGATACTTCTCCAGGCCTTCATTCAATACCAATATGTGAAACTCATTTCAGTGCATTAGAAAGACTAATGGCATGTTCACTATGTAAAAGACGACTAGCTCGAAATCATGCACACCCTGTTGGTGCAGACGAAGCAGCATTATTAAATGAAGCTCTTGAAAAACAAGGTCTACCTGTACGCCTTACCACTGCTAGTGAAGCAAATACTTCAATATCTTCTGAGAATGATAAGTCTCAAGTAACAGTGGGTGGTGGCATTATTTGTAAACTTTGTCGATATTTTGCAACTTTATTATTAAAACCACCTAGTGATTCGAGACAGACTACAATGACGTTCTTTAAAAGTTACAAAAAGCGGTAAGTAAATTATAAATAATTAGTGCATAAACAATTTGTTTAGTAAGTTAATCTTGCTAAGTATTCTACAATACATAAATACATACTAAAATTAAAAATGTAAACATAGAAAACAATCCACTATAAAGCATGTTTTAGACTAAAAATTTATATTAAAAGTATTTATTTTTTTTCATATTTTGTATAAAATTTTACATTATAGTAAAATTATACATTTTCATTAATTTCATTTAGTGTGAAATACTTATATTTAGTCACTCAGTATAAATAATGATTCACAGTATGTACAGCACATCAATAAATTATTATTTTTTTAGGTTGCTTCATTTTCGTGACGTTGAAGTTATGGACGAAGCTGAAACTGAAGAACCTATTCCAGTACCTACCAAAGAAAAATCATCTTCGGATAAAGATAATAAACAGCAAATAAAGAAAACCAAAAAAACCAAACCCAAAAATGGAAAATCTGAAACTACAATCAGTAGTGAACCAATTAAAAACTACGAGTCACGACGAAGTTCTAATGATTCTGGAAATAATTCCATTGAAGCTGATCAACCACCAACTACATCTGTCAAAGACGCTAGAGTGCCTTCTACAAACAGCAATAGTGATATCATAGAATTAGATATTCAACAGCCTTCTTCAGCTTCAAGGTCTCCTAGCACTGATAACAGTTCAGGTGCTAATGATAATAAAGGAACTAGCAACAGCAGTGTTAATCGTAACAAAATTGAAGTGCCTCACAAATCAGTACTCTTACGTAGGTTACCAAAAGACTCTAAATACATTGTTGAATTACGTAAAGTTTCAAAAGATAAGAAACAGGGTACTAATATAGTAGAGCGTCTTGAAACCAATCCTTCGATTTCAGTCAGACAATTATTTCCAGGAGAAGATGATCTACCGCTGCAGGGTAACGTAGAATTTGGAATTGTTAAAGAACGAACACCAGAAGGGTGGGAAAAATGTATATCGACTATACAGTATGACCATGATACTAAAAGATTGTGGCAGGAATTACAAAAACCGTACGGAAATCAAAGTAGTTTTTTGCGTCATTTAATTCTACTCGAAAAATATTTTCGCAATGGTGACCTCGCATTAACACCGAGCGCGAGTCATTACGGCAGAAATTATTGTGAATCCGTCCAAAATCGGTTACGAGCGTACGACAGCATTCCTTCTCACGGCGGACCTGTACAACCTCTAGCGATGCTTCCGTTCAATAATCCTGCGGGACCACGCAAACAGATGATCAGTCAAAGTGGTATAGTAACAGGAAGTGCCAGTAAAACAATAAATGTGCCAGTGTCCGGTCATAAACCATTAAATACTGTATCTGTTTCTCAAGTAGGACCGAACTTTATTGCTCCGACAAATATCGTGCGGCAAAGATCACCGAGCATGCCTCCGGGACTTATTTCTTTACAAGCGTCCGGTGGTACACGCTCTCCGATCGGTTCTATTATTCGCATGCCCGTCGGTTTGAAAAAAGCTGCATTAGCTACCAGTACGCCTAATAACACACCTAATAAAGTTACTAAACAATGGCGCCCGACATTAATTCCTATAACACAAAGTAAAGTGACTGCTACAATCACATCCGGGGCTCTTGGAAAAACTACAGAAATCAAAAAAATGCCCAGTCTTGTACAAGTTATGTCAGGAGGAAAACCGTATCATATATCCGTACAAGATTATAATCGTATGTGTTTAATGAAACGTGAAAACGAATTACGTAAAAAAAAACTTATTGATCAGTCCGGTCTGAAACCTAGCACATCGAGTGTTTCAACAAATTCGATCAGTACAATGTCTGTTCTAAAACAACGTTCTCCTAGTAACACAGCAACTATTACCGCATCGCAAAACTCCATGTCTACTGATACTAATGGTAGCAAAACAGCTCTTGAACAGCTGCAATCTAAACCTTCATTAGAATTACAGTCTATTAATAAAACTTCTGAGTCATCGACTTCAGGAGGAACGACGACCTCAACAACAGACCAAAAGAAAACACTTATGATTCTTCCAAAAATACCTAAGTCGTTGACCGTCATACCACAGACAGTTAGAAGACCATCTGAGGCAGCGAGTCCAAACCTATCCGTCACATCTGTTAATAAAACTTCCTGATTAAAGCCGACTGAGATATCCAAGTGCCTGATGTTATTTTTGAGTTTAAAAGAATTTTATTCAAAACGTACCTTGTAATAAAAGAGCATCGGTGATTTTGCTAGTGTACTTCTCTACTATAGTTCACGTTTGTTTATTCATCACCGTTCTGCTCCTTTATTATGACCGTTCTGATTTTTCTAAAACTAATACGTTTTTAACGAAATGTTACAAAATATTTAGTGTTTTGCTCTATTTCATGTTAATTTAGATAAAAAAGATTAATTAGAATGGAATCAATTTGTATATACAAAAATCATATATTTTTTAAGTACCACATTTTAAGATACTATGTTACTATCGATAATGAAAATTATAATGTTACATTATGAAAAGATTAAATGAGTATAAATCTGTTATCGGAAATGACTTTAGTTAAATATCAGCTAGGACGATGTACATATTGTAATTAATTCATTTTGATCTTATTGATTTACCTTACATACCATCTATTAAATTTGATTAATTTACATTATACCTTCAGTTTGTTTTAATGTATCTATTTTGTTAATAAGTTATATAATACAGACAGTTTTTAGTAATCATTCGATATTTTTATTTTTCCCATATTTATTTTTTTAACTAGCGGTAATAAAAATAAATGCACGTTTAATATTAATGAAATAATAATAGAGTCTTTTAGAAATAAAGTCGTTTAATGTAAAAAAAACTGTACATATCTATATAAATAAATTGCACAATACGTTTATGTAAGTTCTAAAAACGGTTGTGATAATGTATAAAAAAAATGAATTCAAACATTTACTATACATAACATCTCAATCAAGAAAATAAATGTGTGCAAACATATGAAATTAAACATTACACTAATTATCAGTGCCAAACAGTGCCTTAAAAACTTGTGTATCAAGATTACTGAAAAGTGGTAACTGAAGGTGAATTAACTTATTTATGGTATAATTTAATGGACAGTTACTGAATTGTATCATCAATTAAAAATAAGTATATTTTTTAATTGTTTATACTAAATACAAACATTTTAAGGAATAAAGTTTATCATTTACAAAACTAAGTAAGATGATTCAGTCAGTATGATGTCCAATTACTTCACCTGACATGTATTTTATTTCAGGTAAATAATAAAAATAATCTGATTGAATTATCCTTGTTATTATTCCTGTACTTAAAAAATCCATATTATTATTAAAAAATAAAAGTATTTTTAAATAATTTTATTAGAAAGGAATAGATTATTAGTAATAAACCCCTAAATTGTTTAAACAAAAGTATAACAATCTAAAAAAAAGTAATTATGATAAAATCAAAAAAAAATGTTCAAAGATTAAACGTTCTTATCAAAACAAAGAAGGTAGTTTGTAATTTTTCCAATAAAAACAATTTTAATATTCGATAAGAAATAATTATCTTTAGTGCCCAGATTAAAATATTAACTAATATATAAACTCGTCTATCTTAGGCTTGATTAATAAAAGAATAATTTAAATAAAGTTTAATAGAATTGTATATTCAAAACAATTTCTATTATAACGTGTGTTATTGGGCTTCCTTTAATAGTTTATTAAATATATTTTGTACCAAACTTGATTAAAAAACGTAATGAATTACACAAAAGTTTATTTTAATAATTTTATATTAAATATTTATCTTACACTTGATATTAAAAAAAATACAAGCTTTCTTAAATTGAAATTGAACGTGCATGAAAGTCAACTACACACAAACTTAAAATAATTATTCCTCTTAATACGTTTTTGTTTAAAATAAGAAAATAATTTGTCGTTTATCTTATGATTTGAATTGACAATTCATATTTTAAATTGAAAGAAATATAAATAATTCATTTCCAAAATTAGAAGATATATTAAAATATAATTCTGTACTTTGTAGATAGTTGATTTTTTTTAACAAAATAAGCAATATTAAACATTAGTTTTATATCTATTTTTTTATTTAAAATTTTTAATTCTTTTTAATTTTCAAGTCTTTAAAATTTTATAGGAATTAGTGTTATGGTAATAAGTTAATAATAGTCATTTAATTATTCATAACTGAAATAATAGCTCATAAAATCTGCTTCACACTATTCGCATTATATGTATGCATGTGTGTGTGTATATATATATATATATATATAATCTACATTGTTTTGTTTCTACCTATTCAACATTTTTTTTTAAATCTATTTGCATAAAAATCCAGACATTTGTGAAAAATAACTTTCAAGCCCCATTTTGATTTCAACATTTCAAAAAAAATCAGCTTGTATTGGATTGATTAAGGCCTGATAGAGGAAAGGCTAG
Organism: Acanthacorydalis orientalis; assembly: GCA_034766995.1. Classification (NCBI taxonomy): domain Eukaryota; kingdom Metazoa; phylum Arthropoda; class Insecta; order Megaloptera; family Corydalidae; genus Acanthacorydalis; species Acanthacorydalis orientalis. The sequence goes on along the minus strand of CM068313.1, from coordinate 42,922,055 downwards.
TAAATATGGGGGTGAGGGTATATTTTCCATCCACTTTTTTTAATTTTATTCATTGGTACAAGAGGAGGTCTAAAAGCCCGCGGAAAAAAGGCAAAGAAAAGTCTGATTCAGCTGATTTTTTTTATTTCTTAATATAGTCCCCCTTGATACTAATACATATTTTACAACCCTCAATGAGCTTTTTAAAACCTTCAAAAAATATTCTTTTGATTTGGTTGAAAAATGATGTGAAATAGCCAACTACATTTTTCTTCATCGCCTTGAATTTTTTTATCCTTCAAGTCTCTCTTCAGATTTGATAATAACAAATAGTCGGTCAGGATCAAGTCACACCAGCCGTCGTAATCTGATTTTGTTGTACTGGGGCATTGTCTTACAAAAGAAGAACACCTTTTGGCCATTTTCCACATCGTCTTTCTTTAATTACTTCTAGAAATCGACGAATACTTGACGCGTAGCTCTCTCTGGTTATGCTGACATCCTTTTCTTTGTATTCGATTAAGAGAATGTCTTCTGCATCCCAAAACACAGTAGCCATTATTTTTCCCGCTGACTGCGACACTTTGAATTTCTTGGGTAGGGGTGCCTCCTTTTTCAGCTATTGCATGGACTCTTGTTTGCTCTCAGGTTGATAGTGATGGACCCAAATCTTGTCTCCGGTAACAATTCTGTCCAAAATTGTACGAAAATCGTCGCCACACAGCTCTAAAAACTCCCAACTGTACGCAATTCGTTGACTCTTTTGCACCGGCGTAAGCATTTTCGGCACCCACCTTGCACTCAACTTAATCATGCCAAGATGTACAAGCAAGATTCTGATAATGGTGGTATCGGATACTCCAGTTATGTCTTCTTCAGTCGACCATCTTTCGATACAAGATTTTCGACTTTTTCGATAATGTCTGAGGTGGTTGCCTCGAACGGGCGTCCAGAGCGCTAATCATCTTCTAAAACTTTTCTTTTTTAGTTGAAAAGAGAATGCCGCTTATAAACCATGCTCTTTCCTATTGAACGATCCTCATAAACGGCAAACATCTCTTCCATAATGATTTTTTAGGTTTTCCCTTGCTTAGAAAGGAATTTAACAATAGCTCGTAGTTCAATTTTCTCCATGATTTCATAGTTACTCCGAGTTGGGTTGTTCTTTCGGCGACAGTATGATGAGTACTGATGACAGCACAATGATATTTCGCTTTTACACTCATTAAGAGTTCTTTTTATATCCGTAATTAATGAAAAATGGCTCCGAATCTCCCTTTCCCACTCTTTCTGTGAACTTATGGATCCCCCTCGTACATACAGTCATTCACAGCTCTATATCTCTAGCCAATATTTTATTTTATCAAAATTAAAAATTTCGTAACCATTCTTAAACCATTTTTAACCCAACACATATAATGTCAAAAATGTCATCATATATCTTATAAATATTCTTTGTAACAGTCGCATTGTTTTTCCTTTATTTGAAATGAATACAGCATGCAGCCTCATTTGCTGCTCTGAAGATGATGACATCGCATGGAAACGTGCATAAGCAATAAGCAAAAATAATCAATAATGATTTATTGAATATTTTTGATCAGAAAAACAGTTTTGTAATTTGTAGAAAGAAAAAAATTATTATCCTCTTTGGGTTAATTTCGATTATTTTTTTATTTTATTATAAACTGTTTCGATTCTTGGGCAATTTTCTAACAGCTGGTTAAAATTTTAAACGCATTTAAGTCTTTTTTATACAATTTTTAGAGGAATTCAAAACAATCATTTACGTTATCAAAATCTTCAATCATAAATTTATTGAAAATTATTTTTTCGCGCAGAATGTTAATTGAGGATGAACAAACACCGTGGCATAAGATCCACTAATGAAATATATTGGTATCACAAGACAAGTCAAACATAATCATAAAAACAATATTTTTAGATATCCTTAAAATGTTTTTCAACATTTTATAATATAATAATAAATAGCCTAATATAATCTACAATATGAAGATATAATTGCGTAAAAAACGTTTTTAATCATTAGAAACAGTTATTTCTTCATAAAATATTATATAATTTTAAAACTGAATTAATATTTATACAGGTGGCGCAAAAATAATAAAGGGTTTGAATAGTCAATATTTTTTTCTTTGTTTCTGTTTCTTCAGAATTTTACAAATAAAACTTAAGAAATTTATCGTGGAAACGTACACGAAGGAACAACATGACGAAATAATTGAATTTTATTTTGAAAATCCGGGTTCAATTATTTTGATCCAGCTAGCATATCGTCGTTATTTTAATGTTTGAACAGGCCCATCCAGGTATTAACCGTTCAGGATTTGGAAGACATTATTCAGCTCTAACTGAGGAAAATATTCAATATGTAAAGGAGAGTATTGAGCAGTATTGAAACGTTTAGCAGATTACGTTCAACTCAATTTGGAAAATCTCGGGGGTCACTGCAAAGGACTTTTGGCTGCTTTAAAAATATTCCCATACAAAGTACAGCTTGTGCAAGAATTAAAGTAAGCAGATTATCAGCATCGTCTGGATTATGCAATTCATTTTCACCAGCAAGTAGAAGAAGATAATGAATTTATACACAATTTGATTGAGTGATAAAGATCGTTTCTACTTAAATGGCTTCGTGAATATGCAAAACTGCAGAATATGAGCTACAGACAATTCAATAGTACTTCATCAGCGGCAATTATACTCACTTAAGTTTACTTTTTGGTGCGGAGTAACGTCCAAAAAGATTATAGGCCCTTATTTCTTCGAAAATGACGATACTGCTGTAATCATAAACGGTGCTAATTACTGTACAATGATAGAAAATATTTTGAGGCCAGCTGTTGATAATCGTCCACAGTGTGGTACCAACAAGCCATAGCGCACACAGCAAGACCCGTTATGGAACTTTTACGGGACATTTCTGTCTAACACTTAATTTCAAGAAACAGTGATTTTAATTGGCTTGCGTATTCGCCTGATTTGAGCCCTCCCGATTTTTTTCTTATGAGCTACTTAAAAGAACTTGTGTACGTCAATAAGCCAAAAACCACCCGGAGCTAAAGAACAACATATGAGAAAAAATTCGAGGGTTATGTCCAGAAATCTTGAGAGAAGTGATGGAAAATTCCTTAGAAAAAGCTAGACTTTGTGAAGCCGAAAATGAGCATCACTTATGTAAAATCATTTTTCATGTGTAATCAGAAAAAAATCCCCACTTCTATACTACATTTTAATAAAAAAAATTAAAATATTATAAAACAAAAAAAATATTAATGTTTTAATGATAACTCCTTCGTTCTTTTTGCAACCACCTGTAGTATCAAAACATATTCGGCACATATTTAAAATAGGATATAATGACCTATTTTAATAATAAATAGCATTTAAATGATGCATATATATTTATATATATATATATATATATATATATATATATATATATATATATATATATATATATATATATATATATAGTATATACACACACGTACTTATATATTGTATTTGCCTATTTTCAAATTGTAAGATGAAACGATTATAGCATATATTTATACACTCGATTTAAAAATATCGATTTATACCTTTGTTATACTATAGATTCCATAATAAATTAAAAAAATCACTAGTTTCACGATTAAAATAAAAGAAATACTCTTGGTATTGACTGAATTTTATATAATTTATTAATGCGAAAAATATCAAATTAAATAATTTAATTATGATTATTAAATAGATTTTATATGTATAAATAAGTGCGAACTTTTAATTCATTTATATCTTTTGTATTGAAAAAATTACAAAAATAATTATTACTTTTATTATGTCATGAATATTAAAAACAACAATATTAATTTGCTTCTTTTGAAAAAATTATATCAAAAAATGTATATTTTATGTCCTGTAAGTAATCTATTTTACAGAGTAATTTTATCTTACCTTTATTTTTAAACAACACAAACCACCTATATAACTCACTTAAACTGGATAACTGACGATATGATAAATATATTTCTTACATAAATCACAATTACATAATTTCAAAAAGTCCGCTTTTACGTATATCCGTTAAATAAGTGTATAATCTAATACGTACGCGTTTATTTTAAAAATAATAAATATCCCTATCTGTAGAAGGTATTCTTCCGTTTTGTTCTGTTGTAAAGGTATGTCACACGTGTTATAATATACATTTTATTTTATCTGTTAAATAAGTTATATATAATTTTTGCACATAGTGAGTAAAAGTAGTATTTAATAACATTAAATAACCTACTTAATATTTACTATTAAGAGTACTAATCTATAATACTTGTTATATTATTAATGTTAATGTAACCACACTTTTTTTAGATGCCGTCTGTAGTCCTTAAAGACGTTGACCAACATAAATTTGTGAAAGCATTCGCTGCTTTCCTAAAAAAGTAAGTAGTTTTCATTAATCATAAATATTTAAATATTATATTTGTGATATGTTTCTAGAATTGGAAAAATGCGTGTACCTGAATGGGTTGATATTGTCAAATCAGCCCGTTTCAAAGAATTAGCGCCGTATGATCCAGATTGGTATTATATCCGTTGTGCTGCTGTTGTAAGGCACGTTTATATTCGTTCACCAATTGGTGTTGGTTCTGTAACCAAAATTTTCGGTGGTCGCAAGCGCAATGGTACACTTCCATCTCATTTTTGTCGGTCATCTGGCAGTGTTGCTCGTAAAGCACTTCAATCACTCGAACAATTAAAATTGATTGAGAAATCACCTGATGGTGGACGTAAATTAACAGTACAAGGTCGTAGACATTTGGATCGTATTGCGGCACAAGTGAAATCACGAAGTCGTAAAGTAATAAAGCAAGAAACTATTGTTCTTTAAATAATTTTTTTAAATGGTAATAAAACTTTAAAAAAAGATTTGTATTTTTATATTTCCTTTTAAGTACAAATGAATTTGCACTGTATGAAATCACAGTTTTCAAATAATTATAAAGCATTAAGCTTCATTTCCTTCAATTAGTTTTTAATAATATATTAACTATTTTGAATTATTCGATTCATCTAAGAATAATAGAAATAGTAAAAGATTATTATTTACTTTCTATTTTAAAACTTTCATTGATCTGTAAAGTTTTACAAACCACCAATAAACAAAAGTATAAAAATGATTTACAATTTTATAAAGTATTCAGTATATTTTATTGGCTAATAAACTATAAAAAGTTCAGGTGAATAAATAAAATTAACAAATTGCTAAGCATAAAATATCTTTTTAAACATTTATTTATGTAAGTAATTGATTTTAAAGTTATACAAATCTTGTTGCTATTGCCAATAGTTTTGTATAATCTGCTCCTTTTGCTTGTGTTTTTTCTTTTAATATTGTTCGTAAAATGGTAGGTATTGGCACGTGGATTCTTGTACCTAGAGGAGTTCCATTGTCGTCAATTAATACTATGTTATTACTATCAAATTTTGGAACTTTTGGTTTTTGATTTTGTTTTAACCCTACTAAAATACCCTTCTTTTTTTCACCTTTAATCGCCACTAAAACTTTATCTCCTAAAAGATATATAGGTATGTATGTATATATATGTATGTGTATATATATATAATTTATATTAGATTTATTAATTATTCATTTCTGTACCTATATACCCAACACCAGTTTTATTGTAAATATGTATACATCGTGGTGGTTTCCCTTCTGCCATTGCTCGTTTTCCAATTTCGCTATTATCTACAACTCTTAAACGAGTTAATTTAATTATCTGTTGACATTGAGTAGATACATGAAAGCATCTTGAGAATATATTAAATTTTGGATAATACATTGAAGACACTTGAACATTCAACAGTCAATATAAAGAAAATACTCTGTAATGAAATCCATATTAGACTTTTTATGAATTGTTCACAAAAAAAATAAATTATGAATATAATGTACTGTTAAATATTTACTTTGGGTTTACATTCGTTTACGTTAATATAATTCAAAATTAAAATATTTAAAGGTTATTTAATCATTTCACACCAGTGTTGCCATTCAGAGAACAAAATAAAATTTGCATTAAAATGTTTCTCTTTTTACAAGATTCCTTTTAGAAAGTATAAGAATTCATCATATGTTCACGTTCGTATATATTTTCAACACAAGAATTTTTTTATAAACGAGAATTTTCATTTGTATAAATTTATACAACTTTCACTTTACACGCAACAAACATTTTTCTGTTGTAAAATGTTCAATAAATTTATTATTTTTAATTGTTCCTCATACATATTTCAATGACAATGCAATGATCTTCAGAGTGCCAATGTATAAAACAAAAGTATATTTAAATATTTAGTAATACAGTTTATTTAAAAATACATTTAATTATTTTTAAAGTCAATCAGCATCATCAAATCGAATATGTTTTCCTAATTCTTTTTCAGCTTTTCGCAGTAATTTATCACGACCACGTTGTTTTGGTTTCTTAAGATTCTTATTAAATTTAGCTAAACGATCTTCTCTGGCTTTTTTCCAATATTCTTGTTCTTGTATTCCTTCCAATCGAGTCATACTAGCAGGAAAAGGGCATTCGATAAAATGCTTTGCTGCATCTTCTGATGCCATTCGTACATATGCTTCAAAACTGCCTTCAGACACATCAATGTATTTTATTTCTGTTGAATAAGATTTCAATTCAGCCTGAAAACAAGTACATTTAATCAGAGAAAATATCAATATTTTTTTATACGACAAAAAAAAAACATTTACTGTAAATTTTTTTATGTCCACACATGACTCTGGTAACTGCATATGTACTATTGTCCCTGGAATTAAATTCAATTGTTTCGTTTCTTGAGTAGTTTTGTTAGTAGATTCATCAGTTTGCTGTTTATCAGAGGGTTGATTCCACGTACTATCTGAATTGGAATTTAAACCCATATTATGATTACTAACAAATCTAGCTCTATATAATTGTTGTTTAAGGCTTTTCATACGACTTTTCTGTAAATCTAAATATTTATTTCTTAGCCTTTTCCATTCTTGTCTGAAAATACATATTACATTTAATTAAACTTATTAAATGAATACTTTTTATTATTAAACATTTCAAAAATGATTCACTAATTTATAATTCATTTAATACATATTATTATTTAAGAAATTGAAATGACACTTACTTTGATAATACTTGTAGACCCATTTCTTTAATGTTCAGTATCCGTTTTTGTGTTTTCTTTCTTTTTCTCCGTTTTTTACTACCACAATCAACATTTTCATCAATTTCAGTATTCTTAGTCACATTTTCAGCAGATTCTGATTCTTCTATTTGTGAAGTGAAATCTTTGCACTCTGTATTATCATCAATCTTAAGTTTTTTTATATCTTCTTTGTCATCTTCATCACTACTTAGTTTACGTTTAAGTTCATTACTTTCTATATTACTTTTATTTACATCTTCATTATTTTCAATTTCTTCCTTTATTGTAGAAACTAGATTTGTCATGCTAGATGTATTTATGCTTCCTTCATTTTTTCTATCTTCACTTTTAACTAAAATTGAACAATTATTTTCATTTTGTGTTTCAATAGACATTTTAGCTTCAGTTTCATCAATATTTTCATTTGAAACATTCTTTTCTGGGCTTGTTTCACTTTTTTTATCATTCGGATCATAAGTTAAAATACTGTACAATTTATCTGGTGGCATTTGAGAGGGTAATTTACATCCTATTGAAGCAAAGTATTCTAAGCAGTTTGTTGCTACTTCCAATGTGTCAAACTCAATGAAAGCAAATCCTTTTATCATTCTATTATGTTTATATCTTGGTATAGAAACATACTGCACATTTCCAAATTCTGAAAATATTTTCTTGAGTTCATCATGAGTTACATCAGGTGGTATTCTTTCAACATAAAGGGTACACTCATCAACATTTTCACGGACTTGAAGAGGTGTGGTCCGATACACTTTTAATTTGTCTTCTGATAATTTAAGAAAAGACGAATTTTTTAATGCATTTGCTATATCTTCAACTTTGTCCGTAAGTGAAAGTATTTTGTTGAATCTTAAAAATATAGATAAATCGACACCTAAAATACAAAAGTGGTTTTAAAGCTGGTGTATTTTATATATATATATATATATATATATATATATATATATATATATATATATATATATATATATATAATATATATATATAAGTTTTAATATATAAAATAAATGCTTAGGATTTAAAATGTATTATAACCTCACATTATAAAAACGTAACAACAATTAATTATTACTTGATTTAAAGTTTAAAAATAAATTAAATCAACTTTACTAAAAGTAATTTATATTTACATGAATCTTTTTGGATCAATTGCGATAGAAACCTATCTTTTGTCAAATTAGCATCACTAAAATAAAATTCCATTTGCGATAAAATATTTTGATAAATTTGCTTTTTCCTATGACGAACTTTCTTTTGATGTACAGATAATTCAGGAGACGTTAGAGGAATTTCTTCCATTTTAATAATAATTTTATTACGAATTTCACTAAAATATTAATGTGTCAAATTTCAAATTATTGTCATTTGAATAGAATATTTCGTGTTGACCAACACACATGATGACCAACGTTTAGTAATGCAAAAGCTTTAATCCGAAGAATTTATTGTATGAAAAAATGCAATCAAGAATCATTTTTAGAAGGTCTGTTCGATATGTGCTTTAAACTTGCTCGGAGTAAGAAATCTTACACTTTTCTGTTCGATGTGTACTCCGAACTTATTTGGGATTTTCATCGAACAGTTTAGAGTAAGTTTGGAACAGAAGATTTTTTACTCTGAATATCAGAAATTACTCCTGCTTTTTGTAGAGTAACATTTTAAACTGCGTTTTTAGTTTAGAATTAACCTCAATTTATCACATACGATTTATTATGTGATAAAAATGTTCGAAATTTAATTTATTGATAATTGGCCAACATTAATTGGCGAATCTACTTAAATTTATTAAGTTGAACATAATTATGCAAATAAAGTGTCGAGAGTAATCATATGATTTATTTTTAACTAAGTTGTTCGATAAAAACAAGTTCAGAGTAAGAGAGTCAGAGTCAAGTTGTAAAACTTAAAGTAAGTTCAGAGTACATATCGAACAGACCTAAAGCAAATAAAAATAAAGTTATATATTACATTTTTTAATAAAATAATTTAGGAGCCTTTAGAAGAAATCAATTTAAATATAAACGTTGGTTAGTTATTGAGGTTTTAGGATGCTTCGACAGCTAAAGTCATTAGCGCCCGATAGATATAAACAACTAATAATAAAAAAAATTACTAGTAACAAGTTATTAACAAATTAAAAATTAAAATTAGAAAGAAAATGTCAATAAAAAGAGCGTTAAGTATATATCATTTCAGCTCTACATTAATGAAAGAAAAAAAGCTATTAATTAGTTTATGAGAATAGATTTTAAGTACATAATTTGTATATTTTCTGGAAGACAATATATTAAATTTTTAATTAAATGCAATAATTAAAACGAAAAACTATTAATTTAATTTTAAATATAACTACTAGAGATGAAAATTATAAATACAAACGTATTTAAACATGTTTATATATCTGTTAATACGACGAATATAAAAAAACCCTTAAAAATTATATATTTATTCAGTATAAACAAGAAAGAATAACTGTTTATTAATTAAAATATTACATTTGAATTATTAATAAAAATAAATATGAATGAACTAATCTATCTATATATAAGAAAAAAATTCTGTACAATTTCAAGAAATGGACAAACATTTCTTTTAAAAAAAACGTGTAGACATTTTGTATTAAATTATTTTTAATGATAACACTAGACGTTACGAAATTTTTACGAAAAATTATGATATTAGTATTATAACAACTACATGGAAATGTGCGATTTTATAAAACAACTACTTTGCTATATAACTGCGAGAGTGATTATATAGCTTTACTAACATACATATATATATATATATATATATATATATACATATTATGATATTGAGCGAATATATACGATACGAGTGTAATGACTAGGATGCAGAGGCCATAGGTTTATTAAAAAAATTTTTGAGATCAAATAAACATAAAAAATACTTTATATTTTGTAATATTTTCATCAATTAGTGATTTAATCTTTCAAACCACAAAATATTGTGTGTTTGTTTGTGTTGCATAATTGACGACGATACTATCAATAAAATATGACAAAACTAATTCTATTCACGCAGAAAAATTTTAACATCCACTTAATAACATTTATATAGAAATACCATATAAGAGAGAAGGCTTAATTAATTAAATTTAAAATAACAATCATAAAAAAGGTATGCTAACAAAAAAGAATACAATTTAGTAAAAATATGTTATTTCAGATTATCTATGATATGTTTCTTCTTTTTTCTTCGATTAAATTACACAAAACTTCATTAAGTGTTCCAAAAAATCGCTTTAATAAATAAATATTTTACAAATTGAAAGATTATATTAGAATTCAGATATATTGTTCATCATTTTGATATTCTAGCAATTTATAATTATTTAATTCACACACACTCACCATATGTGTATATACATACATATATATATATATATATATATATATATATATATATATATATATATATATATATATATATAAATAGAGTCACATATCAAGGCATTAAGAAAGTATTAATCAATTATTAATAACTATTATTTTTTTAATTCAGTTAATACAATGTTTAACAATTTTATAAAAAAAACTATGGGTGAACGATAATATTTTTAATTAAATAATAAAAATTTAACAGCTCAAGTACTTATTCGTTAAATGTTATCAATGACTGTACTTAGATTTGAAACAATAAAATTGATTGTAATGTAGTTTTCTTGAAATAAACGAAACACTTAAATACTTTAAGATAAACGTACAATACGTTTCGTTAATCAATCATTCGACGTTAAAAGATTAGTGTTACTATATAAATTTATCGTTAATTGTACTTGTACTTTAAATAAATCGTAAAGCTTCAAAGTTCTACGATAACGTTTGTCACAAGTAAAGCGCGTGTACGATATATGTATATATATATATATATATATAATTAAATTAATCATTTAATATATACACATCTGATTATTTTTTAAATTCAATTTGAGTCTAAAGTAGTCTACTGAAAAATTAAACGTTAACTGTAAGTCCAACAGTTAATTTTTAAAGACATCCTTGGCTCTCTGTTTAAAAAGTGTGTCTTTTTTTAAAAAAAGAAAATAAATTTTCTATTTTATATAATCGACTTAAAAAAATTGCACTGGATTGATTGATTTATCAATCCAATATTTATTTGTGTTTAACGGCGTATCGACACCTAAGATCATTAGCGCCCGATATTTCATTGGAGAAAATTAAAATAATGCACTAAGAAATAAATAATTAGTATATAAAATAGAATTATAAATATAAATCATTCAATTATAAATTTCATTATATTTATATGATTTTATATTTGTGATCTCGTTGATGCGTTGTCCTGACGGTCCTTCATCCTCCTTTTGGATCATTAGTCTTTGTTCTTCAATCTATTGCTGATAACAGACATCCAGATGACTTAAAAGGACGAAGTTCGTCAGTAAAATATATCAGCGAGATTAAAGGTATTAACACTTACAATTGTAGTTTTAATACAGCCAACGTGCGAAAAATCATGTGTCAATACATAAACCTTAATATATAATTAAAAATTGCGATAGATAATATAATATATGGCATTCAAATAATGTTTAAAATATAACAACTAAATAAGTTAGGATAAAAATAAGACACACATTTTTAAATAAATATATATATATATATATATATATATATATATATATATTTAAAAAAATGTAATAACTTAAATTTAAAAATTATTTAACAACGTGCAGCTCATATATATATATATATATATATATATATATATATATATATATATATATATATATATGAGCTGCACGTTGTTAAATAATTTTTAAATTTAAGTTATTACATTTTTTTAAATTTATATTTTTTAATTTAAAATAATTCTATTTTGGACTAAAACTTGGAAATCATGTAGTATCTGCTATCGCTGAAATAAGACCACAAACTTTAAATGTCTGCTGGAAAGCAGCTTGACCTGGATGTGATGTAAACAGTGTAACCATTCAAACATCGATATTATCAACTGAAATCATTACTTTGGCACATAAAATTGGTGGAGAAGGTTTCGATACATTTAACCAGAATGCAGTCGACGAATTGCTTGTGGATAATGTCTTAAGTGACGATGATATTATTGGTATAACTTTAAATATCGTCGAAGATCCAGAAAACGATAGTAAAGCAGAAGAAAAACCTGTCTTTTTCACTGTAAATATAATACCAGAAGGTCTTCAATTTTGTAATAAATTGGAAAATCATTTTTTTGTTATTCGCACAAATTCTGAATGAGCCTTAAAATTCCATTGTGAGCTGAATAATTGTATGTCGTGGTATCGCGACCTGTATAAAAAATTAGTAAAATAATCATTGCAAAGTTGAATTACTGATTACATTGTCGGAATAAAAACATCAACACAGAACGAGGGTGAAGTTGACGCTAAATCTGTTTATGAAGAACCATTATCTATACCATGCAGATCTGATGTGCTGACTATCTCTTCTAATAATGAAAGTAACATCGCACCAGTTCACAAATGTTTTCGAACATTGTCAGACAGTGACGATAATTCTGATGAAAAAATGTAAAAATAAATGTTACTTTTCAATAAAAATAAATGAGTAAAGTTGTAAAACAAACTTATTTTAAACTTTATATAAATTTCTTTTAGATTTTCGGAGGAATTTTTTAGGCATTCTTATTTTTCTCAATTTTTATAAACTTTTTTATGCAATTTTGGGCGTATTTTAAATCATTGCTTTGGTTTTTAGCAGTTTTAAAAAATTATGGAACGTATCCCTAATTTTTCAAGATAAATTGTCTTTATTGTTCGATTTTTTATATGCAGTTTTTTGTAGAACATCTATCGCATAAAAAGAGACTTGACTATATATATATATATATATATATATATATATATATATATATATATATATATATATTTATTTCGAGTTGAATAAGTTTGTTCGTGAGTTATTTGTGTTTTAAGGACGTATCGATAACTAAAGTCATCAATGCCTTTTGAAATGAATAAAATTCGAAATAAAACTTCTTTAATAATTCAGATTGTAATGCAAAAGAACATGAGTGATTTTAAAGATGGCGTGAATCAATAATATAAAAAAATAACACTTAAATTCGAATTGCAATAAATTAAGATAAATCATTGATTGTTCAGGACGTTTTTGAAATAAATTCTTTTTTGATTAGACAGTAACACAAAAAAGATACATAAAACCATAGAAAATAGTTATATTCTTGTTGGAATGTTTATATATATATATATATATATACATAACTGTACTTTATTATAGACATTCGCATATCCATACACACAAATATATATATATATATATATATATATATATATATATATATATATGTATATATAAGTATCGTACATATGTATTTGTGTGCATGGATATGCGAATGTGTATAATAAGTACAAATTTCATAGATCAACGATAGTATTAAAGTGAACAGATAATGAGTATAAAAGGATATACACTGACGTAAATTATAAATTAAGATGGATTTGTTAAAAAACAATTATTCTTTATGAAATATTTTTATCAAGGAACTTTGAAGCGTTACATTTTAAATATATCAAGTATTAATTAACGAACTCTGTTGTAGTAACAGTAATCTATTCACGTTACACGACTGATTAACGAAAGTATATTTTTATCAGAAATATAAATATGTGTTCACAAGTGTTCCATTTGTAACACAAAAGAACACTTTATAATTGATATCGCTGTCTAGAATCTAAATTAAGTATAATAATTAATAACATGTCGCAATTGTTTCGTAAATATTTTTTTAATATCGTTTCACTGTTTGATTAATTAAAATTGTCAATATTGACACGCATTGTTTAACGATTAAGTCAATGTATTTTATCTGAAACATGTAAAACGTATTAAAGATATTAATATTAGTCATAAATACGAATTCAATTTTCGTTAAAATGATAATAAACACAATTTAAATATATTTACTGACTTAAACGGTTGTAGAAGAAACATACCTGATATACGAAAGCTTTATAGAACTTTTAAGACTATTAATTTTCATGCATAAAATAATTTTCATTTAAAATATTAATATAATCTTTAATCTCTTATATATTTTCTTGTTTTAAATAAAATTTCCACAATAAATTCCAAATTTTACTTAGACTATAGAGTAATTTTTTTAAAAAAATGAGTTCAGTTCATATTTTATTAAGGGTTAACCAAGAATTTTTAAAATTTTCAGGCCAAAGGTGTATATCAAATATATTTATAAACATATGTAATTTAGAATAATTTGTAAACATAATGATTATGGTGACATATTTGATAAATATATTAAAATATCTCTATTTAATAATTTACAACGAAATATCATAAAAATGTATTAATATGTAATTAGAAATATCAGAGTTCAACGTTCAAATATCGGGTTGGTAAGAAAATAATTGTGGTTTTCTGAATTCTAATCTTTCTAATTCTTTTCAATGAAAGTGTCAATCGTATTCATGTTAATATCATTTTAAAGTGCATTTTTCGGCCTGTATTTTGGTAACATCGACTTTGGCTTTAATATTAGTTTTGCTTCAAATTGGGCTATTGAATTAAAGATGGAGAAGAAGCAAATAATTGTTTTTTTTTGTATGAGTAGAAAACGGGTGGTAAAGCAGCAGAAACTGTTCATAAACTAAAAGATACTTTTTGTGTGGGCACTGTTAAGGAACTTACGGTGTAATGTATGGTTTCAAAAAAATCGTGCTGAGGACGAGAGCCTTAAAGATAGAAAAGGTCGCGAGTGTCCTTCTTCAATTCATAACGACCAACTGAAGGCGTTGGTTGAATCAGATCCACAATTCGAGAGCTTGTACAACAATTCGAGAGCTTGTACAAAAATTAGGTATGAGGGTGAATTAGTCATCCAACAGTTCTGGATCACTTAAAACAGCTAGAAATCAAAAAAGAAAAAAATGTATATGGATTTGAACGTTATAAACCTCAATTATTTTTCTATCTATTTAGTAGTATGATAGTTACTTAAGCACTGTAGCAATTTTTGGGATCCATGTTCTATTATGAAAATATGTTATATTGAAGTATTTAACGGGAAACAACAGTTTTCGTACCAAAGAAAGTTTTAAAGTTGTGTTCAATAAATAAAAGTTATAATATTTACAACATTATCCACATTCAAATCATCAACATTATTAAGTATGCATCAACACTTAATGCTCAGAATAAATTAAAAGTATGATCAAAATAGAAATATAACTGCTAAGTGAATCATAGCTTGTGAAAATAACACAATGAAAGTTAAAAGTATTTCACTGTTATATATATATATATATATATATATATATATATATATATACATATATATATATATATATATATATATATATATATATATATATATATATATATATATATATATATATTTACAAATATTTAGTTTTAATGAATGACTAATATGTGTACACAAATGAATATTCATTATGAAACTTCATGTTATTGTTTAATTTTGTATTATACTATGGCACATGTACCAGTCATTTTATATAGTCATAAGATAATAATATATTTTTATTTTGTTATTGCAATCTTTCTTAAATATTTTTTTTTTATTTTAAAAATAGAAAACTATTTCTAGTCAGATTAATCATAAATTCTATACATTATTTAGGTTATTTAAATATATATGTAACAGATTTTACGCAACTTGTCTTTCGAAAAAGTTTGAATGAATGACGCGTTTGTTACAAATGTTTTTAATTTCGTTTTTAATTTTACTGACATAAGTGACTGACACTATTTATTTAACTTCCAACTGTTGAAATCATTTAAAAATATAAATGATGTAATAAATAGATTTTTACTAATTTCTATAATTATTTTTAGAAGTTTCGTTACTAAGTATTTAATTAAATGACATGATTTTTCTTTTCATTTATATATATTTTTTTTCATTCGGTATATGAAATAGTAATATTTTCATTTAAAATTCAATTTAGATAAATTTGATTAAATTGAATTTAATTTTAGATTAAAGTGATTTTTTTTAATTTTTTTAATAAATTACTATAATATTAATTTTATATTATCGTCTGTAAACAATTCTGGTCATATTTAAGAATGTTACAATAAATGTTATAATTAAAACAATATTTCAAATTTCAAATAAACAATCTTTCAGAATATATATTTGCGGACTAATACATATATAGATGATTCAACTTAGACTTCCACATGAAAGTATTAAAAAAAATGTAGAAATTAAAGAAACATGTTATCTCCCATATAGTATTTTAGTACTGAGTTGAACTAAAATACTAAATAGAAAATTGCATGACTTTTCTTAACCCCTGCGCTTCCTTTTAATACTTCTATGTGGAAACCTAAACCGAATTACCTTATACAATGGAAAATATCTTAGAATACAGTCAAATCTCTTTTTATGCGGTAGATGCGTTCCAAAGAAAATCGCATATAAAGAAATCACACGAAAAAGACATAATTTACTTTGAAAAATTAGTGATACGTTCCATAATTTTCTAAAACTGCATAAAATTATATTAATGAATTAAGATACACAAAGTTGCATAAAAAAATTTATCAAAATTCAGAAAAATAAGTATACCTAAAAATTCTTTCGAAAATCTGAAAGAAATTGATACAAAACTTAAAATAAGTTTGTTTTTAAACTTTATTCATTTAATTTTATTGAAAAATAACAATTCTTTTTACATTTTTTCATCAAAATTATTGTTACTATCTGACAATGTTTGGCATCAATTGCGAACTGGTACGATATCACTTTCATCATTAGAAGAGATAGTCAGCACATCAGAGCTGCATGGTATAGACAATGGTTCTTCACAAACAGAATTAGCGTCAACTTTACCCTTGTATTGTATTGATTTTTTGACTCTGACAATGTAGTCAGTGGTTAAATTTTGCGATGATTATTTTACTAATTTTTTATGCATTTCGTGATATCCAGACATATAATTCTTCAGCACACAATGGCATTTGAAGGCTCATTCAAAATTTGTGTCATTAACAAGAAAATGATTTTCAAATTTATTACAAAGTTGAAGACCTTCTCGAATTATATTTGCAGTGAGGGGGACAGGTTTTTCTTCCACTTCACTATCGTTTTCTGGATCTTTGACGATATCTAAAGTTATACCAATAATATCATCGTCACTTAAGGCATTATCCATAAACAATTCCTCGACATTTTTCTGGATAAATGTATCAAAATCTTCTCTATCAATTTTATGGTTCAAAGGAATGATTTCAGCTGATAATATCGATGTTTGAATGTTTGCACTGTTTGCAACACAGCCAGATCAAGCTGCTTTCTAGCAAGGATTTAATGTTTGTGGTCTTACTTCAGCGATAACAGATACAACATGATTTAAACAATTCAAAATAGAAAATTTTAAATTAAAAAACATAAATTTAAAAAAATATAACAATTTAAATTTAATTTTTAAACAACTTACAGCTCATATGTGCATATAAAACGGAGAATCCTCGAATTTGTATGAAATATGCACTGAATAACTTAGTAAAAAGTATATTAAAAAAATATGCATAAAAACAAATTCGACTGCACTTTCTAATTGCTATTATATTTTACTGATTTATTGGTTGAAATATTGCTTACTATAAGTTTAGTATCAATTACAGTGTGTAGTATATTTATTAAAATAGACTGCATCAATATTTATAAAAGATTAATTTTTACAGGTAAAATATATAAAGGTCGCTATGTTCATAAACAGATATAAAATTCGTTAATTTGGAATTGTATAAATAGTAAGAAGATGATTTCGACTTCAGCTCTTCATTAACTAACATTCTAAAACATTTTGAGGCATGATAAGTTATCAACGTTCGAAATTTTCATATCGTTTCGCATCATAAGTTTAAATACTGACAATTGAAATATCTGATTGGTAAAAATCTACAAGCATATGTATATAGCAGTTGAAAGATCAACAGTCATTAACAGTTAAGAAAGTCTATTCTATATGTTAATATTTTTAAATTATTTTCTTTTATAATTCTTAAATAAATTTGATTAATAAATATTACTGTTTACAAGTGCTAAAAATACTATCCTTAATAATAAATATTGGTATTTATAATTAATATTCATAATAATATTCAGAAATGGTATTAAAATAGATAGAATATATGTAGTGGATTATCATAGAATTTTATAACATCATAACAAAAAAGTTTAATGCAATGAAAAATATTAAAACGAATGTATACAGCTAATATTTGATTAATTAAAAAATATTGAAAATGCTTTCTATTGAAGATAAGTGAAAAGCTCATATACGTTAAAAATAAATTTTATGAACCTTTTTGAGATATCGGAAAAATATATAACTTGTTGTGAAATTCTTGCACAAGAATAATATTAACTATTCATTATCAGTGATTATAAATATCTTCAGATGTTAAAAAGTGTAGATCTGTATGCAACGAAGAATATGATGTCATTGTATACAATAGGTTCTTGGTGAAAGTTGTGTATGCATTTGCATGCTATATTTTAAGATCATTTATTTATTCTGCGAGTAATATATTAAATTAATATTTAAATGCCAATACTGGTATATTGGATATTTCTTTAGACGATAGTCGAGAAGTTTGTTAAATATTTAGTAGTTTAAAATCTAGGTTAATCACCTTTAGCTTACTAGAAAAAGAAACATTTTAAGTAATGTACCTTCGAAAAGAAATTGGATCAAAATTATTATTTAGACGGTTTTTATATTAATTACACTTTCTTTAAATACATCACACCTTTTTTAGCTTCAGTGTATTACAGTTAAATTGATATTTGTAAAAATGTTAATCTTTTGTGTATGTAACCTCAGATATTTTCCTTAACATCAAGAGGCAATTCAAATAATTATCAGATATTAAACTAATCTGAAACATTAAACGATATTTAATCAAAAATTTTTTTTAAAAAAATAAAAAAGTCACATTTATGTATTTATATAGTAGATTGACCTTATTCAATCAACTAATATATATATATGTATATATATGTATGTATATACACATATGTTTGTGTATTGAAATCATGGGTGTAAATATATTTTCATGCGGTTGTAATCCTGTTTGTAAATGTTGTAAATTGAAAATGTGTATAAAAAAAATACAAATGAGCAATATCTTCTAGCAGCAAAAAGTGGAACGCATATATTTATTTTATTTTGGTACGTAGCCAACACAGAGCGCATAACTCAAGGACTTATTAAACCCACGTCTTACCAAAATTATTTAGCTTGTACCCTACGAAACATGCAGGTCGTGTAAATATAAAGTACCACTTTGTATTTCCCATCAGGAAAAAGCTAGTAGTAAGAAGACCGCTTGCCTTACAGGCATGAATAATACAGTTCAATTGTATAGTGTATTTGATTCCAGTTGACAGTAGGATGCAAACAACAATTGAAAATTTATATGATTATATTTTCATCAATAATGTTTTATTTATAGAATCATTGATTTTGATTTTATTTGGTTATATATATTGAAATCGGTTCAAAATTTATTTAAATATAAATACTATATGGACCCACATATTTGTAATATGCGCACATGCACACACACATGTATATATATATATATATATGTATGAGTGTGTGTGTGTGTATGTTGTGTGCTTCTTTTAGAATATGTATATTTAAACAAAAACTTTAAAGAATAAAAATACAAAAATAACTGATAAAAATATGTATAGATGTTGAGATATATTTTTTCTTGTCAATGAGTATGTTAATTTGAAAGTAATTTAAATCGAAATGGAAAATGAAAGTTATTTATTTATTTATTTATTAAAAACAATTCTT
Source organism: Acanthacorydalis orientalis (assembly GCA_034766995.1). Lineage (NCBI taxonomy): Eukaryota > Metazoa > Arthropoda > Insecta > Megaloptera > Corydalidae > Acanthacorydalis > Acanthacorydalis orientalis. The sequence goes on along the minus strand of CM068313.1, from coordinate 42,901,981 downwards.
TATTCTTGTAAATATATCTTTGTTACTGTGATATCAGATAATTACTATTTAACGGTGTAAATTGTCTTTAATTATGAAAAATACAACTTTTTATTCATACTATTCGGCAGTTATATAAAATATGACCATATAAAATTATTTTTAATTTAAAAATAAAGCGTATGTAAGAGGGAAAAAGTGGAAAAAATATTTTTTTTAAAATAATTTTATCTATCATTCTAATACAATTATTAATTTACATAAAGTTAACCTTTTTTTTAAAAAAAATATTATGTTTGTATATGACATTAATTACAATTCATTGAAATATATATCTCAAAATTGCATATTTTTATGTCAGCTTCTTTGATTATTAATCGTGTTATAATTTAGTTTAAAAGAAAAATAAACAAATAAGAAATAAAGATCATTTTAAAACATGATGGATTATTTAAATATAAATATTAACGAACAAACTATTAATAAAAAAAAAACGGATAGGATCTAGAATATGTATTTGATGCTACATTTTTGATTAATGAGTTGAAACGTCATTCTTAGATGAAAAAGTTAAGATACTTCATAACAACCTGATATGTCTATGTCTAAAAATAACTTCCAAAGATTGGAATAAATAAGAATTTCATTCTAATAAAATAGAAATTTGTGTAACGCTGTCTATCAAGAACTATTTCTACTTCATTAAACATTCATAGGAAAAGTATATTTGTCTTGATTGAAATGATAAGTAATTTCACTGGTAGATTAATAACATATAGGGCCCTTGGGGGTGAAACTATATAATCCCTTTCACGCAGGCGCATTTTTGAAATAGCAACAAAAAAAATTAAATCGTAATAAAATGAAATCACTTACATAATATATTAGGACTTAAAACTTGTCTCTTCCACATTAATAAATATGCGAATGCGTCAACAACAAATGATAAAAGATCTAACTTAACATAAAAAACAATTAATAAAAAGTTCACATAAATTTTATTAAGACCTTATATTTGAATAAGAAAATTAAAAGCTTAAAATGAATTTAAACAATAATAACAGACTCAGAATAAAAAAATTAATAATATACTAACTTAAATTTAATAATGATTTATAAATAATAATAAAATAAAGAAAGAAATATCTTCGAAGGGGTCCATCTCAGTCACGGAGCCCCGGGTGGCCGCCTAATCCGACACCCCTTAACCCGCAACTAAATAATTTGATAAAATATTAAATACTACTAATAATATTTTACCAAAATAAATAAATATATTTAGAATAGTATAATCTAAAATTATAAAAAGTAAAATTAGATCTATTAAAATTCTTGTTGGAGATATTAACGTATCGAAGTATTCTTTAACTTTTTCTCTCTTCGAATTTTATTTATTTAGATGTTTATAAAGAAGAAGAAAACAATGAAGAGTAAGTTTCGGATCAAAATGTATTCCATTAATTATTTAATCTAAAATGTTGAACATTTTCCTGTTTATTAAATATGAAGAGAGATATTTTACATGCGAGAATAATTTTGATCATTAGAAAAAATGATAAAAATTTAATCGAAAACAATAACTGAAACTTTTAATGTAACTCAAAGTTATTTATGAGTAATAAAACTTACTTGTATGTTAAAATAGTAATGTTTACATTTTTAAACATAATGGAAATATTTAAAATGTCTACACAATAACATTTGATTTGTTAACTCTGCCCACTATATAGTTTTAGTATAATATCAACATTTAAATCACTTAAGTTATAAATATTTTATAAATATGATGAACATAAAGTAGATTCGATTTAAATAATTCGTTTCATTAATGTTAAAATTAACAAAAAGCAATTTACCTGTTACCCAACCATTTTAGTCGAACAACGTATACATCATCTCATATTTTATTTATATTGCACAAAGGTAAAAATAAACTGCATTAATACGTTCGAAAAAGGTTAACAGGGATCAATAATTCAAATTGTATATAAATACAAGTATCTTTTCTTGTCTGACACAACGTTTGACCAAGCTCAAATTTAGATGGTGTAATCGGCGTTGTGTGACAAGTAAGGAGAGTATTGGATTAACTCACGTATGATTGCAGCGTTGATGTACGTATGGGATTTCCCTCATGTATATATTTTTTTAATTATATAAACAACATTATGCACTTTCCAAAATAGTACAGTGCAACTGAACACGTTTACATTGTCAATTAATTTATAATTACTTACATACTGATTTTTTATTATTTAATGCAGTGAATTCCATTTGATATTTGTATGTTATAAAACTGAAAGGCAGTATACAATTGAAATAAAAATTATAGATATATAATTTATACTTTAAAAATGTATAGAAGTTGATTGAAAATAAAAGTTGAATCATTTATTTCATGTAAATTGACAGATCTTTTGGTAAAAAAATAAAGATAACTTAATTCCACTATACAATTTTTTTTATGAATCAAAATAATAAGTACACATTTAAAACATATTAACAGCGACAAATAAAATTATATATACATATATATATAGTGCGATTTTCTAAAATAAAAATTAAGTAGCAATAAAAAACATTAAATATATTTTATGCTTTTTTAATGTTAATAATTATGTTCTAATGTAAATAAATTTGTTTTTTTTTTAAAAAAAAATGCTTTCTTTTACATAAAAATCTGATAAATTGTTATGAGATTTTCTTATTTTCAAAAATGCTTATTATGCGCTTGATTATAGAGGGTTGAAAAGAGATAGTAATCGTTTAGTGAAATATTCGAGGAGTGTAGATGATAAGGTAGCATCTTCCATACTTAACACCCTTATGAGTCTGTAGCGCAGTGATCTCACGTTATCCTTTTGGAACTATCTGTGTATAATAATAGCGATAGTTGGTTTTAAAGCAGTGCAGTTTGCACACTTTGCAAATAAGAAGAACAAACCTAACATATAATGACCTAACAATAAACCTAACAATATAATAACCTGTTATATTGCGATTGTATGGCTAACACGAAGAAATTGATAGTAGATTCTAAAACATCATACATAAAGCAACTTTTCTACGCAAGAAACCAAGTTTTTTAAAATGTTAGACAATGGGTCATTTGATAATAATCAATGATAATTAGGTTTAGTATCGCAGTATATGATTCATTCTTTAAGGTATATTAGCAAGTGATTCAAAAAAAGTTTGTCAATATAACAAATAAAAAGTGATGAACAAATTGTAGGTCTCTAATGTTTACTGTCAACTGATAATTCATACGGAACTTAATTCCTAAACTTCCCTAATTTTATAAACCGACGCAAATGAAAACCAATAGTCTCATCTCTTAGATTACAATTTTAATTCAAGTGTTATGTGTTTTTATACAAAAATTAAAATTACATTTGTTAATTTTTATACTTGTTATGCTTTGTCGTATTGCTATTTTTATTTGAGTATCATTAAATCACTTTTGAAGTGTTTTTTCCAACTCTTGAGCCATTGTAATACCCTAGAATGCGACCCGTGGCCTATAGCTTGAAGTTGATTTTATTAAAATATTAAAATAATAAAAAAAGTAATATGCAAATGGAATGATTGGAATTCAGTGCAATACGGTGCTAAAAGAAAAGTATAATGAAGTTGGTATTCCAGATTTTTATTTGTACTTGGCAGAACATTTTATTGAAATGCGTGTGTTTGTAGCAAGAAGCTTGGCAATGTTTGGTAGTACATACCTATCTGAACAATTATTTTCTCTTTTAACCCTTTACGGACGAGAAATTTTTCAACTGTATTTCTCGCTAGGTCGAATATACTTTTTGTATAAAGTGAAATTATGTGTTGAAGAGTTAAATATAAGATGTTAAGTAAAAAAAAAATGTTTTAATGGAATTTTAGATTTTATTCGAGAATAAAAATAATTATTTGAGAATAAAAATATAAATTAGTTTTTGTATGGTACAGATAATGCAATTATTTTTTTCCGCTTTAGCGCCGACATTCGACCTAGTAAGACATTCGGCCGCAAAGGGTAAAGACTAATAAGACTTCAAACAGGTCAAAATTGACATAAGAAAATTTAACATCTATAGTAAAAATATCATTATCACAAAAAAATCACCCAATATTGATAAAATAGTTTTTACCAAAAGATGTCAAGTTTCTAGTAAAAAATATATATTTTTAATTTCTCTAATTCAAAATTTCATTGTAACTTTTTATAAGAGTACCTAAAATGAATGTATTTTTTTAACGTTAAAACATATTACGTATAAATTCATTAAAGAAAAAATAAATGTAAAATTTAAATAATTTATTTTTGAATATAATTAAGACCTTTTTTCGTTCGCTAAATGTTTTTGGCGACTTTTTGTCTGCAGCACTCAATTTCTCTTAAAAGGAATTTGGTGACTTGTGTTCATATATGAGTTTGACACTACTGGTGTACAGTGATCCAAGAGAAAAATAATTTGATACAATTTAATAGTCATAATATTTATGGGTGTGATGACGATTAGGCCTAGTCCATTCTATAAATTTTCTTCTAGAATATAATAATCGTGAAATATAAATGAAAATCGATATAGTATCCATATTGTTATAAAACATGTCGTTAAAAGTCTATACAGAAGTTTATTCGATTTAATACTAAAAATGCACATATTTTCTATACACACTTTAGGGGAACAACGTTCAGGAATAGACATTTTTTTGTGATTTCAAAAAGTATAGAATTTATAAATAAAATATAATTTAATAACATATATCTACACTACTTATTTTTACTGTAAAAAAAATGACTAAGTATGACGTCAATGTACCATGGTTATGTTTATATTTATGACTATATCCTCCTTTATTAATAATTCTTGTTAACATGGTTACAAATTCCTAGAAACTGGGTTGATGTTATCGCGGTAGAAATTTTGCTCACGTCACAAACATTTATATCCATCTCAGTTGTTGTAGGTATTTTAACGTCTGAAAGATCAAGGCAAGAATATATTTTTTATTTTAATATTCATATGTATGAATGTATGTATGTATGTATGTATATATATATATATATATATATATATATATATACTCGTATATATATATATATATATATATATATATATATATATATATACATTTATATACCTTCACTTATAAATGTACATGCAATTTTGTGATGAATCCTTTACTGATTATTGATGTTATGTTGAATGATGCTACGAGAAAAATAAAATAAAATATTTAAATTTACAATTAAATCAGTAGAAATGATCTAAACACAATAGATAAAAATGAAAGAAAAAAAATACTATAAAAGTAAAAATGTAAACATATATTTAAATATACTTTTCATTTTTATTTAAAACAGTTTGTAAAAAAGTTTGATAAATTCAATAAGTGAAAATGATTTGGCTACATCTATATATATATGCAATGTATGTTTATTGTAAAATTTGTCTTTATATTATAAAAGCATTCGGGTATTTACTGTTTTGTTAAATGTATTTTTACAAAAAAGAATATAATTGTACACATATGTACTTATTTTTACATATAAGTATATATATATATATATATATATGTATATATATATATATGTGTGTATATATATATATATATACAGTGCATATTTATTGTAAAATTTATCTTTATATTATAAACGCATTCGGGGATTTACTGTTACAAAAAAGAATATTATATTTGTACAGGGATAAACATAATTTTAGTTACATGCACATATGTAATTATATATATATATATATATATATATATAATTATTTAGTTAAAGATTAGATAAATTATGAAAAATAAAAACAACAATGAATTTATGTCAATTACCATTATTAATTAGTATAAGTGAAAAAAATTATAAAATGTTAAGTTTTTATATTACAATTTTTTTACTTAAATTTTTGAACTATTCAAATATATTCAAACGATTAAAATCAATTGTTTGAATAATAAAATAAAAAGATTTTCTGATTAACATAAAAAAGACTGACATACAATTAATGTAACAAGTATCATAAATTTCACAATTGTAAAACAGGAAAATCGATGAATATCTATGTAATTATAATAATTTCACAAGTCATTTCAGTTTAGAATCCTTTAATTATAAAAGCTGTTTGTAACGGGTGAATCGGATTTAAGTTCAGAACTGAAAAAAAAATACTAAAAATATTATAAATAAATGTTCATTACAATTATTTGTTTGCCAGTTTTTAATGCGATTTGTTTCGTAGCTTCTTTCATATTTATTTGTTTTTTCTACATTAATTCTTATAGTGATTGTATATAAACATTTTTTCTGCAATTTTCAACATTTTTTTTCATAATTTAGATAAATGGCATGGTTATATTAATAAGAACACCGTGTTTTAAAATATTCCAAATTTAGGTCTTAAATTTTGAAGTTGTTTAAAATTAACTATTAAAAAAATGTTTAATCATTTCAATACTGAAAATAAAATGATAGAGAAGCAACATAATTTTAGAGTTTATAATTATGTGAAGCAAAATAGTTTGCATAAACTGTTATTTTATTTTGCAGCAACTACTTTACATTTAGTTTAAATTCTTGTGTTATATATATATATATATATATATATATATATATATATATATATATATATATATCCTCCCCCAAATTCCTACTTCATTGCCTCAAAGTGGCGGGAAGGTGCGAACGGGATTTCAAGGAGATGTACTGCGATATTCTTTGAATATTGGTAGGTTTAACCATACAGAGAAAACTTGAAAATTATTCCCGGCCAAAATGAAGAGGTACTCGCCAATACGCAAGTGGGATCAGCGTGGCGAGTCATGATCCCAAACCTTTCATGATGAGTACAAATACAAAACGGCCCTCATTCTCCGGAGGCCTACTTGTCCCCTGCTGTGGCAGTAGCAGGGACCAAGGCAAGATGGCAGAGGGTGCTAAGAATCCCCGGAGTCTAAACACCGACTGCCCTTCTCTCCACAGGTCATCTACGCTTAACATCTCTACCTACAATTGCAGATCACTATCGAACGAAGAAAGACTGGAAGAACTCCAAGAAGAACTGACCAAAATTAAGTGGGACATTATAGGACTTAGTGAAGTACGAAGAAAAGGAGAAAAAACGATTGAAATGAAAAATGGAGATCTTCTTTACTATCGTGGATCAGAAAAAGGAAATATAGGAGGAATCGGCTTTATCGTAAGTAAGAAACTAAAGGATAACATTGTGGAAATAGAAAGCACATCAGAACGTGCGGCGAGATTGGTAATTCAAATATCAAAGAGGTATCAAATCCAAATCATGCAAGTCTACGCGCCTACAACAGCTCATAAGGACGAAGAAGTTGAAGACTTTTACCAAGAAATAGGAAAACTTAATGACAAGGGAAACTGTCACTACAAAATTATAATGGGAGACTTTAACGCAAAGATCGGAGAAAGGCAAGAAAACGATAATGTAGTTGGAAAATTTGGCTTTGGAACTAGGAACGAAAGAGGAAATCGACTAATTGATTTTGCAGAGAGCACAAGTTTATATGTAATGAACTCCTTTTTCAAGAAAAATATCAAAAGGAAATGGACATGGAAAGGTCCCAATAACATCAAAAACGAAATAGACTACATCCTGGTAAATAAAAAATCAATTGTGGAAGATTGTTCCGTATTAAATAGATTTAATGCCGGGAGCGATCATCGGATGGTAAGAAGCAAAATACGCATAAATTCAAGACTGGAAAGAAGAAAACTTTTCAAGATTCCGAGGAAGACAATTAATATTCAAACTCTAGAAGAGAGAAAAGTAGAATTTGAAATAGAATTAAAAAACCGTTTTGACATATTGGAGAATGCAGATGCGAATGTAGAAGAAAAAGTGGTTGAAATTATCAAAGAATCCGCGCAAGAAATAGGAGGAATCCTTAAAATAAAATCAAATAAGAAAATATCAGAAAAAACTAAATGTCTAATGAAGAAGAGAAGAGAAATAAAACTAACAGATAATGTGAAAGACCGAATCGAATACATCGAACTTGGTAAAACAGTGAGGAAGTGTATTAGAGAAGACGTTCGAAAGTACAACAATGAACTAATTAAGAAGACTATTGAAGAAAATAAAAGCTACCGAAAAATGAAACAGAGCTTAACGATTGGCAAAGAACATATAACTGCCTTGAAATTAGATGATGGGAGCAGAATTTTCAACAAAAAGGAAATCATTAAAAGAGTAGAAGAATTCTACACAGACCTATACAAAAATACATGTAACAAAGAAAACGAGAATAGAAAACATACAAACCAAGGTGTCCCACCCGTGCTACCGGAAGAGGTTACATATGCAATAAAGAATATGAAAAATGGAAGAGCAGCCGGAAATGATGGGTTAATAGCAGAAATTTTCAAGTTAGTAGGAGAAAAAACAGGAAAAGTTCTCGCTGATATATTCACTGCTTGTATACAAAAAAGAACTATCCCGGATAAATGGAATGAAGCCAACGTAATTCTTCTACACAAGAAAGGAGATAAAGAAGATTTGAAGAATTATCGGCCGATTAGTTTACTACCTACGATATATAAGATCTTTACTAAAATAATTTCGAAACGTCTACAAGTGCAACTAGATTTCGCCCAACCAAGGGAACAAGCAGGATTTAGAACCGGATTTAGTACAATGGATCATATTCAAGTAGTGAGAGAAGTAATAAGCCGGTCAAATGAATACCAAATACCAGTGTGTCTTGGATTTATAGACTACGAGAAGGCTTTTGACTCCATCACCACCTTGTCGGTAATATCTGCACTGAAGAACCAGGGCATAGAGGACACATATATCGAGCTGCTAGATAACATCTATAAAAAAGCAACGATGTCGGTGAAGCTACATGAAGAAACAAGAAAGATAAAAATCGAGAAAGGTGTAAGACAGGGAGATGCAATTTCTCCGAAATTGTTTACTGCGGCCTTAGAAGAAGTGTTCAAATCTCTCGACTGGGAGGACAAAGGAATCGAGATAAAGGGCGAAAGATTAAGCCATCTCCGGTTTGCCGATGATATAGTTATTTTCGCAAATACTCCGGAAGAGTTGCAAAAGAGAATAGAAGAACTAAACGATGCCAGTCAAAAAATCGGCCTCAACATGAATCATACAAAGACAAAAGTACTGTTCAATGCGTTTGTATGTCCGAAGAAAATTGAAATAAAAGGAACGGAAATAGAAGAAGTCACGAAATATGTTTATCTAGGCCAGCTTATCAACAGAGATGGATCATTCACGGAAGAAGTAAATAGGAGAATAAAAATGGGATGGAGCTCTTTCGGACGAAACGCCTCAATATTTAAATCAACAATCCCACTCTGTTTAAAGAAAAAAGTATTCGATCAGTGTATACTACCGGTCCTTACCTACGGCAGCGAAACATGGGTGCTTAACGCCAAAATAGTTCAAAGACTCCAAACAACACAACGAAGTATGGAAAGATGCATGTTGGGAATAACAAGAAGAGATAGAAAGAGAATAG
>CM068313.1:42834995-42882495 GCA_034766995.1 Acanthacorydalis orientalis | reverse complement strand
TTTTATTTTGTGATTTATTTTCTTATCCATATATATATATATATATATATATATATATATATATATATATATATATATAATATTTTATTTCATTCCTTTTTAAGTAAAACATTACTTTTGAATATTGCTTTTTATTTGCATTAAATTTTTAGCATTATCTGTAAAATATTTTCAAATCGATAAATTATACTGGTATATTTGATGGTATTTTTTATGGTGTGTATAATATTTTATTATTTAATAGTTTTCACATTTTTATTCTAGTAATATTAGCACATTTTTTAGTTAGAGAAATAAGTTTTATTGTTATATTTATAATACATCTCTTGTTTATTATACTATAATATAATTTTTGTTTACTATATAAGCTAATATTTACAAGTAGTAAATATAACTAAATGTTATTAACCTCGGTTATTACTCGTTGGATTCTTATTTAATGATTTCAGGAGTCATTAAATAAAAAATGCTCTTAATGTATATTTTTGTACGTTTATGTTGAAATTGTATTATTCGGGAGGTTTGACTATAATTTTGAAATGAGGTTTGGCTCTATCGTTTCACTATCAAAGTGAAGTTAATTTGACATTACGTTATCACGAAGTCAATTCTTTCATACAATTTAGTGTAAATATAGGAAATATGTTATTCTTTGTGATCTTTTTGTTCGAAAAAGAATGTATAATCTCTTTTTTCGTGTTATTGAAGCTGTCAAATACGTCTATATCAAATTTATTAGGTGAAATTTATCTGGTGATTGTACCTAAAACTCCGTTATAAATCCGACTTCTGCCAAAAGTAAAGCTGAAAAAATATACGGTCAAGAAAAAGAGTAGTTAGCAGGACACTAATTGCTACTTCGTTTATGGCACAAATTATACGGGAATAGGAAGTACGTCAATCAAAACGAAAAAGTATTAAGGAGAAAAGAAACGTCCAACTTAAAAAAAAATCACTGAGAAGTTGTAGAACGAGAGGACAAAAGATTCAAGGAAACAGAATAAAAAGTAAAACGGTAACCGAAAATGTTCATAATTCGTGCTTCGCAGTTAATATTTTGTTCATAATGATATATTGGTGGAACCATATTATTATTTAAACAAGTATTTGTTTATAATAATTGTATGAATAAGTTTATAATAACAACAAAGAAGATAATACCCTGTTGTTTGAAATTTCAGTGATTCGTTTAAGACTGGGGTCAAACTTTTCGTAACTCAGGAGGTTTGACCCTGTTTTTTTTTACTTCGAAAAATATTAAGTAACTTTTTTCATTTGAACTAAAAATTTTTTAAAAATTTATACGCATTACGCAAGGTATTCAATTAATGTTCCATATTTAATTCTTCTGAAAAAAATGTTTTGTAGATTTAAAATTGATTTTTTTGAAAATAGGGTCAAACCTCACCATGTTCCCCTAATCAATGTTTATTTTATGAATTAAAAATAAGTTCAAGTAATTTCACTCGAATTAATAAATAAAACTTTGGTTGGGATACTTTGTAAACAATTCATTCTTTTAAATAATATTTAAGATGAACCCCTTTTTAAAAACAATATCTAAATAAAAATAATACAACAATTAAGACACTTATATTAAATTTAAAATAAAATATCTTTTTGACAAATACAGTAAAAAATATTAACGAAATATTATTTTAACAAAGAAAAAATAAATTATACTATTTATTATTGATTTGTCATAAAATAAAGAGACCGTTCAAAAATTAAGTACTACAGGTTTTGTACATTAAGTTGAAACAAGTAATTTAGCATAGATCTACACTTATTTTTGATCGTCAAAATATTGAAAATATGAAAACGATTTAAATAAACATATTAAATTTAAATAAAACGAATCATTAAATTAAATGAATTTAATGAATCATTAAATCTAATTTGTAGCATGCGATTAGAATGTTTAATGGTATTTGTATTTTTGGTCGTATGGTTTATTTTATACTTATTTGAAAATAAGTAACGTTATAGCGTAAAAAAATACGTAAAAGTAAAGATAGAGCTATTTTATTACACGATTATATATGACTTTCGAATGAAAATAAAATAAAATTAATTGAAATACGCAGAAAAAGTAAATATTCATAAATTTTTGACACTATAAAAAAGTATGTATGACAGAAATAAAAATGATATTTAAAGTGTGAAAAATACTGATCTTTTTGATCACAGAAATCTATTAGTTACGCCTAAAAATAAAAATAGAATAATTTTGAAGGTTTACTGGTCTCATAGTACCTATGTACATTTTGAAACCATTAGAAGTCTTTCACAACTGAATCACCTCCCCATACATCACACATTCGTCTTATTAAAATGCTCATAATCTACTCAGTGCTCACTTTAGTCAGCTAGAATTTATTTCGATATGATTAGCGCTTTCAGTGTGCGCATTACGTTTTGCTGAAATGACTGCTAGCGATTTTCGGTCAGCGTTAGATGTGTTTAAGATCGTTCTCGTGCTAATCTACACCGAACATGATATCTTATCTTTACTTAAAGATAAAAATGACTAAATCCATCGCTAGTGGTATGTATAATCCGTCTACAGCATAACAAATAAAAGGAAAGGTTGGACTGACATTAGCAATATAGAAATGAAAAAAATCATTGGTCTCACCATTCTAATGGATTTTGTGAAAAAGTCTGAGAAAGATGATAGCTGATCGGTGATACAATGACCAGAGATAGATTCTGTCAGATAAGGAGATACTGGCACTTGAAAATGGCAGCAAATATGAAAGCATGAGGCAGATACTGGAAATAATGAGGTAAACACTGGCAGCAACAATGAAAATTGCAAAGACAGATTAGATAAAAATTAAATCTTATTCTTATATATTTTCAAGAAAAATTTCGAGCAGTACACAGATCAGAAAAAGAACTGTCCGTTGACGAAAGTATCATACCTTGGAGGGGAAGACTTTCATTTCGAACATAAAATCCAGCCAAAATCACAAAATACAGAATATTGGTACGATGGTCTAAGAAAATATCACAGGATATTTGCAATTTGCAAGTATATTGCATACAAGTATATACACTGAAAATGATTATATTTTCATTATTAAATCCATTCGTAAATTTATGGCATATTATAGTAATTATCCGTATGTTTATATGGACAATTACTATAATAGTGTACAAGTCGAACAACAATTATTACAAAATAGAACAAGTGTGTGCGGAATTATAAGGAGGAATAGAGGTGTGCCAGTTTGTTTAAAAAATGTAAAATTAGAGGAAAATGCTCAATGTTCCGTAGAAAAAATAATATCCTGGTGCAAGCATGGAAGACGAAAAAAAGATCTTATATATAATATCAACAATACATTCTGTAAATACAATTGACGTTACAAATTGCAAAAGGAACAAAACAAGCCGACATGTGTAGTAGAATATAATAAATACATGAAAGGTGTAGATCATGTCGATCAATACCTTTTCAACTACCCAATTTTTCGAAAAACCAAAAAGTGAAATAAAATCAGTTATCATTAGATCTGTTGCTACCGCCTGAGCGACTGCAGAAAGGAGTGTTAACACTCCGAATATAGACAGTGGATATTTCTTAATTTTATTACTTTACATTTGATTATGAGTACTTTTTATTATTTTTACTGAACTAAAGAAACAACATAAAAAATTATAATTACAAGAGCAAAATAAAAAATACAAATTTGAGTATTTATACAATCAAAGAATTCTTTTCAGGAAAAATTCGTATCTTGCTTTACAAAATATTATAGCATATATAATACAATTTTATAGGCCACTTTTTTCTTTTGTAATAATTTGTTTCATTTAAAGTATTCAGATTTCTCGTTTTGAAAATTACATGTGTGTGCTTATATTTTTATGAAAATATTTTTGAAAAATTTTTCGTAATGTGTTTAGTCCGATCCTTTGAGTAGAGTTTAACTTCCCGTAAGGTCAAACATCCCTATTTTCGCTTATGTCAGGAATGCTAAAAATGCCGAACACGTTTTAAAAAATGATCCACTATCCATAAGATAACCAAGAAGTTCTGTCGTTGTTTAACGTACAATAATTCCAAGAATTGTTTACACTTGTTATCAGATAAAATTCCAAGAATTATTTATCAGTTATATTAGCATGTGTTTTACTGTTAATTGTTGAATGAATCTCGAATTGTTAACTTTAATTTAAAAAATAATTCTAACCCCAAAAATGTCTGTGAAAAATAGTGTAATACGTGTGTGTTTGCTTTATGAATTTAAACTTGGGACTAACGCTACAGAAACTGCAAAAAAAATTGTACTGCATTTGGAGAAAAGAAAATTACATCAAGAACGGCCCAGAGATGGTTTAAAAAATTTTCTACCGGGGATGAATCCATTAAAGACGAGACCAGATCAGGCAGACCAATCGAATTTAAAAATCGATGAATTGGAGACAATGATTGAAATAAATTCCAGTTTAACGTGTCAACAGCTTGCAGAATTGTTCAAAGTGACGTAACAATACGGAAGCATTTACACAAAATAGGAAAGATTTGGAAATTAAGTAAATGAGTGTGTCTTACAATTTGTACATCTTCTATTTCACGACTAAAATCAGAGAACTTATTGGATCAAATTTTGACCACTGATGAAAAATGGATTATTTATTCCAACTACAAACGTACTCACCACTGGCTTTCATTAGAAAATCCTGTCCCACAAAGTCCTAAAGGAAAGTTAACATCACGAAAACTTCTCCTCTATATTTGTTGGACTTGAAAAGGAATTATTCACCATAAATATCTACGAATGGATCAAACCCTAACGGGAAACATTTATAGTAAATAACTCCAACGAGTACAGGATGCATTACAACAAAAACAGTCAGCACTTGCAAATCGTAAAAATGTTTTATTTTTACAAGATAACGCACGACCACACGTTGCAGTAGAGATCAGAACAAAAATTATGAATTTAGGGTGGGAGATCCTCCCCTCTCCCCCGTATTCCCCAAACATTTCTCCATCAGATTATCACCTATTTTTATCTTTGGACAATCATATGCATGGTAAACAGTTTAATAATGAAGGAGAGTTAAAAATGGAGGTGTGTACATTTTTTGAAAATAAAAATAATTAGTTTTATGAAAAATGAAATTTATAAATTATCTTCTCGATGGAAAAAGGTTGTTCAATGCGAAAGTGGTTATTTTGATGAATAAAATTTTATGTAAAAATACACAAGTGTTTTTTTCTCAATTCAAAAACGACAGAACTTTCTTGTTTAGCTGATATATGTATGTGTATATGTATATATATATATATATATATATAAGTATATATTAATTTATAAGTTGTATTCACAATTACACAAAAATATAATGAGTTTATGAGTGTCAATTCGAGCGCAGTTCAAATCTGCATAGGACTGTTTTAAGCGCTGAAGTACGGAAATTGAGTGTACGCACTTACAAACATGTAAAACAATGCACGCTGAGTAAGACAAAAGTTGAAGGTGGCAACGATGTATGGCCGCAGGCTCCGCGTTACACCTGAGTTGCTTTATATAAAAGGTAAGCGCAATGTGAGCCGTAGTCATTCACGTTAGTGACGCACGTCAAAACACAAGTGTAGGTTCGTACTGAATATAAACAGAAAACGACGCGAATAAAATTCGTTTAACGAATGCCGGTGCAAGTGTTGTTATTGTATCGTAGGAAAACACATTTCATACGATTATTGTCTGATACATAATCATTGTAATTAACTATGTCAAGTGTATAAAAAATATATTAAGTACTGTTATTACTCAGTTGATTAAAATATTTACATTAACAAATATACATTGAAGTATAATCAAATTTAAAATGTAAATTTCTCATTCATATTTATTAATAGTTTCTTTATATTGATTTAAATTAATTCGCGTTTTATTTAAATTTACATACGTACATACACACAAATTTATATACGTAAATAAGTATTTGAAAATATAGTCAGATACTTTTTTTTATTCTAAAACGTTTAATGTCACAATAAATAATATTTTATATTTTATGATATATTTTATAACATAAATAAAATATTTATATTGTGTAAAAATAAAACAATTTAAATATATTCTACTGACTTACTGTTAATAATAAACAAAATATTAAAATAAATATTATAAGATAAATATATTTTAATATCAGTGTGAATAATAAACATACATACAAAATTAAATGAAACTGAACATTATTATACTCTGGAAGTGATTATAATTATCTCAAACACTTCACAAGTGTCGTGAATATAAATGAATAGTATCTCCGTTTGGATAAGATTTATTGCAAATATAAAGTACAGTAAGAGTTGATTTTAAAACTAAAATAGTTTGTTGTTTAAATCCATCATTTTAAATTACACTATCAACGATGGCAAACGTACATGTATTAAATCGGGTATTACGTCACGCAGTTGACGAAGACCACCACGATCACGAACATGGAATACACATACACGAGGATGAAACAAATTCGTCATCGGAGGGTGTTTTTGTCGCAAAGACAACAGCGATGATCGTACTTTTCAGCGCTTCAATGTTCATGGGTTTATTACCAGTAAAATTATCGAAATGGTTTAAATGGACGCACACTTCAGACGTAAAATCAAACATATACGTATCCTTGTTATTATCGTTTGGTGGCGGAGTACTTCTTTGTACAACATTTCAACATCTACTACCAGAAGTAGCGGAAACTATTGCAGAACTACAAGAACACAACCAGATTGCAAATTTGAAATTTCATCTGGCTGAATTCCTAATGTGTGTCGGCTTCTTTGCTATCTATTTAGTGGAAGAGATTGTCCACGTATATTTGCACAGTCGTGAAAAAAGGAACAGCGAAATAGAACATGTGTTCAATAGAAGTCTTTCGATTCGACGAAGTGAAAATTGTAAAACTGGCGTCAATACGATCTCAACATCAGATCTATTAAAATCCCAAAGTAATGGAACGTTAAACGAAGTGACTGTAAAAACTATACCTGACTGTGGACCAAAAAATCATCATCACACACACGAAAACAGTCCACATAGTCATATTGTACCACAGAACCCTGATGATTCAATCGTCACCAGTCTTCGTGGCTTGTTGGTCGTTCTGGCCCTGTCTGTCCATGAACTTTTCGAAGGACTTGCTGTCGGTTTGGAGAGTTCAACTTCAAATGTTTGGTACATGTTCGGTGCAGTGTCAGCTCATAAACTAGTAATCGCATTCTGCGTCGGTGTCGAACTCGTAGCATCGAAGATCAAAATGTCGCTTACTGCTCTGTACGTATTTTGTTTCGCTGTCGTTAGTCCTCTAGGAATCGGGATCGGTATAGCCTTAAGCAGTGCTACTGAATCATCTGAGCATAGTAACATCGATGTTGTTTCAGTTGTTTTACAAGGACTTGCAACGGGAACGTTGCTGTATGTCGTCTTCTTTGAAGTGTTACAGAAAGACAAACAAGGACTGAAACAATATTTCACAATGTTGCTGGGATTCTTCCTCATGTTTGCGCTGTCATTTTTAAGTAAGTTTTTGCACATTATTTACTTATTTTTAATCATATTATTTAAGAATAACTTTTCCAATCAAAGAAATATAAACTAAAAAAATTGTATTTAAATTAAATGAATGAATAAATAATTTATAAATTCGAAATATGAAAGGAAGCGATAAGAAATATTATTATTTATAATTATTAATAACTGATAAGATAAAAAGTATTATATTATTCGTAATAACTGTCTGTGATACTATATTAGTTATGTGTAGATCAACCCTTAAAATAGTGCAGATTTTAAGCTGATACTATTTTAAGATAACATACATGTAATTTGCATAATTATCATATAATAACACGAAAATGAATATTTATTATAAACTTTACATTATATTCGTTGGTTGTTTCAGTGTCTCTGAATTAAGACATTAAAATATATGAAAAATATAAATAACAACACATTAAATTAATCATTTATGTATAGGATAGTTCATTAGTTAAATAAAAAATAAACGTCGTATTGAAATTAATTTAATGTTGAAACAAAAACTAGAATAATAAAAACAAGGGATACATAAATGTAACTTTGTATTTTTTAATTTCATAATGAAATGTCAATAGACTTTAATTGCATTATTATTTTTTATCACTACATAATATTAACAATGTAGTAAAAGTTGTAAGATGACGCATTTCTATATATTCGGATAATTTTTAAACAAATATTAACACTAAGTTTCAAATTATATATGTTTAACTTAAAAATAATATTATTATTTTTTATTATATTGTGAAATGTACGATTCTTCTTAAAATCATGAAAAAAATATTCATATAAAAGTATGATTCTCTACAATTCTTGCTTTTATAAAGGTTAAGACATTAATTAAAATGCACAAGAAGATGCATTCATACATATATATATATATATATATATATATATATATATATATATATAATATATATATATATATATAAATATATATATATATATATATACGTATATATGTATAATTATTTTCATTTAACCCTTTGAAGCCGGGTGTGGATCTAGGAGTCCATTGATGTTTTCCAAAGAGATTATGGTCAGACAGCATTATATTTTGGATTTTACATTTAAAGGTCATTAATCTCTTTTTAATGGGACTAAATTTATCTCTTTCTTTCATTAAAAAAGTAGGGTCGTTCAAAAATCAGAAAAATCGCGGTTTTTCCATTTGAAAACCTATAAAATTTATAAACTTGGGAATTGGGTTGAATAATATTTTTTTCTAAAAATTTATCATTGGAAGGAAGCATATAAAAATTTTTGAGACTCTACGTCCAGGTACAAGATATGACCGATGTGAAACCGTTTTGTGCACACTTGATTGTTTCAAAATTTTTCGCACTCAACAGTAATGTTATTTCTGCAAATTTTCAATTGTAATCCATTTTCCGCTTGCAATTATATGTTTCCAATCAAGAGATGTATGTTTCCCCTAATATTATCAACGATATATCAGATAGATATTTTATAATATTCCATATTTTATAATATTTTTCACGATATATCAGATAGATGTGAAATTTTTAATGATTAATCTGAATTAAAATATTTTTTCTTGTAACCGACATATTTATAATTTTTATTTGTTTATGATAAAAGAATCTCCAACCAATTAATTGTTTACGATAAAAAAATGTCCAATTAATCGAAAAATATTTGTTAAAAACTTTTAGCACACATTCTCCCTACCCGTCTCTAAAAGGTTAATGTCATCTAAAACTAAAGACAATGAATAAACGGCATATATATATATATATATATATATATATATATATATATATATATATATATATATATATGTGTGTGTATGTTTTATTTTTAATATATTTGTTATGAAAAATATATTAAGATCTGAATTTTTAGTAAAAAAAAACAATTGAGTAAAAGTGTACTAATATAAAAAAAAATACTTTAAAATAGAATCGAATGGAAATAAAAAGTAAACTATCATAAAATTTAATAACAATTCTTAGAAAATTAGAAGGAAAAAATGTAAATATAAAGAAGTGTTAAAATAAAGCTGTTGTAACACATACATTCATACGTGTTTATATATATATATATATATATATATACATGTACAGAATGTAAATCTGGTACAAAAGTGAAACGAGCAAGTATTTTAATGAGCAGACAAGCAACATTAAAGTTTTGCTTTTTCCTTATTACAGTACACTTTTATTAAATTTTCAATAATTTATTTAACACCGATCTGAATTTCTTGTAATCTTTATGATTATGGATACACGACACATTTCGAATACAGGAATGTTCCTAGCAAGCAAAAAAGTTTACTTGCATTACTATTGATGTTTGGTAATGACATTGTTACGAAAATTTCTTAATGCTGAATATGAATAAATATCAACATAATTATTGCGCTGAGAAATTAATAGGAACATTTATACACACATACAATATATATATATATATATATATATATATATATATATATATATATATATATACATACATATGTATAGAGAGAGAGAGAGGTGGAAATATTGTTTTGCAAATAGGTAATAATAATGAAGTAATAGTATTTCTATTTCCAATAATAAAAAATTACAGGAAATTACATCAAATTATATTTAATATTCCTATTATATTTAAATACATTCTAAATCAAATAAAAAGCGTCTTTCTATGTAAGAAATCTGTTCTAAAATATCTGTTCTCATCAAGATATTATTGGTTTCTTGGAAAATTCAAATAAAGAAATAGTTAATAACCAGTTGTATAGAAAGCCTTTATAGTCAGTTTCTAAAATATAAAATATTTCAATAAGAAGAGAATTGTTTCAATCATTTAATAAGATTGATTTTAGTAATATTCTAACATAATCGAAATAAAAAATAAGGGTGGTTGATTATTTCAGTTCTGGTTTTAATTTTTCAATTAATATACTTAACCCCTTAAGTGAATATGACGGATATATCCATTTATAGGCAGTCAGACGCGCGCAAAATACCCATTTCAGGAGTTAAAAAGTATACATCAGTCTAAAAATATAAACATGTAAATGTTTGTTTTATTATAGAAATTTCGTCTTTCTTAAAATAAAATTTCATTATTAGTATGTCTGTTTTTATCTATTTATTAGTAAACAAAATTGTTTTTAGTAAAAGACGACATATTCTGCAATAGCCAGTGCTAATTCTTGTTAAATTTGTTAGCAGTTTAACCTGATAAATAATAAGTAATGATCACTTTCAGTAAACTGGAGATAATTCGAGGAAACAATCTATCAGTTCTATTTAAAACAGATAGTTTTAGAATCATATTTTCGGTCACATTATGAAAGATATATATTTCTGAGTATTTCATAAATTGAAACCTCAAATAAATCAAGACTATTTTTTACATAGGAATAAATGTTAAGTAGAGTAGATAAGGTTTTAGAGGTCATCAATTTATAGCAACATATTTTGACAGTCGGACAAAAGTATTTTAATTAAAATCGTTTTTTATATTTTATTAAATTTATTACAATATTACACATCATCATCACCATAATCATAATGAAAGGACATCATATGTAACATGTGTCTAATTAGAATTAAAAATAGTTAAATGCTGGCCTGATCACATTAAAAGTATTTTGTTAAAGAAAGG
Source organism: Acanthacorydalis orientalis (assembly GCA_034766995.1). Taxonomy (NCBI): domain Eukaryota; kingdom Metazoa; phylum Arthropoda; class Insecta; order Megaloptera; family Corydalidae; genus Acanthacorydalis; species Acanthacorydalis orientalis. The sequence goes on along the minus strand of CM068313.1, from coordinate 42,871,318 downwards.
ATTTAATGTGGTTTGAGCCTTTTTAGGTTTCTTTTTAAAGATGTCTTGATACAAAAATACAAATTCCATCATCAAAAAACTGTGATTTATCTTTGGCTCACTTTTTATAAAAATAATATTAATTACTGTTTTTTTTCCTTTTAACACTATTTTAAATTTTTCCGATTAAAAAGAGGGACAAAATAAATATTTTTTTTGTCACATTAATTCAAATTCACATAAAATACAATCATACTGTATTTATTTATATAAATTTTATTTCTATAAAATACGTGATAAATTCAGTATTTATCTAAAAAGAAATTTACTCAATTAAATTTTTAGATCTGATAATATAAAAATTAATATTCTCTTTAAATACTTTAAACGAGTTTAGATTTCAATCAAATTGAATACTGGAATATGTTGATACTGGAGAAATCTAGGCAATAGAATAATTGTAAATGAAAAAAAGAAGAATAAAGACAGAAAAACTGGAAATAAGATTCATTTAAGATTCATTCTTTCAATTGTAATAACACAATTATAGAAAATGTTGAATTTACAGACGTCACTTAATTAAATAAAAATATATTGAAAGTGTTTCACCTATATAACATTCTTTAAAGTTGCACTTACGAGCTACTCATTTATATATATATATATATATATATATATATATATATATATATATATAAATATAAAACTATGTAATGAAATTAATTAAAAGAAAAAGAAACAAATTTACTATAGATAAATTTAAAAAAATATACATAATTAATCATTAGTGGTAATTATCCTAAATTCTGACACTGGAAATGTATGTTACTTATAATTCAATTCAAGATATGTTTGTATTTATCTATGGAATGTCGTTTAAGTCGCTATGAGACAATATGTATTTAAATAAGGTGATAAGAAACGCTAATTACAAAAATCGTATCAAATGCTTAGACAATAATAAATAATGTAGTGATATAAAATTGACTTCATGCTTACGATAATGAGTACCTTATAAATAATTTTTTGAGATTATTATGAATCTATACGAATAGATGTTTTGGTTATTAATATTATTATAATGATAAATATTACTTCAAGTGATTTAGTTTTTATTTATTATTTTTATAGCCATGAAATAGAATCCGTTGTATTGTTAGATGATTCAACATTGATAATATTTTCTCTACTATGAATTATGAAATTTATTATTTTGTTTGGCTCAGTGGTGTGTTATCCTATGGGCAATAAAGGCAATTTCCTGGGACCCCACCAACAGGGGGACCCAAACCAATTTGAATCCAAACCAAATGTCTGAATTCATCACTGTACATGGGACCCCTAATTCAAATTTGCCTGGGCCTCATGTACCTATAACACGCCACTGGTTTAGCTTATTATTTCTGAAATAATATAATAATTTTTCATATGATTAAAAGTGATAATTATGTTAAATTATAATTGGAGAAATTTTCAATATCATAATATGAAAGTATTTAAAGAGAGATCCAATAATTCATACTCTTTATGAACATATATAAAAACGACAAATTTAATTAATGAGCAATACATTTCCCAGATGTTCACTATTTGAGAGGAACAACTATGATCATAACAAGATTAAAAACCAATATAAACTAAAGGCTGTTATCGAGGTCGCAGACCCTCAGGTAACAACACCAAGATGATCAAAATTAAAGATAATCAAACACCTTAATACGTGAAAAATTAAATAATAATAAGCAGTATGGATTAAAATGGCTAACAGATATAATATAAATTAATCAAAATCAAAAAATATCAATATTTCTTAACAAAGAATATTCTAATAAATTTTATCCAATACCGTTTGAATAGTACAACTCGATGCATTTTCATAAAAGATAAAGCAACTGAACCGTAATATATATGTTATCGTAGCAAATTGTTAATTTTATTTATTAAAAAAGTATATAAAAATAATTCGGAGTTAATGAGATAGAAATTATGTTCCATAAATAAATGTTTCGAAAGGAAGTGATGAGGAAATAGTCGAATAGATGAGATATGAGACTACTGTCTGTTATTTTTAAATTCAGGCTTGCAACATATGTCATTAGTAACAAGGTCATTATTATGAATACTTAATAAGTTTACAGCTTAATTGAATTCTTAAAAGAATGAAAAGATAAGTTCTTGTATAGAATTGTCATGCTAGACATAGAGCATAATATGACTAAAATATTAATTTAGTTTATCTAAATATTTTTTAATATAGCGAATAATTAATAAGAGATTTTATTTACTCAAAGAGATGTTTATTTTAATTGACGAATGATTATCGATTAATTATTTAATATCTTTAAGAATATCTTTTTTAACGTAATAATAAATTGACACATATTTATTATACTCAGAATATAATTTTATCTTGGCTAATTTAATCGTTTCAGTGAGCATAATACGTTGTTACTTTGTTATCCCATAGATTAGTTTTAAACTATAATTTCGTGGGAAGTTTAGGTACATTTAATTTAGTAGATTTTCATTTCTTTTTGTACTATATACGGTTAAATAACGAAATTTTTCGTCCACATTTGGTGAAAATTGCTCACTATAAGAGTAAAAATGTGCTTTTTCTCTGGAAGCACTACCAAGTTTTGAAAGTGATGTTAGGTTCACAAGAGAGATTGCTTATATCAGTAACTACTTAGTTTCTTTTTAGTCACTTTGCAAGAGATAATAATACCGTAGAAGTATTTTACATGCTGAAGACATTATATACATATATATATATATATATATATATATATATATATGGAAACCATTTTCACCTGTTTATAACATGTTTGGTAAACAATGTCCATATAAACAAGATGAAATCAAATAGAAGAAGCAGCTAAATTTATTTTTATTTTTTTTTGGATTTTTAAATGATAATGGATATTTAAGACGTTGTCATACATAGTATGGTATTTGTTAAATGTCTGAACTCATAGATTATACAAGCATGTATGACAACGTCTTAAACATCTATTATCATTTAAAAATCCAAAAAAATAAATAAAAATAAATTTAGCTGCTTCTTCTATTTGATTTCATCTAGTTTATATGAGCATTGTTTACCAAACATATTATAAACAGGTGAAAATGGTTTCCATATATAAATATATATATATATATATATATATATATATATATATATATATATATATATATATGTATGTATGTATATAATGTCTTCAGCCTGTAAAATACTTCTACGGTTATCCTATCTCTTATGAAAAGTGACTAAAAAGAAACTGAGTAGTTAGTGATATAAGCAACCGCTCTTGTGAACTCTAATACCACTTTCAAAACTTGGTAGTGCTTCCAGAGAAAAAGCATATTTTTACTCTTATATTGAGTAATTATCGTCAAATATGGACAACGGTGGTTAAACTGCGGCTCGCGAGCCGCATGCGCCTTCCAAAGCTATTCTGTGCGGCTCCCAAGACAATTTTGGGTTTCGTTGCCATTTTTACTAAACTTTTATATTAATAATCTATAGCCAGATTTTGAACTATTAATTGTAAAAATGAATTAAGTTAATAGTTTTGGTTTGAGTAAACTGGAAGTAATTTATCCTAATATAAAACACATTACAAAAATACTGCAATATTTAAAAATATATAAAGAATAAGTAAGTTTTTTAAATTTTTTTATTCAACTTCAAATCATCTTGAACCGATTTGTTTAATGTGAGTTTTTTCTGGTATCACTCGATTGTTTTAAACGGTCAATGCTAATGTTTAAGCTTAATAGAATTTTACAAGAACTGAAAAAAGATTAATTGTAATATTCAATGTATATAAAATCATTTTATCGAATTTTTTATCATAAAAATATGAAAATGTATTTCATATAAAAATATCTTCTATGCATTTTTAGTTGGTCTACTTTTTTAAACATTTTTTTAACTTGTATTAGAAGACAAATATCCATTATATTTTATAAACTGGAAAGAATTTTCTAAGTAAAGATCTAATTAATTTATTAGGATAATAAAGACATAATGTTATTGCATAATTAAGAAATTGTATGAAAGAAAACTATATGATAACTTGTTAATACAACTATACCCATCGTAAATAAACGGGCAAAATATTGAATTAAATTTATGAAATACTGTCCATTTATTTATACTTTTTAATAACTATAAAAAATCTATTACATATTTGTAAAAAATCCAACACTTTTTATATTAGCAAACATACCGTATATAAATAAGATTTATACGTTGAAAGTTATGAGTATATTTCGAAGTGAAAAGTTCATATGTCGTTGTTCGACTGGGGAATCATGATACTGTTTTTTTTATAGTCACCTCTTTTTAGAGGGATCAACTTAAATATAAAAAATCGGATGTAACCCAGTATCAAAGATAATACCTGTTTCATTTTTATATACTTGGAAAATATTGATTTTCTAAACTGAATACTGTCTAGTACTGTTATACTGAACGAAAAAAATACTTCAAAAAGAATAAAAAAAATGATATTCGAATGTAAGCATATTAAAAACTATATATATCTCAATACTGATACATTTCATCACAGTTTCATTTCTATTCTTTATCAGAATACAGACGGCTAATCATCCTACGATGTTTGTAAAAACATTGATCTTAAATTATATACTTGGTAACTAAATTATATTAAAAGAAAGTCTTATCAAAACGATGATTGGATTCTTTAGAATAAAAATCAGTGAAAGTGAAACGAGAATATTCAATTTATCAATGAATGTAAATAAACATGTTTTTGGATATAAGTGTGTCCGTGAAAAATGATAATGACCTTGATTTTAATATCTAGCACTTTGATATCACTAATCTTTACATTCTTCTGATATAATAATTTAAAAAAAGTATCTTTTTTACATGAGAAAACAATTATACTTGTAAGTATCAATTTTTAAACATACATATACACACATCTATCTGTCTACCATATATATATATATATATATATATATATATATATATATATATATATATATATATATATATATATATGCATATATATTAGATTAAGAATGACAAGAAATACTGATAATTTGCTTAGAATTAATAATACTTTACCTACATATTAAAAACGAACACCGTGTTATAGAAAATAATACAAGTAATTATCTTTACTTATACTTATTAAAGAAAAAAACCGCAAAAATGAAAGGAAAAGTTTTAATTAATACAATTTAGTTTATTGATATTTACTTGTTACTAACGCACAGTCAGTTTCTTATAACAGTGTTACACCAGAAAGATATAGGCACTGATAAAATATACCCTTTTTAAAAAAATTCTTAATCGTATAATACAAACAGTTTTCCGTGATTACGATTTATTTTTGTGATTTATTTCATTAACAGAATACAGTGGCCAGCAAAAGTATTCATACAGTTGGAAATTTTAAACAAAATGCTAATTTTCTCTTTAAATTAAAGGTGTTGTTTTAGAATTTTCACTATTTTGTTTTACTTCAACTTATTATGTTTCATTTATTATTACAAATTTAATTTTCATTAATACACTTTTCCAGGAAAATAAAAAATATGCTTCGAAAAAGTATTCAAACAATTGATAAATAACTATAAAACTATAACGTAATTTTCAAATTAATATTTTGTAGAATTTTCATTAGCATTAATTATAACTAGAAGTCGTTTTGGCATAGATTTAATTAAACTTTGTGTTTGTTCAGACGTTATTTTGCTCCATACTTCCCAAATCCCCATTTTTAGCTATTCTTTATTGGAAATGTCATGTTTTCTGATACGTTCTTCCATAAAGGCTCAAATATTTACTTTTGAGTTTGTGTCTGGCGATTGAGGAGGAGTTTGCAATACATGTGGACAATTAAAAATTATTCACTGGCGCACATTGTTAGCGGTGTGCTTCCGATCGTTATCTTGTTGGAAATAAAAACTCCGATCTATTCGCATATTTATTGCATTTTCTTTCAAATTATTTTTAATACATTTAAATATCTCACCAAATCTATTATCTCACCAATTATTTATTACTAAGTTACCTAAACCTTTGGCTGACACGCAGTTCCACAAATTTGGAACTACATCTAAGTACTCTTTTGCAAACTCCAAACGTTTTCTCCTGTTTGATTCACTTAATACAGGTTTTCTTCTAGCAACTCGAGCTTGATATCCAGCTCGGTGAATCGTTCTTCTTATTTTATGGATACACGATTGTTACTAGTGCTATTAATAACTGCAGTTAGCTTTGGAGCACTAATTCTGAAATTTTGTTTCTCTTCATACACATTTTTTTCTTGTTTGGTTGTTGTTTTCCTTGGTCGACCGATACAAATTTTATTTTTTATTTTTTTTTCAGTCTTATAAAGCTTATTTATTCTGTAAATAGTATGAGGACTTCTCGCAATTTTTCCTATTCCATTTATTTTCTTCATGATGTTTTATAATTAATTTTCGAGTAAATAACAACTCAAAAGGATACTTTTGAAAGAATGGAGCAAAATAACGCCTGAAAAAACACAAAATTTAGTTAAATCTATGCCAAAATGACTTCTAACTGTAATTAATGCTAATGAAAACCCTACAAAATATTAATTTGAAAATTACATTACATTTTTATGGTTATTTATTAATTGGTTGAATACTTTTGCACTGCATACTTTTTTGTTTCCTGGAAAAATTAATGAAAATTAAATTTGTAGTTATAAGTGAAACATAACTACAAATGTTTAATATGTAATGTTTAATAATAATATGTTTAATTAAAACAAAATAGTGAAAATTCTAAAACAACGCTTTTAATTTAAAGACAAAATTATCATTGTTTGAAAAAATTCCAACTGTATGAATACTTTTGCTGACCACTGTTTTAGTATTAATATACATGTTTTCAATAATGATTATATCTGGTATTTGTACCTATCACAACATAACGGTAGTGTCATTTTGAACGAACACAATTTGTGTCGTCTTGGAGGTGTATTTGAATCTTTATCCTGTTAAAACGTTTGAGTGTAATACGTCAACATGAACTCCTTGTATTAAATTAATAAATTGGTTCCATTCCATACTAGAAGAAACAACTTCAGATCGGTATACTTAACATATTTAACGATCTTTACAATATATTGTATTTTTTTCCACTTATTTGGGGTATTTGAATATCTTTTGTTTAGTCATCATGGTATTGCTGGCCGTGCCTGGGGGTGCAAAACCCCGACAACAGACTTTTTCGTTTGTTAATTTATGACGTGATTATTATTTGTTGGTCTTCTCAAATAGTGTACATCTGGGAAAAATAATAAAAAATTGTAGTGGATATTTTTTTTTATATTGTGACAGTTTTACATAGGAATACGTTATATTAAAGACATATTAAATTACTATTGATTTGGCATTTCATAAAATATCAGATTACTTTTGGCTAGCTCTTTTTATATGTTTTTTTTAGATTAAAGATTAATCTTTCATCTCTTAAAATTTAGTTCTAATTTTACTTCAGTTGTAATGTTTGATATATATATATATATATATATATATATATATATATATATATATATATATATATATATATATATATATGATATGATATTGAAACTAAATTAATAAAATATTTGATGTTAATTTAAAAAATTATAAGAAAATGAAATAAATTAACTCTTAATTATGTTATTGTAAATATTAATTTATTACGTAATATTTGTTATATATAGACATAAATATATTGTATATATTTAAGTTTTTTTAATTATATTATATTTATATTTACTCTACGATAGAGCTGCATACATAAATTTAAAAGTGAATATTTATTATGAAAAACATTAAAAAGTGACCTTGATTATATTTCTTTAATTGTGTTTTTCATATGAAACTATGAATTATTATTAAAGGTATGTTCATATTAAACATACGTTCATTACTATGATAACCATCCGCAATTACTTCACTTGAGAACATCGTTGTCTTTCAGATGTATTTCTCTATTACTATTGTCATTTTCAGTCCGACAATTTGTATGTCTTTTACGGTTCATTAACCGAGATTAGGCTTGTTCACCGGATGTAAACATTTACTAGAATAAACTCACTCACTTTACCTTACAAATGTTGAAATTGATTTAATTTCATTACAATTTCTTATTTTTATACAGATATCACACACAGTGCAATTCAATAAATATCATTTTGAATATCTAAAATATATAAGGTTATTTATGCAATTCTTTAAATGTACATCTACTTTTTTATTAAATAGAAATCTAAACATATTTTACATCAGTATCGATTCATTTTTTATCATTAACTAAAGAAATAAGTACTGTATATTTTGAAATATTTATTAATTATTTTCAAATATATAACTTTTGTCAAAAATAATTCAATGGAATTGTTTGAAAACCAAATTATAAGTTTATATGTGTATTTTTATCTTAGTATAGTTCATTATACTGGTATAAAAATACATTGTTTATCTGAAATATTCAATGATCTGTATTTTCAACAATTCTTTTTTCAAAAATGTATTATAAACAGTTATGACAGTATAATAAATTATACTAAGATAAAAATACACTTATAAACATATAATTTGGTTTTCAAACGATTCGATTCAATTATTTTTTTCAAAATTTATACATTTGAAAATACTTAAAACAATTTCAAAATATACAGTACTTTATTTCTTTAGTTAATGACAAAAAATGAATCAATAGAGATTTACAATATGTTCAGATTTTTATCTAATAAAAAAAGATTTCAATTTAAAGAATTGCATAAATAAACTTATACGTTTCAGATATTAAAAATGATATTTATTTTTCGATATTTCTATTATATTATACTTCAATCTAATACAAAGAATATAGGTATATTAAAAAATCTATTATACAATACAAATCTAGGCATAAACGTACAGTATTAATCTCTTTTTTTATTATTTTTAACTAGAAGTTCATTTAAATGTTCGAAGAAATTTTTTTTATATGGTTTTAAATATTTTATAACTAACTATTCCTCAAGTATTAAATTATTAAATTAAACACGTATTCGATCAGTTGGAGATTCTTGATCCATATTAATGAGTCATTTAGAATAGAAGAATCTCCGTTATCAATTTTTGTTATAACGCTTGTTAAAGATACTTTTATAAAATCAGTATATTTTATACAGTATATTAATGAATGATAACAAAGTTCATATAACTGTTTTTAAACCTGTCACTAAAATTTATAGATAAATAGTCTTATATGAAAAATATCATTCACCATTTCCATTAAAAATATTAATTATTTAGTTAAACATTGTTCATTCTTATTATATTTTCTTCTGAAATTAATTGTAGAAGGGTTATCATAATTTGTGGCAGGACTTACACTGCTGTTTTTATTCTAAGATCAAAAATATTATGTATTAATTTTTTATAAAGTTAATTTGTATTTATCTAATTACTTATTTTATAAACAAAAAAAACATACTGCACAAACGCACTGTATATATTTATAAAAAAAGACAGTACAAATGTATCAAATGTGCAATTTATTGTAAATTAGTGAATATTATAGTGAAATTATATAATAATTTTTTTTAAAAAGTAATTGTAAATTTAATGCGACAAAATCTAATTTCTAATGACAATATGAATGTTTTGTAATATTCTTTCTAAAATTCTACAACAGCATCGTATATTTTTTAAATGAGATTTGTATTAATATTCTCAGTACTTTCATATTTCAGACAAAGAAAGTGTAAACAGTATTGGACAGTCGTGTTTTTATAATACTGGGTTTATTTTTTGCTGCTATTTATTTATAACTAGTATTCCTTTCTTTCAGTTCTTAAATTTAACTTTTACATATTGTGTACTATTGACTTACTAAGACTTATTTAATAATAGAGATATTAAGAAAAAAGACTGTCACTTTTATGCACGAATTTATAGTCAGTTTTATGTTTTACAGAAACCTATATGCGGTTGTAAAATAATATATACATACGTGACAGATATAATAACATACTGAATACAAAATGTATTTTTTAAGGTAACTTTTGAAACATGAAAGAATATTATGACATACCTTATAAATTTCTACGTGCTATTCAAAATAATGTAAACATTAAAAAACAACTGGAGTTTATTTGTAAACATTTATATATAAACCTATATCCAAACAGAAAGTCAAATAAAATTATGAAATGATAAATTAATTCACAAGGTTGATATAACGGCACGTTAACAAAAATATTTTGAATACCTTTTAATGCACTTTTTATTTTTATATGAATGGAGATATTTTTTTCTATATTTAACACAGTCTCACACACACATATATACATATATATATATATATATATATATATATATATATATATATATGTATATATATATATATATATATATGTATACATTACCCTAAGAAATGGGAACTGCATTGAGAAACAGTTGTTTAATTCGATGTTACCTAATTAGAATATTTTGAAGATATAAAATTATAATTTCGTTTGAAGAAGATTTCTAGTTAAACATAATAAATGTACATATATATATATATATATATATATATATATATATAGGCCAATTCAATTTAGACCTCCATAAAAGTTTAAAAAATACAAAAATTAAAAATCATGTATTTCTTATTTAATATTTTAGTTCAATTCAATACTAAAATACAATTGAACTAAAATATTATATAAAAAAAAATGATTTTTTTAATTTTTGCATTTTTTTTAATACTTAATGTGAAAGCCTAAATTGAATCACCTATATATATATATATATATATATATATATATATATATATATATATATATATAGCTCGTGTCTTTTTATCATTTTTTAAATTTTACAATTAAAAAAATTCAAATTGGAATATTCTTATATGAGAATCACAGTAATCTTCAAAATTGACAACTTTATCCTCAAATATAAATTAATTACTCTACAAATATATATATATATATATATATATATATATATATATATATATATATATATATATCTAAAAAGTTAATTTCTTATTGTTCTTTTTGATATTTCAGCGACATACTATTATTTTTAGAGCGCAGAACGACAGAAAAATCTTAAATATATTTCTATAAATCCATATTGATGATGTTATCGGGCATGAATCAAAATCAAAGTAAACAATAATCTGTTATAGGACAAGTTATTTAGAAGAGATTTGTTCAGTATTCAAGAATTTATTCAATTGGTAAAATGAAGTACAGAACCAGAACTATAAATTTAAACACCAATTTGAAATAAAATAAAGTCTGATATGGTATTTGAGTTTAATTCAGAATAAATGGGATTAAATTCTTTTAGAAACTTCGATTACTTAGTAAATTTTGATTTTTAAAAATAGAAATATTTAACTTGAAATAAAAGTAGATATATTTTTCAAAAAATATATTAAAACCAAGGCAATAAATAATTTAATATTTTCAATATCTACTTATACCTTACTCAATAGTTGTTAATTACTTTGTACTTAAATATCTGATTTAAAAAATCTCATTATATAATTAATAAACCAAGTTAATTAAAACATAATTACTAAATAAAAACGTAGTAAACCTTGTTGAATATAAATAAAAACGTATATTGCAATATACACATTATAATATTTTAAAAAATTAAGAAATATTCTTACAACATGACTATCTTGATAAAATATATTTTTAAATTGACGTTAATGCAAATATACAATTTTTTATTTATTTCCTCTTGAAAGTAGTTTAAAGCATATTAAAGAGCTTGTTTTATAAAGTGATTCAAACAACTACTTTCTTAATAAAAGATGACATTAAGAAAAATGTTTGAATTCCAAATTAATTCGAATTTACTAATATTAAAATATAACATTATATATATATATATATATATAATCTCTCTCTCTCTCTCTCTCTATATATATATATATATATTTATACATATATATATATATATGTATATATATATAGAATGATTCAATTTAGGCTTCCACATGGAAGTATAAAAGGGAGTGCAGGGGTTAAGAAAAGTCATGTTATTTTTCATTTAGTATTTTAGTTCAATTCAATACTAAAATACATTTGATTGGGATAACATGTTTTTTTTTTAATTTTTGCTTTTTAAATTTTTATACCGAAGCCTAAGTTGAATTATCTGTATATATATATATATATATATATATATATATATATATATATATATATATATATATGAATGTATGTATACATAGCAACGAATTACTCATGTACAGCTCAAGTTCAGTTTTTATTTGGGTTCAATTAAAGCTCGTTTCTCTTTTGTAATTAACTGGATGTTCCACTTTAGTACTTTATTATATACGGGTAGAATTTTTTGGGATAGAAAGTAATATCTTATCGTCAATTAGCAAGGCTTAAAAGCATCGAAGAAACTTTAGATTTTAACCAATACACGTAGATTGAAATTTGAGTACAATTCTAAATATATGTAACGTATATTATATATATATATATTTGTAAAAACGTTTATAATTTTTCAAATAAAATCGAAATGATGTAAATGTTTAATAATTTACATAAATACTTTATAAATATTAAAATATTTATAAAGGATTAAAATTAATAAGCTGGTGTTTAAAAGTTGCATTAAAATTAAATATGCAAATATACATATATACATATATATATATATATATATATATATATATATATATATATATATATAATCACATATGTATAAACACATTTTTGCAAGATTCTACAATTTTGTAAACAACATTTATGAAAATAAATACCACTAACAAGATTAAGTATATGATAAGTTATTGTTGGCTATTTAAAAAATAAATAAATGTCCATTGATTTTCAAGTTATTATATAAAAAGACATTACGAAAATGATGTTTTTTTATTATTATTTTTTGGCGCCAAGAGAGAAACAATTTGAAATTACTGAATATTTAAGTATGAATCTAAAAACAGAACTAACTCATCGATGCGTAAACCTTTTTTTGCACACAGGATTACGAGTTTTTATTTTTAAATAAAAGTATTGCCCAGCAGTTCAAGGACGACGGTTCTTTTTTATAATGTGTTGGATTTAATATCAAATAAAGAACATGTTTGACTTTAAAAAGAACACAAAACATTATAACAATATATATATATATATATATATATATATATTTATATATATATATATGTATATGTTTATATATATATATATATATATATGTATATATAATATATATAGGATGATTTAATTTAGGCTTCCACATGTCTAGTATTAAAAGTGGACGCAAAGGTGAAGAAAAGTCATGTTATTTTTCATTAGTACTTTAGTTCAATTCAATACTAAAATACAATTGAAGTAAAATATCAGGTTGGTAGAAAAATAATTGCGGTTTATGGCCTTCAAATTCATATATATTTACAGTTCTTCTTGATTTTTATTGCTATTCTAATGGTCTAAAACTGTTTGATGACTAATTCCCAACTTTTGTACAAAATCTCGAATTGTGGGTGGTTCTGATCCAATGATCGGTTGATCGTTATGAACTGAAGGACGCCCGAAACCATCGTTATCTTCAAGGCTCTCATCCCCAGCACGAAATTATCGGAACCACCATTGTACCATACATTGCTTAAAAGTACCCACAACAAATTCATCATTTAGTTTACGAGCCGTTTCTGATGCTTTACCAGCTGTTATAAACTTATAAAAAGAATATTCTTATTTGCTACTTTTCCATCTTTAATTCCATAGCCCAATTTGAAGTAAAACTAACAGTAAAACCAAAGTCAATATTGCCAAAATATAGACCGAAAAATGTACTTTAAAATGACATCAACATGAACACGATGAAATAACACTTCCACTGAAAAAAATATCTTCGAATCCAGAAAACACAAACCGCAATTATTTTCCTATCAACGTAAGCTTTAGCTTTCAGTTCTTTATTAATAATCACTTTTATTTCTCGTACTTCATTTTAATAAAATCTAATTCGCTAGTTTTCATATGTATTTATAGATTTATATGTATATATATGTATGTATGTATATATATATATATATATATATATATATATGTATATATATATATATATATGTATGTATGTATATATATATATATATATATATATATATATGTATATATATATATATATATGTATGATTTAATTTAAGTTTCCACATTGAAGTATAAAAAGGGGGCACAGGTGTTAAGAAAAGTCATTTTATTTGTTATTTAGCATGTTAATTCAATTCGTTACTAAAATACAATTGAACTAAAATACTAAATGTTTCTTTTTTAATTTTTGAAATTTTTTTAATACTTTAATGTAGAAGTCTAAGTTGAATCATCCTATATATATATATATATAAAAATACATATAGGATGATATTTATTTGAAAAATAAGTATATATTTTAAGAAAAAAGTACCACTATCCCCTTTAAATCGCTTTTTGTACATATAGTAACTTACAATCATTATCCTTTAATTAGTTTATATTATTATTATAATTTATTTTTTATATGTAGTTGTGTTTATTGTGTATATTTTTTTTGTTTTCAGTGTTTTAAATTTGAGATTTCTTTAAGTAATAAGAAAACCGAGAGAACAGAATAAATATTATAATACATAAATTTACCTAAAGATCACATGTCTTTAATGTCGATCACATGGTGTCATCATTCAGTACATATTTTAAAATTATTAGCATAGTTTAAGAAGAGTTGTTAAAATAAATACAATATATATATATATATATATATATATATATATATATATATATATTCGTTCTCATATTTTTAACATTCTTTTTAATTAAGCTGTATTAAAGCATCTAGGCAAATCGCTTATTTATGATTTGAAAAAAATGTATGAAATTGAATTTCATTTTTTAATATTTTATAATAATACTTTTTATAACAAAAGTGATCCTTTAGTAAAATAAGATTTATAATTTTTAATTAAAATAATCTCGTTAATTAAAGAAACTAATACGTGTTTGAAATATTTAATGAATTAATTGATTCAGAGATTAAATCCGTGCTTTAACCGATAAATTTAGATGTTTAATTTCTAATCTCTTTAAAATTGACATTGATTATTTCAAGTTATATTATTTATTAGTGAAGAACAGTTATGACTGTAACTTTTATTTTGCATGGATAGATCTTATCAGTATCGATTAATCATTCGTAGTCAATCTGTAACATTCTCCCATTGAATTAACTTTTCTAAAGTATGTTGTCTAATGTAGTGTGAAGAATTTACCTGTCTGTATTTTCTTTCTCACAATTGGTTTAAAGTCGTATTTTATTTTTAAAACGTGCAATTATTTAAATAGAAAATACAGCATTTACTTAAAAATGACCTATTCTAAAATAGTACGATATTATTATTTTTATCATGTCGCACGTATCTTATATTTTAAATATATTTATATAAACAAGACACATATTGGTACTTATTCATTAACAATATCATTTAAATTAATGACAGACACAGATTACATGTAATTTCGTATAATCTAATGTCGAAATTGTCCCGTAATAAATGCAAATGGCCGTAACGTAACACTGTGTTAAATTATTATTATATTCGCAGACACGTAAATGACAAACGACAGTGGCCTTCCAGATCACATTCTTGGTTCAATGTGTATGCAAATTATATTCTCGGATGTGTATTTTTTGTCATATATTATGTCAGCTGCCGCAGTACCTGTTAAAAGATGTGTGACTCATGTGGTGTGTGTGTGTGTTTGGAATGCTTTTAAAGTTTGCAAATAAATTAGCGGATTGATATGAAACAAATAAAAAAAATCAGAAATATTCGATGAATATGAAAAATATTCAGTGAAGGTCTTCTTATTCTCTCTCTCTTCATTTTATTCATATATGTTAGCAAATTTAATACAAATAGATATTTTTAGTAAAAAAATTAAAATTGTCAATAAAACATTATTACATTACTGTATTGTTTTTACATTACTTTATTGATTTACAAGTATTATAAATCAATCTACTTTATAAAATACATAAAAAGGTATGATTTGTAATTTATTGATATACATATACATATATATATATATATATATATATATATATATATATATATATATATATATATATATATATCAAATTAAAGTATATTTATTTTTAATTTGATATTATTTTATCGATTATTTGTATTACCCATTGCCATAGTTTAACCTTTTCATTTTAAATGAAATAATATAATGGATAATTTTTTGTTATCCATTTCACATTACTTCCATTTTTTTGACAGTAAAAAAGAGGAGGTAAAAGAGAGTATGTATACAATTACTAGAGTTTACGTAGATTGTTGATTATTGGGGTTTTAGGGGGCATCGGCTACTGAGTTTACATAGAATTAAGTCGGGTTAGAGAAGTGAAAATGTTTTAAGTTGTTTAAAAAAATTAAACATTTATTGAAAGTGTGTATAATAGGTTAACAAAACTTTTAATTATAATTATTAATTTTAAGCTTCTAATTTTATTCATTCTGTTTTTTCTATTTTTATTAATTTTTTTTTGTAATTTTAAAAATGACAAAATTGAATGTGCGCTCTTCTTACAGAGTCTTAAAAGCTCTATCCGCAAATATTTAATTTTTATAGTGCGATAAAGAGTTTTCAAGATATTTACCTTTTAATACTGACACAACATGAAAATCGACATTCAAATTTGCATGGTCATAACTTTTAATCTAATTGATGCATTTTAACAAAGGAAGCATTTTTAGGTTTCGAAGTTCTTTAGCTGTTCAACACTTTCTATATAATGTGAACCGGTTGAACGGTTGCAGCGTACTGAGCACGAATCTGCGTTACTACATTTGGTAACGCTCCCAACACTAACATAACACCTTTTATTAAACTATTTGACGTAATTCTACGTCAAAAGGCTAATGCTCATAGCCAGTATTTAATTTCTCAAAAAGTATTTAAAATATTACGAAAAATCTAATTCAAAATTAAAATATTTAATTTTATAATAAAACACTGATAGATAACAATATTTTATTTTATAAACAGACTGAAAGCTAAACATTATTATTAAAAATGTAAATTGTATTTTTTAAAAAAATCAATTTCATAAGAAATGGAAATATTTTATGTTTTAAATTTTTAATTTGAGTTCTGTTTTTAAACAGAATTTATTCGATAATTTATTTAAATGCTTTTATTTAAATGAACTACCTATTTGAGTTTATAACACTTCATTATTTATTTAAAAAAGACATTATATAAGACTACTACACCGTTTTAAAAGCAATTTAAATTATTAAGTACGAGTTACATTCAAAGTATCAGTGAATGAGATAGATTTTATTGATCAAAATATAATATACCTTGGTTAAAATACATCTTAACTGGCATATTATTTCAAATGTTGCTTTTTGATCGCTATTCCTTAAATAATAACAATTGATTGTTGATTAAAATCAATTGTGTTATTAATTTTTAAAATATAATTCAGATAAAAGTATTTTTTTCGGAATGGTTACTATGTTAAAGTATATTTACTATATTTAATCATTTACAGTTATGGAATTATCGCTAAATCCAGTTTTACAAATGAATCACTCTTCTCATACTATTTTTTTAAATAAAAAAAATTTATTAATTGCTTTACGTTAATTTAAACTTAGCTTATATGCATTTAGGTGACGATGCAATATCTTCAGGGTACGAAACAGAAAAATATGTACAGTAGAAGAACTGTATAGATTTTTCTCTTTCTTCTCTCCTAAGATCATATCGTCATCAAAATATGCTGAGATAAAATTAAAATATCAGATGTTGAAAATTCTGATAAAAAAGATATGTATCATGCTGCAAATACATTTAAATAATTGACTGATAATAAACAATGTTTAATTAAAACAATTAATATTTGTCAAGTGACAATTATCATTGATGATGTTCACTTAAGACACCAGGTTGTTTATTTATAAATTATTAGTAATTGAATTTTAAAAATATTAGGTTGGTAGAAAAATAATTGCGGTTTATGACCTGTAAATTCATATACATTTTGCTCAGATCATGTTTTAAGTGGTCCAGAACTGTTGGATGACTAACGCCTAACTTTTATTTAACCTCTCGAATTGTTGTGCTTGGTTCTGATTCAATTAACGCCTTCAGATGGTTGTATGAACTGAAGATGGACGCCTGCGACCTTCTTCAACTTCAAGGCTCTCGTTCTCAACACGAAATTTTTGAAACTACCATTAACAACATTCCACCCTCACCTCACTCTCACAAAAAGCATCGTTTAGTTTACGAGCGGTTTCTGCTGCTTTATCACCTGTTGTGAACTCATACAAAAAATTTGCCCTTATTATCTTCTTGTCCATCTTTAATTCAATAGTCCAATTTCAAGCAAAATTAATAATAAAATCGAAGTCGATGTTATCAAAATACAGTACAAAAATGCACTTTAAAACAATATTATTATGAACACGATGAAATGACACTTCCATTGAAAAAATTAAGGTTAGAAGTCAGAAAAAAAATCCGCAAATATTTCCCTACCAACCTAATAGTTATATAAACTTTGTTATCAATAATCAATTGGGAATATAAAATATTTTCACGTTATAGGAATAATTTTAACAAGCGATGTAAGAAAAAAGTGAGCGATTCATTGGGTGAATTCGATTAGTTAAGGATCTCTAGATGATCTCAATCATATTTTATTGAATAATTTAATACTCAAGACGTTGCAGTTCTAATATTTTTATTTTATATATTTAATTTATTTTTAACTGTTAATCAATTTTAACTAAATACACATTTATCTAATAACAATGAAAAGTTTTAAAAGTGTTTTATTAAAAATTAATTGAAAAGTATCGATATATGCATACACACATACATACATACATATATATATATATATATATATATATATATATATATATAAATTTGAAATAAAAGACAATTTCCATAAATATATAATAAAATATAATTAAGAAAAGTGCATACATAGAACACTACCAGTCTGCCTACATTTTTTTTATATTTTATAAAAGTTCGTGCCTTAAACATCATACATACACACGTAGAAAAACACGACACTCTCAATTTATTCACAAGGGTTGAGGTAAATTTATGATATCGATTTGGAAAAATACTCTGAAACTTTAAATGTATTGATGTGAAAAATGTAATGAAATATATATTCAAATACGTTTTAAAAATAGTGCATAAAATGTGCTGTATATAAAATTAATATATATATATATATATATATATATATATATATATATATATATATATACATAAAACGTCTCAAACTTATGACTACTCTACATGCCCATTGGTTATAAAATTTAAATTAAGTTTGAAGAAGAAATACTTTAGTTTTATATTCTATACATGTTGAAATTTTGGATGCGTAAGACAATTATTTAAAAACCATTCTTTAAAAAAATGGGCTTAATGGCAACTAAGTAAGTAATTAAGTAAGGAATATATTTGGATATTAGACAAAATATTAAAGGGTTATATTTATTGGCTACTAGTTAATAATTTTGTTGTCTCTGTTAATATAATTATGTCTATTATTCTAATATGTTTAATGGCCTGCTGTTCTTATATATTGCCATTACCTGTTCTTGTAATACTATCTTGTTTATTTACATTTCAAACTCTTCACGCTTCCTATTTTGGCACTCAAGACCTGTGTTTACATTTCAGTAGTAAGGAGAGATAGTATACATTAATCGAATACTTTATATATATATATATATATATATATATATATATATATATATATATATATATATATATATATACAAATAAATACTCAATAAAAATATGGTGTTTTAATATATTGTGACATGAACTAGAAAATGATTTCTTTAAAAATATACAACAAACTCTTTCTCAATAAACTGAAATATTCAATATATTTAAACGGAACGGTGTAATATTTAAATAGAAAATTACACTTTTTTGAAATATTAAAGTACTCCATGAACATACTTTTCTATTTTCACATGTGTAATTAAAGCATGGATATTGAATATTAAAGAATATAACGATTTCAGACAATATTAGAATAAAATTAATATTAAATGAACTCAATTAAAATTCTTATTCAAAAATTACTTGTAATTGTAATTTAATAAGACAATTTTAAATCTATATATATATATATATGTACACACAGGAATATATATATATATATATATATATATATATGTACATGTACAATTTTTTAAATAAAATAAAATGAACCTAAAAGTGAACTCTACTGTATATTCAAATATGAAAAAATCAATATTTATATTAAAATATTATTTATAGCGCCTTTGAAATAGCCTCAATTGCTATATCAAATATAAAGTACTGCAAAATAATTAATTTTATGATATTTTTATTTTATTTCTATTCGTGTATGTTAGTCGACTTTAATTGTCCTTTTTACGTTTCTATTTTTGTCGTTTATTTCAATAAAATAGTAGTACGATAATGTACTTTATACACATAACGTCTTACTTTATAAGTGAATAATTAATTTACAGCGAGACATGACACTTAATGTAATAATTAATAACGAAAACTACAGCTACACAGAATGATGAAAAAGTTATTAATTAAAGTGTTATATTAACTTAGATTTTTAATAAAAATTGTATAAATAAAATATGAAGATACTTTTTGAGCATTTAATTTTTTATGGTATGTATGTTCTAAAATATAAATAAACAAATCAAAAAAATAAATTCAATATTTAACGTTTAAGATTAAAAATTGTAAAAGGAAAAAATATTATTTAATATCAGTAAAGCAAATATTATTAGTTTTGTAAAATTGGAAATATTGAAAAACTAAGTTTCCGATTAATCTATTCTGTGAACTATGTATTGCTATTATGTAATTTAAATTATCTATTTAATAAACGAGATAATAATAATATTACATTCTAACGGATTAACAAACTAAGATTTGTATGGGATGCACATGTATCTTTAATAAAATATAAATCCACATTTCTGTTACAGTACAGAAAAAAAGACATGATCGATAACATTTAAAACACCTGCTTCCTCAGAGAAAGCTATTTAAAGTGCACATAAGTGAAATTTTACCACAAACGTGCGTCTAAAAATTACATTAATTTAAATAATCTTTAAAAAACGAGTTTGATGTTTCAAGGACTAGTCTTTATTTATTTCTTTAATAAGGTCAACATACTACACTAATTACATGTATACACATTAACGACATTGTATGAAAGTATATTCAATTCTCACACACATGTGGTTATATATATATATATATATATATATATATATATATATATATATATATATATATATATATATATATATATATATATATATATACTTATGAACACATGTATGTATAATATTTAACAAACATGAATTAAAATACACATTAAATACGTTTTGTGAAAATATAAACTACATAAATACTTGAATGAATTTATATGTATGTGTACGTTAATGTCATTAAATTATTAGAAGGGTATTTGGTCTAATTACAGCTTATTTTAAAATATAGATTTTTTTAATTCATGGAAAAAATAAGTCAGAAAATTATCTATACTTCATAAAGAAATAAAAAGAATCGTTTAACTATGGGTGAATTTTTATGAATCCACCAACCTTCCTTAATAGTATTAATTAAAATATTTTGATACATTTTGTTTTCATAAGTGTATATATACATATATATATATATATATATATATATATATATATATATATATATATACACGAAATTATATAAACCTCAACTCTTAAATATAAAAAAAATTGATCAAATACACAATAAAAACATGCTGTTTTAATACACTGTGGTATGAAAATAAAAAATGATTTATTTCAAAATCTGCAACAAACTCTTTTTGAATAAATTGAGATATTTAATGTATTTAAACGTAACGGTGTAATATTTAAATTGAAAATTCCACTTTTTTCAAATATTAAAGTACTCCATGAACATATTTTTTTATTTTCACATGTATAATTAAAGCACTGATATTGATATTAAAAAAATATAACGACTTTAGACAATATTAATCAGTTTAAATTAAATCTTATAGGAACTAGGATTGATTAGTTTATCAAGTAGACAACATTTTTTATTTTTGAAATATTTACCAAAAATTATTAACATTATTTACTATAAAATGTTCTTATTATTTAATGAAAGAGCAGTTTTTCACTATATTTGTTGTATTATATAATTAATATAGAGAAAAAACTGATTGTTGCATAT
Organism: Acanthacorydalis orientalis; assembly: GCA_034766995.1. Lineage (NCBI taxonomy): Eukaryota > Metazoa > Arthropoda > Insecta > Megaloptera > Corydalidae > Acanthacorydalis > Acanthacorydalis orientalis. Next base: position 42,849,065 of record CM068313.1, on the reverse strand, counting down.
TTACTATTATTATAAGTATAATAGTTTAAATTAAAAAATGAAGGAACTAGGATTGAACAGTTTATCAAATGGAAACCATCTTTTATCAGTAATTTATCAACTAGTTTGTTTAACAGATACCAAGTATGTAAAGAATGTCATCAAAGAATTATTATTCTTCTTATACAGATAAAAATGAGAGTATCTATAAAATTATAAAATGAATTCTGTTAATTATTGCATGAATGTTAATAAATTTATTATTTTAAATAGACGTATAAGAATTGAAAATAAATTAGAATTGTGTCCTGCAAGCAAATTGTACAAATTATAATTTTGAATTGAAACAATTCCCTTCTACTGAATCAGCTTTTATCTCAATGAAGAATTTAATTCTGAAAGAAACTGTTTTAAATAGATGAATCATTATTAATATATTGTTTTTAATTATATATTTTTAATTTTAATATTTATATATATATATATATATATATATATATATATACTTTTTTGAATATTTTAATGCAAAACAGAACATTGCTTGAAATATCATTAAAATTTGTAAAGTTTCAGTTCATAAAAATTTCGACTTGCATAGATTTACTCATTTATTAATTTTAATTCTTCGAAGATTATCCACCGACAACCATTCATTATTGATCTATATTAATTGATGAATTTCTTAATTTATTAAACATTCAGAATATTTTATAGTAAACATGTTAATGTTTATTTGTGACTATTTTATATATTGAGCATGGAACTTCTCGTATGAATTATATTTCTCTTACAAAAAATAAAAAGTAGGATTCTGTTTATATTGAATTTAATAAGATAATGTTAAGAATAAACATTCAAATTAGAATTGTTTATATCGTTTCCTAAATTGAAATTAAATTCATATTTTTCATTCATTATATGAGAATTAAACTTGTATAAATAAAAAATATTTTTTTCTTTGTGAAAAAGATATTTTTTTTATTAAATTATTTGGTTATCTTTCTACACAAATATTATTAAAATTTGTCTAACGGCTGTATAAGAATTAACAGTTAACATTATGTTTTTACAATCTTAAAAGTGAAAATCTGCAATACGGTAAAATACTATGTAATATTGATTTTTTTATGAATATTTCATATTATGAATAAACAAAGCATTTCTTTTAATAGCGACTACAATAAATATTTACCAGTAAGACTGCACAAAAAGATTAAATACTTGAGAATAAACCAAACTTTATATTATATATAGGTAGAATTATATAATTTAATACCGTAAACTTTTTAATTTACTTTAAGATATTTACAAGGTATTAAATTTATTTTTGTTATGAAAAAAAGCATATAAAAATAGAGTAAAATTTATTTACAGCAAAAAAATTTCTAAAAAATTAAACATTGAAAATCTAAAAAAAAATTATATATTTATTATAGATAAATGTACTTTGGTAATATTTTTTACATACAAATTTACCAATATTAAATACATTTATATGCTATTTTATTTTTCAAATTCCAGCAACACTCTTGAAACCAAACACTGCTTTTAACATTTTCTTTCATCTTTTTCACAATCCAGCGTTCTACATGAAAAGTGTATTTATTCTCTGACCTCATTTTAAATTTATTTGATATTCGATGCTTTTGTTTACATCGATTAATAATATATAAGAGAGTAGTGCAAGTTCGATTGATAATTTATATGTCTGTGTAATTTTTTGTGTTTATATGTCAATGGATATTAAATTGATGTCAAGTTGATACGGTTATTTGTTACAACTTAATTTTTATTTGAATTTTATTTTATTCGAATATTATCATAATGATCGTATTGTTTTTAGTTCAAATATACTGATATTCATTTATAAATTGAATTGGTTACATTAATTGTCATATATTCGCAAGTATTTCAATTACTTAATTATTTTTCTAGGAATTATTTCTTTGTTCTATTTAAATTTTCTCTTTTTTATATGAGACTAATTATTTTATGAATTTATTATTGAAATAAATAAGTTAATTAGATATTTTTATTAAAAAATATATAAATACAACTAGTTTATTTACTTCTTAGTACGTCTACAGAACGCAGATTATTAAATTAAATGTTTATATACTACCACCAATTTTGAAGAAGTAAAATTTTCAAAATATATCTTTTAGTAAAAAGTAGACAATATTTTGAACATTACATAAATATAATACAGGCGAAAAATATAAAGAAGTAAATATTACATACAAATACTTAACTGTAAAGTTAATGATGAAGAGATAAATAATTATTCATATCATCTAATAACAATTCTAATTATTAGCATATGTTTGATACACGTGTACAAAAATGAATAAGAAGACATGAAAACAATATTTGTCTTGTCTTATTGATTGATGATTGTGTAGGTAAGTATTGAAGTACGAGTGTTTATGATAATTTTACTGTAATAAATTTGATGTCCTTTTAACTTTATTGTCATGTAAACAATATGTAGATTCAAAATAAGAAAATAAATAGCTTTATTGAAAGATTTGACACTCACATTAAGATTGTATTATTATTAAAATGTTAAATAACCTTTGTCATATTGAGGTAATCTGAGGACATTTTAATTAATCAAATGTTTTTCTTTATTTTTAAAATACAGTATTAACACATTTTTAATATATATATATATAAACACACACACGATTCACTTCTCGTCTAAGGATGGTAATTTTTATGTTTTATTCAGAAAAGAATTTCATTATATTTAAAACTAATTTCAAAGTCGACACTAGTACAAAACACTACAATAATGAAACATTCAAAAAATGAATACCTTTTAATAGTTATTTAGTTCATACAAAAAATATTTTATAATAATTACAGAAATAATTTATATGTCCATAGAATCATTATATATATATATATATATATATATATATATATATATATATACGAGTATATATATATATATATATACGAGTATATATATATATATATATATATATATATATATATATATATATATAATTATCAATACTTCATGTTGATTGTACTATCTTTTCGTTATGTTTATTTATTTACAAACTACTGAAAGTTGTTAAATGTATTAGTTTGATAAGTGTTAACATAAATTTCATATGGTTTTAACAACTTATCATAGGACAGTTCACTTATTTCTTTAAGAACTCATATATATATATATATATATATATATCGGTTATTACTCTAAGAAAATGTTTTTTGTAATTAAATTTACAGATATGTTTGAAAATATTATATTTCGTCTAATAGAATTTAAATAAACAGGAAATGAAATTAAATATTAGTCTCAATGACATATTAAAACTGTTCAAATAATTTTCAATAAATTATAAAACTAATAGAATCTAAGGACGATACAACACATTGAACATTATAATAAAATTAAATGTATGTTCAATTTATTATTTTTTAATTATAATCATTAATGTCTCTTATGAGATTTGTTTTTAACCTTCTGAAATTTAAGGTTATTTTGTTAATTATGCAATGTTGATAATAGATAAACAATATTGAATATTAAAATGTATGTAATTTCAGAAAATCCTTATTTCTAAAACAAACAAATTTATGATAATCATTTACATGTTTTAAACAATTACATTTTTTCTAACAATCAAAATGTGTTTTAAAGGCCATTTTTAATAAATTACTAAAAATATTAACATGTATATATATATATATATATATATATTTATATATAAATATTATATGAATTATGATTTTTCTTTGACTAATCAACATAAAATTACTTCTGGCCATGAAAAATTAATTGATGTCACCCGGTCAATCTTTAATGTATTAGTAGAAAAAAATGATTATTACTGATATTATATTTAGATACTTAATATACAAATATATTTTCTGATCTATGACTAATCTATTTATTACCAATATCCACCAAATATATCACTAGTTAGTGAATGGTTATTATAAAATGCTTAACGTAAACTATTAAATCCCTAAACATTACTGAATGAATTTTATAAATTTGCAAATTACACATACTTTTCATAGTCAATATATGTACAATACTAATAAAATAGTGTTGTGAAGGTCTTCAACATATAATAATGTTTATTTTATTACTGAAAATTGGCAAGTCCAATAGATTTAAATTTACAACTTATTGTTTAACGAATTGACGCGTTGTCTCGCAACGCAGTGTGAATAATAAAAAAAATAATCATGTGACGAACAATTAGCGTTAAAATTTTGTTGAAATATAAAATAAAAACATACTTAAGCAATAAGCATTATAATGAGTACATAAATGGTCAATTAAGGTACAGATTTAAGATTACAATTGCACTATTGATAATAGTGTCGCAAAGAGGTTTAATTCGTGATTACAGAGTAATTTTAGGCAACACCGACATGTTTTCTAATTTTGTATAACTAAGTACAAAATAATAGAGTCAGAGAAGTATATCATCAAGGTTAAATGCGTAATAGGGAAAGGTGTTCCACACTTATTCCAAGAATGAAACATTCAAAAAGGTAGTTTCTCTTTGTACAAGTGCAATGTAAACGGTTATATGAATTACTATATTCATATTTTATCGTGGATTATGTCATTTCAATGATATATATATATATATATATATATATATATATATATATATATATATATATATATATATATATATATAATAGAAAGATACTATCTTTCAAAAAGATATCCAATATTTTAAAAAAATATGATAATTCTCTGAATTATTTGATTTTGAATTAAACTATCGGCAAACATTATAAAACCATAATTTATTCCTCACGTATCATTAAACTGTCATTTTTTTACAATAACAGAACAATTTAAAATATGATATTAAGATATTGATATCAAGGTTGTTTTAGAACGTTTTTCGACAATATAACGGTTAAACTAGATAATTTTTCTCTTCAATGATTAATAGTACAATTTATTAAAAGTGTTATTCATTTATTTGATATTCAATTTTTAATATTATCGATATTAACATATTTCAGTTTTTGAATTATAATTCAATTTTGTATCACTGATTTTAATTATTATTATACCTTTTTTGTATATTTGTTTTCTGATTTTTTCAAACAAATAGTACTTTGTGAATATTATAACTAATAATCTTTCAATTTTTAGATTGAATCGAAAATATAGTTAAAAATAATGTATTTTTATTAGAAATAGAAAAATGTTTATAATTTCACTAGTTTCCCGCAAAATTCCAGATTTATTTCATTTATTATTTTAATCTGCAGCTCATACAACTTTACATGTTTTCGAGAGCTTAGAGGAGAAAGTTATTCTTTTTGGCTGATTTTTACCCCAAAATAGTTAATTTTTCCTTTTAAAATATAATGTTCTAAAATTCTATATGTCGTTCTTTGAAAGGTTTCAAATGTATTTAATTTGTTTATTTATGTTTAATATATGAAGTTCAAAGTTTTTAAATATATTTTTTCTTATTTTGTCAGCATAATTGCTTAGAATTATTTTTACAAATTTTCTCCCAGAAAGTTTTTTTTTTATTTGAAATGCCTTGTACTTTTTAATTAATTACTAGCGCTGTTGTTATTCAAAAATGACAATTATATTTTCAGAAAGAGCATGACGATTAAAATTAAGTGCAAAAAATGACAACCCTAATGGGTTAATACTTATAATTTCCTAATTTCTCACAATATCCTTTTTTACATACTGTACAATGTCTGATCTTTAATATATATATATATATATATATATATATAACTATTTAATTTTGGGAAAATACACCATCTTTATTTATATTTTATTAAAATTAAAAAGATTTAACATCTTAGCTGTGTAGTCCTATTTTAAAAGTGTGTACCTACATTGTATCGCAAAACTGAATAGATGATGAGTATACTCATCAAACACAGAATATATGTAGCTGTTGCAAAAATGAATTAAATTGTTACGAAATGGCATTTGATTTTTTTTTTTGAAAAATCAATAATTTTATTGCTCAAATTCATTTTCATGCCGAGTATACTCGTCATACACAGCTAACAGTTTAAAAAATAAAATATAATTCTCACACTGAGGCTATATTCACTTTCACAGATAAAATTTTTTTCATGCTACTAATCAGAAAAAAAACATTTTGATTAAAAATATTCAATAATTAATTATTTGTGATTGTTATCGATGCATATTTCGACGATGTTTAATAACGATTTATTGAATATTTTTGTTCAGAAAAATTGTTTGTAGTTTGTAGTGAAAAAAAATTCATTTGTGAAACTTTAAAAGGCAATGTTTATTTAGTTGTACCACTTGTCATATATGAGCGAAGTGGATTTAAATGAAATATTTTATATTAAGCATTTATTATGAATAATAAGAAACAACATTAATCAAATATGTAAACTAATTTATCATTTTTATCAACATTGTTTTATTAAAATATATTTTTAATAGTCAAACTGCATTGATATTATTTGATAACTTGAAAAATACACTTTTTTAAAACTTTGTAAATATGAGTAATAAATCCATTTAATTAAATAAATATCATTGAATTTGTTCTCCTTCTTTATATTTTTCTTTATTAAATTTTAATTACTATCATTTAAAAAATCTTTACCTTAATTAAATTTAATTTTTATTTTCATTTTTATATAAACTATTCTTTATTTAACTATAAATAATTAAACAGATTTATGTTCTTAATATTTGTTATGAAATTTGCATCACTTAATAAATTTATTTTTTATTATATTAAAATATCTATTTAATAATATTTTTGTACATTTTTAATAAATAATGAATTATAAAGTTAATAATGAATGAATAAACTTACAAACAAATAAAATTTATTTTTTTTAGTGAGTGTTTTTCCAAGATGTATATTTATATGGAAAAGGTACTTGACAAATTCTTAGAAATATATTATGTTTATTTGTTTGTCAAAAAAGCTTTTTTTATCAATTATTCTACGTTTTTTTTGTATATTTCTCTTTATTTGTTATACAAATACATAAAAATATTCTTGACATTGACATTATTTACAAAATATTTATTTATATCTTCATTTTAATAATTTTCGATAGCATATTTTGAAATTTAATTTTATGCAAATGTATTCATCACTTATATAATTATTATTTGGTATACATTTCTAAGTTTAAATTTTGAGTTTTCTTCGATTGAAAATTGTACAAACCAATCATAAAATACTCAAACTATTCAATTTTCGAGTTTGTTGAATTGCAATTGAAATAACAATAAGAGATAAAAGAAGGATTTTTACATGACTTCTTATAAAGAAAGTATGTTCATGTAATCTCCTTGTTATGATTTCTACACTAATTTTCCATTCAGAATTCTTTAGACAATCTCCTTTGTTTATCTGCTTTCAAATCAATTGCAGCGTATTGACAAACACATCCATTGTTACTAAAAACACTATATTTCAGTTGTTTTAATTATTATTTTATCTTTGTTGAATTCACAGATTTATTTTTTATAAGACTGCCACTAAATTATCTCTCACAAATCATTTTAAATACATCTTATGCGAAAACATTTAATGGTTCATGAAAATAATTTTGGTATTGATATTTACTGTCTGAAATTCAATATCAATAATTTTTTAAATTATTGTAATTGAAATCGTTGAATTTTTATATTGAAAAATTAAAAGAAAATTTATAGATAAAATTTAAAAAAACGGTTTTTACTATTACAAATTAAAAATTACATATATCAGATATTTAATGTTTTAATTAAAAATCTGGATATCATTTTCAATGATCTTGTTGTGGGAAGAAACATATTTTAGAGTTTTCTTCATAAACTTATATATATATATATATATATTTAAATACTTAAAATGTTAAATTTTTAGTTATTAAACTGATCTAAAGTCTATTTTCAAATTTTATATTTGAATTTAAAAAAATCAAAGTGATTTAGCTGAAATTTCCTCATGGAATCTTTTTTATATTTCACTTATTATGTATTATTGTATTTAAGTATACTTAAGTATACTTGTATTGATTCATTACTTAAATATCAAATTGCACATCATAATATGAAAATAAATAAATGAAATAAATATTTAACGCAGATTTTTGTTTCATTAAAGCATATTAACCTTTTATATCTCCATAGTAACTCTTCCCTGTGAGGATACTCAAGGCAAAAAATTATCCCAAATTGGTGTGATCAAAATGTATTTGAACAATTATATTAAATGAATCATTATTAAAAAATTTAAATGTCGTTTTCTTGTAATTGAACTAAATTTTATTGACTTTGTGATAGAGTAATAAAATAATAAATTAAAAAATATCGTTTCTTGTTATAATCCCAACATAGATTAGAAATTTATCATCTAAACGAATCTAAATTTAAAGTATAAATTATGTTCTGAGAACCTAATAGAAAATAAATGACAATATATAATACAAATGATAAATCTAAACAATTGTTAAAAGAACTCGAAAAAGTATATTGTGGTCACTTTTGTATTATCTCAGAATATTTTTAAAATCTCTTTTACTTCATACAACTTTAAATCTGAACTCTTTATCTATGCAAACGTATTCTTATTGAAATGTATTCTTATTAATGTTTTTTGATAAATTTGATTGTTTTTTTGATGTCAAGAGAAAATACTTCAAATATTACAATAATAGTAATGATAAGATAATAACAATTATAAATATAATTTATTAATCTCATATCACAGCGTACATCCACGTGTGTAGTAAAAACTATATGATTGTTAATAGTGACATAAAGATGTCAATCTAATGAGTTATGATTGAAAAACCAAATTAAATATTTAAGTTGATATATTGACTGATTATGGAATTCAATCGATTTTATTTTTTGTGTCTTATTGGAAGTTAATATATATATATATATATATATGTACATATTAAATACTACAAGTGCATGTTAAATAAGGAACTAGATAAATTTAGATATAAAAAACAGACAATGGAATACTATATATAACATACACTACACACAGATTAATAAATAAGTAAGTATACGATAAAATATATTTGACTTTGTGTGCTTTATATATGTAAAAAAGTAAATTTACGAAATACACCAACCTTTTTTGCATATAAATAATAATATAAATGTCGTTTATCCGCTAACTAAAAAAAAAGTGTTAGGTGTTAAAATTATTTGCGTCTTTAAATTGAATCAATCACAACTCTGTTTTAAAATAAAATATTTTCTCGTCATTTTACGATTTTCAAGTGATAACCTTAATATTTGAAAACACTATTTATATTGGTCAAGCAGTTGGCATAATCTCGCAAAATAGTAGTGAACAGGATGACGTCCAAAAAGCAGCATATTAAATATTGCATACCTTTTGAATTCTAGTTGAAAAAAATGTTTCCGAAATCGTATGAATTATTTTTTCAGCTTTGGGAGTAGGTGTTGTTATGCAAAAAATATGCAAAAAATGCTGAAACAGTGGAAAAAGTCCGAAAATTTATTACTTCATCGAGTTAAAGCCCCAATGGAATTCATCAGTTACCCGATAGATGGAGTTAGTGGTATACCCAGAGGGATCCAAGGAACCTTGGGAACCCTCAAAAAATCCTACATACATAGACAGATTAATGTACTCCCCTATCACTATTCCCTATGTATACACAGAGAGATTAATATAACCACAACTGAAGTAATGGAAGAGTTTTGTAAAAAGAAGAGAAAACTGGATTTTATTCTTTAAATAATTTTTTTTATAATCCTCTAACGAATTTTATTGAATTCAAATTAAAAACAAATTATCCATTCAACTCAAGATTAAGTTCTGAGTGCGCCACTGGATAGAGCAAAGTTATGTAAAATAATTGGGGATATTTTGAGGAGTAGAATGTGTTTAATTTTTCCGTAAACATTCATATTCTATAAAGAATGCACTAAATTAATTTATATACCGAATAAACATGAATATTTCTTATAAACCTGATAAATTCATTGTAAGAAATAAATAAATGTTATGTACTTGTTTTAAGTACAACGCAATTTTTGTAAAATACAAAAAAAATGATTTGTGTAATATACATGAAAATATTCTGTATACATACATATGCATATATATACATATATGTATATATATATATATATAGAGAGAGAGAGAGAATCACAATGTAAATAATATTGATAAATAAAATATTACTTAATTTAATTTCACTAGTATAAATGTTTAATAAAAAATATGTTATTTTCTCACAAGAATGAAGAAACTAAAATGTTTCTGTTCTTAAGAAAAAAAAAAACAAAAAAAATATTAAATTACAAAATTACATTACCGTTAAAATCATATCTTATCTAGCAAAAAAATCGTGCAATGACCTGTTTTACTGTGTAAAGTAAAATACAACAAGTAAATAACATCGATGACTGTAGGCGTAATAGATAAAGCAATTACATGTAGTTTGTGAACACATTAAAACGATTACACTGCTGTTAAAATAAAATATAGAGAAAATGAAGTAGCTCAAGAAGTAAACAACTATATAACAACGGAATCTAGTTTTCATTTCAAAATAAAAGTCGATGGTGAGTAAATAAAATTTTAAGAAATCGTATTAAAATATAAATATAATAATGTTATAAAAAGAATATTATATTGAAAATTGGCACCGAAAAAAAATTAAGATATAACGTGAATAATGATTAAAATAAAAATATGTGCGCATATAGGTGGCAGAAATATAAATCTATAAAATCGAAATAGAAGAGCGTTTCGAACATATGGTTAGGTCAGGTCAGGTCGTATACGTTCTAAAAATATAAAAGAACGTGTACATTTCCTAAGAGATACACGAACAAATATAACCATTACTAATAGTATGTAATCATATGAAAGCAAGAATATTTTTGAGTTAGGTGATCAAATTACAGTAAGGAAAAAGCGAATAAAAAACGTGAAAGAGATAATCATCATTCGACTATTACGGTGCAATATCAATTATGGTTTAGCGATATGCGAATCCATGGAGAGTGTGAAATCTTCATATTATAGATGAAATAATAAACAAATGGATATATTTAGAATTCTCAAAACGAAATCTTAAAATTGTATTTTTATAATACTTGTCTTAGTGATATTTGAATAATAGAATATAAATATATTTAAAATTCTATTTATATTCTAAATATCATCAAAGCAACGCATAATTCAAGAGTCACAGTTTTTTTATCTTACTTCCCAGAGGATGGATGTTTAACAATTAGGTATAACAATAATGATTTGATTAATTCTTAACTGATAAATATTTTTGATTAGAAAAAAATTATTTGTGAGTAAGGAAAGCATTTTCTAATGTATCCAAAACATTTAAAAACAAATCACTAATATTCGACTTAAACACTGTGTAAAATTTTTAAAATATACTACTGTCTCATTGAATCACATCATACTCCTAATCAAAAATACTTAATATTTAATTAGAGTGAACGAAAGTAAGGTCACTAAATATAGAAAAATCATAAACGAGGGTCGTTTGATAAGTATGGTAAAAAAAAACAGTTAAACACCGTTTTTGGAACAAATCGATTTTATTTCTCAACTTAGTTTTCATTGAGGGCTATACACTTGGTCCATTGAGTTTGAAAAATACACATTGACAGCGCTGATGACATCCTCATTTCACTAGAATTTCTTTTCATCGAGACAAATTTTCAAGTTTGAGAAGTGGAAGAAGTCGCACGGAGTCAAATCCGAAAATAGGGTGGATGAAGAATCAAATCAAACCCTAATTCGTATAATTTTACCATTACGATGGTCGATTCGTAGAACGGCGCGCTGTCCTTCTGAAAGAGCACTTTTTTATGAGCCAATCTTGGCCGTTTTTGTTTCAGATCTTCTTTCAAACAGTTCAATAATATTGCATAATAGGCTGTTATCGTTTTTTCCTTCGTTAAGTAGCAGATCAGGATGATTCCTTAGGAATCTCAAAAAACAGTGGCCATCATCTTTCCAGCCGACAAAACGGTCTTCGCATTCTTTGGCGCACTTTCACCAGTCGTTGTCCACTACTTTGGCTGCTGCTTCGACTCAGTTGTGTAGTGTTGGATTCATGTTTTATCCATGGTGACAAATCGACGCAAAAAGATCTGCGGATTTGGATTAAACATCCCCAAACACTGGGTTAAAATATCTTTTCGTGTGCGTTTTTGGTCGAGAGACAACAATCACGGCATCCATCGCGCACATAGCCTTTTCATGTTCAATTTTTCGTGCAGGATATTATGCACTCGTTCAGTTGAGATGGATGCCTACAGTCTCAGCAATCTCGCGCATTTTCACTTGACGGTCTTCCATAACAATACCATAGATTTTTTCAACGATATCCATCGTGGTGACTTCGACTGGGCGTCAAGATCGCGCTTCATCTTCAAGGCATTTTCGGCCACGTTTAAACTCATTTATCCAGAAATAAACAGTCTTCAACGCTAATGCAGTCCCCATGAACTTCATCCAATTCTGCTTTGACCTGGACAGCCGTCCACTTTTTCAAATAAAAATGTTTTATCACTGTACGGAACTCGTTTTTTTCATTTATGCGGGAACTGCTACAATCCTCGTTTCAAACATCTGTAGAACGTGAACAATGCATCGTTTCTGGCTGAAATTTCACCTATGCTAGTTTGAAAAGTGACACTTGATAGCCATCAATTAAAAAGATACTAAAGTAACCAAAGATACCGAAAAAATATTCTTTATTACATACTTTAATACCGATTATCTATGAAGATAAGTAAAATTTAATTATTACACATTTAGAAAATGATTTCCTTAGAAAGAGTATTGTTTTTATCGATAACTGCTTTATCTATGATCACATCATATTAAATAAATGTAGGAAATTTTGAAAATTTCTACAAATTAGACGTTATCGTAATTGTTTACAACAAACAATTCTTCATTGACACCTAATTTTGACTTAGCTACTGTATGTATATATAGATCAATAAAATTATTCTTATATATTTATATATGTGTGTGTGTGTGTGTGCGTGTGTGTGTGTGAACATTAGTAAACAAAAAAATTATTAAAACCTGCTGGCTTAAACTGGGAAACATGTATTATGTGTGTACAGGTATATAAATAGTTTTATAAAATACGTGCATGCACTTGTGTATATATATATATATATATATATACATGATTCTAAAATACTGGAATTATTGTTTTTATACTAACGTTGAACTTTACTATATAAATATTACCCATAGCAACTGCTTTTACATACCATTTTAGGAATATTACTTGTGTTAACATTAATTCTTGCTAACATGCAATTAAACAACAGACATATAGATATAATCTTGTATTAAACAGATATAAATATCGATATTCTTTTAACAGTACACACACGCACACACATTGATATATATATATATATATATATATATATATATATATATATATACATACAATCTGAAATTTATATTAATATTTTTATAGTACATTTTATGCAATAAAACACAAAAAAATAACATAAAACCAAGCTGACTTTTTCTGAGTACAGCTTTATGTAGTATATTTATTTAATTTAAAATATTTATATAAAATGCAAGAATTATAAAAATAGATACTGTAATGTTAATAAAGATTGATCGAATTAAATGTTTGAATATTTCATATAAAATAATTTTGTAAAACACTGATGCGTATTTCAATGGTATTGGCATCATCTTCGTAATGCAAGCACAGAGTCGTAAAACGGTGGGATAGTTACAGGTATTTGACAGGTGTTCACAACGTAGTGGCGAATTGTTTCCACATTGTAAACAAGATCTGAATACAAAATTGATTTAAAGTAAATCAACGTCTAAAAATTCCAAGGAAACAAAATTTCAAGAAATTTTAGAACAAATCTTTCTCAATTTATCAGATATGACAGATTTTTTTACTGTGATATTTTAATATAGAAATTATTACAATAGAATTAATATTACATTTACCTTACCTCTTATCGTAAATATTTTATTACTTGAAAAGTATTTAAAAATGAAATATTCCCTTAAAATAATTAAACAAGCAAGCACCTACATTATATAATTGTAACATTTT
>CM068313.1:42817495-42824995 GCA_034766995.1 Acanthacorydalis orientalis | reverse complement strand
TTATTTCCTCTTTGATGATTTTGTGCAGCTGTTTGATTAAAATGTGGAGGGGTTTTATAAAACTGAAGGAATTCTTATATATATATATATATATATATATTACATTGATAGATAAATAATTGCGGTTTATGACCTTCAAATTCATATACATTTTTCTCTGCTCTGATTTTCCTAGCTGTTTTAAGTAGTCCAGAACTGTTGGATAACTATCACCTAACTTTTGTACAAACTCTCGAATTGTTGTGCATAGTTCTGATTCAACTAATGCCTTCAGTTGTTCGTTATGAACTGAAAAAGGACGTCCGCGACCTTCTTCATCTTTAAGGCTCTCGTCCCCAACACGAAATTTTTGAAACCACTAATTACACCGTATGTTCCTTAACAGTACTCACACCAAAAACAATATATAGTTTAGGAGCAATTTCTATTGCTCTACCACCCGTTTTGCACTCATAAAAAATTGCTCTTATTTGCTTCTTTTCCATTTTAAATCAATATCCTAATTTGAAGCAAAATTAATATTAAAACCAAAGTCTATGTCACGACAATACAGATACAATAAAAATGCACTTTAAAATGATATTACCATGAAAACGATAAAATTAACCTTTCATTGAAAAAAATTAGTATTCAGAAAAAAACGCAATTATTTTCCTACCTTATAATATATATATATATATATATATATATAGACTATATAAATATATTGCAACTTTATAAAGCTGTAATTGTTATTTAAAACGTGAGAAAAGTTACAAATATTTTTGTTTTATTTCAAATAATCTTTTATTTAACATTGCACCATTTAGAAACAAAAGATTTTTTGTATACAACAGTCACGTTTCGTGTTGTATCTACAAAAATAAAGTTGTTTGGATTTTTTAGATTTTTTTTTCAACTGTGTTACCACGTACTTTTTTCCAATGTTTATAATATGACATGTAAAATGAAGAATATACATTGTGGTTACTTTACAAAAAGTTATACAAGCAGAAAAATATTTTAATTTTTTAAACAACGTGTCCGTGATATGGGGAAAAAACCCATAAGTAATTACATTTTTATCTTATGTAATTTTTTCACGACGCAGATAAGTTTTATCGTTTTTATTAAATGATGAGTCATTTAATAGTATAAGTATGTAGTAATTAGACAAACCATAAAACGTTCAGTACTGAAATAATTAGTTGGAAATAAATACAAGTTAAATATGGGAAAATTGCTATGAGTATATATTAATGACATATTTTACTTATTCTGTATAGATATTTTATATTTTAAATTCTAATGAAGTAAAAGATATTAAACTAGGGTTTGAAAACAGATTTTTCTACTTAACAAATACTTTAGCTCGCAGTAGTCAATTATAGATCTCTTACAAAAAATATATTTCTTCAAAGTGATTTTCTACATTAATTATTACACTTGCTATACGACAATATTCGATACGACTACAAGTTAATTTGCATTTTATGCATTAATCACTAAATTATGATTAATACATACATACATATATATATATATATATATATATATATATATATATATAAAATCATCAGACTCAATCCACTAATGAATGAAGGCCTCTTCCATGATTTTCCATTTTGTACTATTGAATGCCTCTCTTTCCCACTTATTTGCAATAAAATTTTTAATTTCCTTATTCCACCTGTTCATTGATCTCTTTTTTGATTTTTTTATATTCCTTGATTCCTAGTTAATAATTTCTGTTGTCGATCGGTTGTCTTTTTTTCTTACAACATGCCCCACCCATTTCCATTTCAAATCTTTACTCTTCTTATTACATCTGTGACTTCTGTCTGTTTTCGTATCTATTCTTGTTATTCCTAGTAGGCTTCTTTCCATACTTCTCTGTGTTGTTTGGAGTCCTTGAATGTCTTTGGCGTTACGCACACATGTTTCGTTGCCGTAGGTAAGTACTTGTAATGCACATTGATCAAATCATTTTTACTATAGACAGAGTGGAATTTTTGATTTAAATATCGAGACGTTTCGTCCAAATGAGCTCCATCTCATTTTTATTCTCCTATTTACTTCTTCAATGAATGATCTATCTTTGTTGATAAGCTGGCCTAGATAGACATAATTTATAAGTTCTTCTATTTCTATTCCTTTTATTACAATTAAGATAGACAAATGCATTCAATTAGGATAGACAAATTCAATTCTTAGGATAGACAAATGCATTGAACAACACTTTTATTTTTGCGTGGTTCGAGTTTAGGTCAAATATATATATATATATATATATATATATATATATATATACACGTATATATGTATGTATGTATATATGTGTGTGTGTGATGTGTTAAAAATAAGAATTCATTTCAATTAAATCAAGTGTCAGTTAGGATACGACATGAAAAGAATTAAATAAATAACGTTTTGTATGCATGTGACATTAGAATAGTAATACTAATACCGTTTTAAAGAAAATAACTGCATTATGTATGTATTTAATATTCTTATTCTGTTGTTTTAGTATATTGTTTCTATTTGATAATAGAACAATTGAAAAGTTCATTTACTGTATTATTAAACAGACCTATTCAAATTTTATTTAAATGAAGATTTGTTTTACTAATTCGAAATTATAATTTTTTATTATTCAAGAAATTGCAAACGTTTGTTTTTATTTACTACTAAGTTATTGTTCGTTCTTAGAAATTGTTTTGCGAATCTTTAAATAAGCATCTTTTTGTTTTCAAAATACAATTGTACATTCTTTAAATTTAATCTTTATATAATACATTCATCTTTCTGAATCATTATCAAATTTAAATCGACATCACAAGGAAGAAACATGATGGAATTTATGTTTGGTTTATATAGAAGATATATATATATATACAAGGGTCATTTGATAAGTTTAGTAAAATTCTATGATGTGATGCCACCAATCATTTGGTAACGTCACGGTTATCAAATATCACTTTTCAAACTGGAATAGGTGAAATTTCATCCAGAAGCAATGTTTTGTTCCCGTTCTATAGATGTTTGAAGCGAGCATTGTAGCAGTTGCCGCAAAAATGGGAAACAACGAGCAGGCCTTTCAAAACAGCGTCGATTTGTTGCCGTGAATGAAACATGGATCCACCACTACAGACCTGACTCGAAACAATAGTCAAAGCAGTGGACAACGATTGGCGAAATTGCGTCGAAGAAGGTGAAGGCCGTTTTGCCGGCTGGGAAGGTGATGGCCACTGTTTTTTAAGATTCACAAGAAATCATACTAATCGACTACTTAGTAAAGGAAAACCCGATAAAAGGAGTCTACTATGCGACATTATTGGATCATTTGAAAAAGATGATGGCCACTGTTTTTTGCGATTCCTAATGAATCATCCTGATCGGCTACTTAATGAAGGAAAAAACGATAACAGCCTATTATGCAACATTACTGGACCGTTCGAAAGAAGAACTGAAACAAAACCGATCAAAATTGGCGCACAAACAAGTGATATTTCACCAAGACCACGCACCATCTTACAAATCGAACGTCACAATGGCAAAATTGCACGAGTTAGACTTCGAATTGAATCCTCATCCACCCTATTTTTTAAACTTGGACTCGTTCGATTTCTTCCTTTTCCCTAACTTGAAAATTTGACTTGATGAGAAGAAATTCTCGCCGAATGAGGATGTCATTGCCACTATCAATGCATATTTTGCAGATTCGCTGGACCAAGTGTATATCTTTCAATGGAGCCTATGTTGAGAAATAAAATGGATTTTTCCAAAAAAATGGTGTTTAACTTACATTTTTACCATATTGATCAAACAACCCACTTTGTATATATATATATATATATATATATATATATATATATATAAGGAAATTTAATTTATTTACATTTTAACTTCGTCAGCATAGATTATTCTATTATTTTTTAAGGGGTTATTTTTATTGTACTGTTCCTTAGGGGGAAGTAGGGTACTATATTTAGACTGTATCCATTATTTATAGTAAGATTTTTATTTTTTTAAATTTCTTTAGTTCATTTCTTTTATTGAACGGAATTTTTATTATGTAATGTATTACAATATTTTAGCCTTTCACTTTTAAAAATTCTGTTATAGTTATTTTTTGATTGGTTAGATGTATTTTTAGTATGTTTTTTTAAATAAATTTCATATTTTATTTTGTTTTTTTTTTATATTTTTAGTCAATTATAAGTCGAATAAAGTAATGTGGTATGTTATTCTTGCTGGTATGTCTTTTTAAAATATAAATTTTATTTTAAGATGAATTTATATAAGTAATTAATTCTTATTAATTATAATCATCTTGTATTTTGAAAACGGTATCATTTAAATATAAATACTAGTTAGTTACTCTCAATTAATTTTTTAATTCTTTGTGTCTGTATTCGACACAGACTTAAAAACAAACAATTTTAATTTTACGGTTAATATGATTGTGTTTATACACTGATTAAAGAGTAATGAAATTTGTTTTTATGTATTGGTGATACAGATTTGTTATGTTAAAAGAAGTAAGATAAAAGTAATGTATAATAATTTCTAGACAATGACTTCCAATAAAATGAAACCATTTCAATAAGAATAGTTTGATTTCTTATTCAGTATTTCTTGAGGCGAATAACATTCCCCAAATGACCAGACAATGTTAAAATTTCATTTTAAGAAACTTGAAAAAGAATTTCTATTAAAAAAGAACTGATTAATGAGATGATATAATGTAATTTCACATTGTGTACTTATGGAAATAATAACGGAACTATTCTGTATATATTAAGATCAAAGACACGTGACTTGCTTTGTTCACAAAATTCATGGTCACAATCATAGTTTTCACAACCATAGAGAAAGATATGTGTTGCGTTCAACGACATTTACTTACGCGTTAAGAGATTTATTCAAGTGATTCGAATACAAATTTATCGCTTGCGATCTGTTACTTCATGTGAACTGAGTTACTTGTATCTTTCGTATTAGTGAGAATATCTGTATTAACAAAGACGTTGTTATTGTTCGATTTTGTAATGAACTGGTTTCTTTTAGAATCTGATTTATTTTCGAATTGAAATTAAAATCTGAATTAAATACCAAGTAGAAAAAATATACATTCTTGATTTATTTTTTTTCTTGATTCATTCGTTATTTTTTTCAAAATTTCAATAACTTATGAAACTGTACTATATGTGCTTATCAAATAATAAAATAATTCTAAATTTATATAAAAATAGTCGTTATTTGCTTGTCAGTTTATACTAAGTCAAAATTGATAAAGAATTAACAGGATTTAAATAAAACTGGATGTTAAATTTTATCTTAGTGTTATGTTAACATCTTTATTGTTTTATAAAATGTGAACATGTATCTTAACATTCCTGCTATTGCTTATTTATGTTTCTTAGTCATAATATTTTGTTTGACGTTATAAAATATGAATATTAAATTAATTTCATTTTCAAAACTTCTGCTTTTTTAAAAAATAATATAAATATTTTGGACTGTTTAGTAACTCAACAAGTGCATTAGTAGTTTTGAAGAAAACATTTTGTTAACCTATTTTCGATTTATTACCCAGAGTTTCGTAATGAATAATTATTTAATCTAAATTAAATATTATCATATATGAAATGAGCTGTTATACATATTAATGAGAGCATTAGTCTTTAGACAATCACAATATAAAAAAGAATTTATATTGTTTCACTTCACTAAACTCATTTAAACAATAATTATGGAGAACATATTATCAAATCTTATATTTTTTAGCACAATGAATGCGATGATAAACATTTGGTTCCGATATTAAGATAAGGTAATAAAAAAAAAACCTATTTTCAAAATTAATACTGCCAATTTTCAGTTATTTACTTATCTTGAATTTCATAAATATTCTAATATATCCAATGTGTTTTGTTCTCTAAATGTTATTTTTATTTCAGCATTCGTAAAAAGAAATTTTCAATTAGAACGACTCTCCAAATTCACATTTCAAACGAACCACACCCAATTAAATCGGAAATAGAAATGATTCACTTATAGTTTTTGTATAATGGATAAATATACTTTATAATTAAATAAAAGAGTAAATGTAAATATTTACTATCAAAATGAAATGATCACAAAATGTAAAGCTTTTGGCTCCGGAAACGTTTATATTACTTTTATATGCATTAAATATATATATATATATATATATATATATATATATATCCAAATATACATAATACACATAAATAGTTATTATATTTGAGTTCATTCACATTTAACAGTAACATTACCTTGTCAATATAATTAATAAACATTCTAATAAAATATTTTTCTATTAAAAATCACAGTCATTTAAAAAATGTTCTCAAGAGAATCAATTTTTCTGTGTTCTAAATTTTTATATTTTATTATTAATTGTTAGTTTCACTGAAGTTTATATTGAAAATAAAAACAGAAACGTTTTATATATATATATATATATATATATATATATATATATATATATATATAATAGGGTGATTCAATTTATACATGGAAATATTAAAAGAGGACGCATGGATTAAGAAAAGTCATGCTATTTTTTATTTATTATTTTAGATTAATTCAGTACTAAAATATATTAGAACTAAAACACTAAATGGGTGATACAATGTTTTTTTCATAATTTTTGCGTTTTTAAACACTTTTGTCTGGGAGCCTAAGTTGAATCACACTATATATATATATATATATATATATATATATATATATATATATATATATATATAAATATATATATACATATATATGTATATATGTATATACAGACATATTCGTGTCATGAAATATATTTTAATATATTTCGATTAGTGTATTACAAATCGATTTCAGTGTATTACAAATACACTGATTAAAAAGTGAAATCTTTTTTAATTAATAATGTAATAAGTAAAACATAATATTGTATATAAAAGTATAGTAACTAAAAGATATAGAATTTGATGTACATACGTGATGTACATACAAAATTTTATTTATTTCAAGTATTTTCAATCTTTGCATCCAATTTATTTATATATTCTCTGTAGGATACTTTTCATTTTCTGTATTTAACCATCAATAATAACTATTAGTAAATTTAGTATAGAAACTTATATATATATATATATATGTATATATTGTATATCATTGCAATAACTGACATTAATAAATATTTGCAAGGAAGATTTGAAAGTATGATAACTTTAATTTGATCTAAATGAATTGATGTGTATATATGTATTGAACCAAACACATATACACAAACACATATATAATATGTATGTACATAGTACACATATTGATTATTATTAGTGAAAGTGAAACGTTAATTTTATGTTCCATATATGTATTATTTTGATGTAAGACGTCAAGTCTTCACTATTACAATAAACTTTTGCCGGTAGTGAATGGACCTAGGGCAATATCTAATTTGAAAGTATAAAAAGAACGTAGTAGACAAATATCATTATGAACAAATTTTGTGGTTTT
>CM068313.1:42382495-42812495 GCA_034766995.1 Acanthacorydalis orientalis | reverse complement strand
AAATAAATTAAATGAAATTACTTCCATTTCATCAAAAAATTTATAATTCTTATATTTTACTAAATTGAGGGGCTTAGCACCCTACACGCTTTGCTCGTCAACCCCCGGACTCGCTGCGTTCGCCCACGTTATCAATTATAAGCATGTACATGTAACCGAATGAAACAATACACATATTTGTGTATCATAGAACCCTTGTCCCAAATAAATAAGTCGACATTATGTATTTGTTTTATTTGTTGTGGATAATTTTGTTTTTATTTATAAAGTGGGCAGAGAGATAAAGATATTTGGATACTATAGAAACCTCGTCCTATATAAATAAGTAGGTGTCATGGAATTTTTATTTTTAGTGAACAATTTTGATTATATATACATATATATATATATATATATATATATATATATATATATATATATATATATATATAGATATATATATATAGAGAGAGAGAGAGAGAGATTAAGAATTTTCTTAGGTATATACATTCACGAATAAAAAACAATTTCTAAGAACAGACAATTATTATACTTCTTGACATTGACTCCTTATATGAGTGTAAATAGTACTTATAGGAAATTTAATAATTTTATATAAACTTAAATGTCATTGTTGAAGTAATTTATAAGAGAACAATGAAAATTATATTAGTATGATTTGATAAATGCAATTACGAATATACATTTTTAAATCATAAATAAAGAATTTTTATGTTTATTTATATATTCGTTTCTAAGAATAATAAAACGGTGTTTAACAAGGTAACTGTTCTATTATAAGTATATTTAATTTTTTCCTGTCTTATTATTTTAAGTAAAACACTATTAGAAAAACTACTGAACTGGAAACAATTGTATTATTATCTATCAACTGTCTGTAAAAATAATATATATACATATCAATTCTATATTATATATATATATATATATATATATATATATATATATATATATATATATATATGTATGTATATAATGAGTCGACTCATTGAAATGGTATGTTTAAAAAGGTTGTTATTTAAAGTATAGTACATAATCTATAAAAAAAAACTCTTTCTTTAGTGTAAATATATAAAAAAAGATTAATAATCTCGAAGAAGTTGTTGACTTTTATTGTAGAACGAACAATAAATATTATCTGTGATAATATTTATGTTGATTATTATGAAATAAGTATTCAGTAAAATGTAAGTTATTATATATTTATATATTTCAAGTAATAATTATAATTTGAAAATAACTCGTTTTAATAAATTGTAAAGTATTAAAAATTTTATCATAATGCAATAAAACTATAAATTAATCTGCTTACTAAAAATGACTATGTGTTAACGATTAAACTGTTTATTCTTATGATGGTATACATATTTAAAAAAATCATCAGCAGTTCTTGTTAATAAATATTAACTTTTAATTTCAGAAACAGTATCTATAATATTTAAAAAAGTTACAACTTATAACGAAATTGAGCTTTTAACTCTGTTTCAAACTTAATAAAATTAGGTTGGTAGGGAAATAATTGCGTTTTTTATTTTTTGAATTCTAATCTTATTTTTTTAATGAAAATGTAATTTTATCATATTCATGTTAATATCATTTTAAAGTGCATTTTTCGGTCTATATTTTGGTAACATCGGCTTTGGTTTTATTATTAATTATGCTTCATATCAGGCTACTGAATTAAAGATATAAAACAGTAAAAAAAGAAATTTTTTGTGTGAGTTCAAAACGGGTGGTAAGTCAGCAGAAACTGGTCGTAAACTATACGATACTTTTGCTGTGGATACTGTTGAGAATAATACGGTCCAAGAGTTGTTTTAAAAATTTCGTGCTAGGGAAAAGAGCCTTGAAGATGAAGAAGGTGGCAGGTATCCTTCTTCAGTTCTTAACGATTAACTGAAAGCGTTAGTTGAATCAGAACCACGCACAACAATTCTAGATCTTACATAAAAGTTGAACGTTAGTCATCCAACAGTTCTGAATCACTTAAAATAGCTAAAAAATAAAAAAGCTTAAAATGTATATGAATTTGAAGGTCATAAACCGCAATTATTTTTCTACTAACTTAATAATAACAATACGCCTGTATAAGATGAACAGTTATCGCTAATAGAATTTCTTTTGGGAACAAAACTAAAAATATATACATTCCCGATTTGACTCCTTATTAACGGTAGATACAGAAGGATATTTATTTCATTATATTTTTTTGGTTGTAGTCAAATTCAGTTTCACAAATGTATTTTTACTCGGTATAGAGCAAAACCATGCAAAGAGGTTCAATATATGATTATTGATTATTTTTATGTGCAACTTATTATCAATATTGAGTATTTTAATCAGAAATCTTTATGTGGTTTATGGAAAGGGAAAATGCATTTAAGAAAGATTACATGATTTTTAAATATTTTTTCAAGTTTTTGCTGTAAACAAATAATGCTTCTAAAACAGAAACGTATGATCAAATCTAAAGTCGAGTGTTTCATATATATATATATATATATATATATATATATATATATATATATATATATATATATATATGTATATATATATATATATATATGTATATATATATATATATATATATATATATATTATAATACAGTCCTTATCATTATATTCCTTAGAACTTCTTTTCTGTTCATTTATTATTACACTTCATTTTTTTGTAATAATTAAAAGAAAAATATCTTTTAAAACACTGTAAGAAGAACTTTAAATATTATTGGCCAGCTTTTAATGTTTTCTAAGCTTAATTATTTTTATAATATACCTTTTTTAACAAAATACTGGATATTATTTAAGTAACTACATTTATATTTTTACTTTTTCGACTATACTTGCTGTGTTTTCTTTATTAAATTACTTTTTTTCTTTTTAGATCGATTTCTTAAATTTTAATTAATAAAATTTTACATATTTGATATTTAATCAAAAAAATGCAATATGATGTAAGATCTTATAATCAATATTTAATATATATATATATATATATAATATTCGGCTAAAATAAATGGAAAATTATTTCAGATTTCAAGTCACGTATTTCTATCGATTCAATATTGATTATTAATAGATGACGTACAAATATTTTAATATTTACATAATTGTTAATGCAATCAACAATAATACAATAGATTTTAAATACTTGTATATAGTACAGCTCACATAATAGACATGTATTTGGCATTTAACATTTCGAACACGTTTAACACACGGATATTGTCTAGAGGTGACATGAACACTCAATAAAGAGGGAAATACCAGTCGATTAGTGAATCCTTTCATTCGATCACAATGAAAATACCACAAGAATGTTTATTTATATATTATTAATTATTCTTGTTTATTTCGTTCGTTCATAATTATACAATGAAAATATTAGTGATTCAAAAGACTATATTTGTTATCTTTTGACTCAGTCTGAAGGTATTTTAAACTGTTATTTGAAATGTTAATTTAAACTTTTCTTATATTTAATTTATGTAGATTTATTTCAGTAACATTTATTATGAATAAAACGTCTACATGTTTACGGTATTTCTAGTTTTATATTTCTTTGCTCTAAGAGTCAATAGTTTAATTATATCTTTAAATTATCAAGAATATCGTTAATACAAGAAATATTCATTGTATTTTTGACCTATTGTAAAGTTTTATTTAATTAAAAAGTATTGTTTGAATTTTATTATTAACTGTTCAATATGCAGAGAATTACATACAAAAGAAACTGGATGCAAATGTTTCTTTTGATGTTTACAGGCAGCAGTTAAAAACCCTTCGAGCCAAACAAATTGCATTCAAAATTATTGCAACAAGACTATGTCTGAACATGCCAGTAAGTAAACCGGTTTAAAGACATAAATGTCAATTTTATACTGAGGATTTAATCATTCAAGACAATGTTGAAGTACGGCGGTAATAAGAAAAGGGAAGATAAAAATACAGAAAACATATCAAGCAACATTAAAGTAATATTTTTCCTGTTATGTTGTTGAATTGTTTTGAAACAATATTTTAAAATTATAAATAAATATCATAGAAACAAATAAATTTAGAATAGTAAAATAGAATTAAATTTATAATGTTTGAAAGTTAAAAAGATACTTGGAAAATGAAATTGCTAATATGATTGAGAATGTTTCAATTAAGTCAATAAAAACATAACTCCAGTTTTAAATTAAATTTGAAATTAAGTTATATAAAATATAGATAATAGTAATGACATAAAGTACAAACATGAAATATAATAAATAATTTACTTATTATATCCGGCAACTAGTTAAAGTTTTTCAAACGCCAATTTATCAATTTTAATCTGCTTTGAAATTAGAAGTGTTCACTCATCTATATTTTTTTCCAAAAGGCACTTACTTGCATAGATAAATTATTAGGTTGGTAGAAAAATAGTTGCGGTCTTTGTTTTCTGAATTCTAACCTTAATTTTTTTCAATAAATGTGCCCTTTATTGTATTCATGTTAATATCATTTTAAAGTACATTTTTTGGCCTATATTTTGGTAACATCGACTTTTGTTTTATTATTAATTTTGCTTTAAATTGAGCTATTGAATTAAAGATATAATACAGTAAATAAAAGCAATTTTTTGTATGAGTTCAAAACAGATGGTAAAGCATCAGAAACTGCTCGTAAACTAAACGATGCTTATGATGTAAGAACTGTTAAGGAACATACGGTGCAATGGTGGTTCTAAAAATTTTGTGCTGAGCACGAGAGCCTCGAATATAAAGAAAGTCGCGGGTGCCCTTCTTCAGTTCATAACGACCAACTGAAGGCATTAGTTGAATCAGAACCACGTACAAAAATTTGAGACCTTTTACAAAAATTAGGCGTTAGTCATCCAATAGTTCTAGACCAATTAAAGCAGCTAGAAAAATCAAAAAAGAGAAAAATGTATATTAATTTAAAGGTCATAAACCGTAATTATCATTTTACCAACCTGATATAAGAAATCATCATCACTGACTTAATATTTGTAGTTATCCAGTAATATTTAATTTATTTTTAACTTTATATAGATTGAACATCAAGTTTATTTTACATTTTTTATAGAAAGTGTTCAATATTGATGCATAACGAAATATGAAATACGACAATGTCAATAAATTAAAATTTAATATATTTAAATATAGAATCAACAATTTTTTTCGAAAATAGTAAATACAATATTTTGCAAGATAGTTAAATCCTTTCCAAGTATGTTTTAGTCTAGTTTCTGTCAAAAATTTACAAAAAAAATGTGTACGAGAACAGTTAATAAAAAGAACAGACTGAAAAGATATAGATTTATTGGTTACTAGTTTTGATAAAAATAGTTGTAAATTAACTGTTTCTATTATTTTAAAAAAAATTCAATTCAAAAAGGTAATATGTTTTTTATTTTTTTGTAATTTAATTAATTCGTCTCACTTAAAACCATTTAATTAATAAACAGCAGTCTCCATATTGTACTACATCTAGGGTTATTTTAATTTATGTTTTTTATTTCCTAAAAAAATAAAATAATACTTATAATCTAATCAAGACATTATCTTCATTACGAAAAAATGAACTGAAAATGTTTTGAAACAATATCAAAATTAGAAGCAGTATAGTTGTTTTCAATAATGAATATTGAAACATTTGTTTGGAAAAATAACGAATATACTTCACTTTATTGATATATCTGTCTAATTAATTTTTTTTATAAAATTTTACTTTATCTTGTCTCAACCTTAGAGTATTCTATCTCAGAAAAAAGATTTATTTGAAATTCCTTTTCTTTTATATCTTTGATATTTAAATACTGAAAGGTATTTTATTTTTATGCACAATTGCTTTTTTTACAAGTTTTAATACTATTTGATGGCTTAACAACGTATAGATTTTCACAAGTTAAAACTGTATAAAAACTAAAAAAGGGTAATAAATATAATAGTAAACAACTTCACTGATGTTATTACCTATTACAAAGAACAATAAATTTATGATAAAAACTTAAATATAAAGCCATTTATATCTTACGCGTTAAGTATATATTTGCATCTTATTATATTTAATGTAAATATTTATATTTTTTTATTAACTGAAATAATTATAATATAAAGTATTTATTTATAGTGAAATATATTAGATTATTTTTAAGTATAAAATTCCACATATTTTTTGTCCAATAGGAAACAACATGCCTAAAGGTTATATATATATATATATATATATATATATATATATATATATATATATATATATATATGTCCAATACTCTTTTCTGTAACAAATTTCTCACAGTTGCAGTAATATTTATTTTACTTTATGTATCTCTATAGTACGAAGAACGTACTATAAACGACGAAATTGATACATTTCTATTATTTAAAAAATGATAATTTATTTGGTACAACAAAATATTTGGTATATCATTTATTTATTTAATAAATACCTGCAGTTCGAAATTATCTATTTGGATGAAAATGGATCACGATTACTTATTTATTAACGGTTAAGAATTTAATGAAAAATTTTGTACTTCGAATTTATATAGCAATCAAACTATATGAATTAGTTTAAATATAATGTTAACGAAGGATTATTATTGTTGAAAAGAATTTTTTATCAATAAGAAAAAAAAATATTTGGCATGAAATAAAAATTGCAAAAATGTGATATTTTCTTTAAATGTATTTATTATTTTTTAATCTAGTAAAGTCTTAAGTAATAACGAAGAAAACAAAACAATTTAAATTAAACTTCATAAATTGAACAAGAAATCCCCTGTATTTTAATTACGAATAGATAGACAGTTATTAATTATCAGACATTCAATCATTCTCATTCAATTCAGCTTCAAGGTATAGTTTTTCAAAAATGTTTCAATGATTTCTTGCTATATTTCATCAATATTAATATTAATTGTAAATAAAAGTTAATTATAATGAGTTCTACTATAATTGTAGAGGAAAAAATAGATGTATTTAGAAAGTTAGTTTCATAACAATAACCATATTAAAAATATTTAGAGCAACTTGATGCGCATGCCTTTTGTGTCATAGGTAGAGGTGATGTAAAAAATATTACACATTCAATATTGACTTCCATCTTCTGTTAACTTTTAAAAATCATACTGCCTATGTATAAATTTATAGTTAATTCAAAATATAAAAATAAAATTTACAGTCATAATCAGTCTTTGATTATCCACTATTAAACAAAACCTCTTCCAAATTCTTCAAATTTAAACAATCCTACGTTTTAATAAATTTCATCACACTTTTATCTTACTTTTTTATTGATTTGTTTTGAAACATTCATTATTTACTGGCTCCCAATCAATAATGTCCTTGTTTATCTTCTCGTTTTGTAATATATCTCTTCTATTCATTTTCATGATTTATAATAATTAAATAAAAATTTACAAATTCAAAAAGTATTTAATTATAAATAATTTTACTTCATAAATGGTGAATTATTTTCATATTATAAAATTAATGAATTCAGTCAATAATAACCGATAATATAAGAAATACAATAATATAAACATAATATTTGTAAAAGTGTTATTTAAATCAACAATAATGTAGATTTTACAAAAATTGAAAAATCATAATAATTTCTAAAGCAATCACAAGTCTCAAATTGTACTTAAACATAAACCAAAAATAAAAAAGTATCTTAGGAAGTAGAATTAAGATTAAAACACAGGAAAATAGTTCATAGAAAAAGAAGTATTAATTTATTTTACATATATATATATATATATATATATATATATATATATATATATATATATAAATATATATATATATATATATAAAACTTAAAATATGATTAATTTTTTATTTAGCTTTTTAAAATATTTTAAATTATTTATTTTTCAAAAAATCTCTGTATATATAAATTCGCTTTATTTATGTAATAAAATTCTCTATATATTTATCTCCATATTTTAAAATTTGGGATTTAACCTTTTGCACTCCAAGCAATTAGTCTATACGTTGGTAGTCAACTCTAAGATGTTTTTTACAGATTATTGAGTAACACAATGACCACACAAAAATCTCATTAATTTGTTAGATTGATGGACAAACGCTTATTAAAGCTTTTATTTGTAAATGATAAAATATGGACAGTGACACTGACCGTAGGAATAAAACGCCTTTAAGTATCTCGACAATCAATATATCAATATATCTGGCCTTGTGAGTGCAAAGGGTTAAAAATATATTAGAGGTAATAATTATAAAATTTAAAAATATAGAGAATATATATATATATATATATATATATATATATATATATATATCCAATATTTTTTATCTCTCATGAAAAAACATATTTTTGATAGAAAAGTAATAAATAACATTAAGAATAGGAACTTGTCAATTTGAGATTAAGGAATACATAAAATAAAAAAGGTTAAAATCAATAAGATATTTTTTTCTCAACTCGAACATTGTTTATAAAAAAATGAGTTTTTAACGTTTTTTTTAAATCGAAATTCTATTTTTCCTTTATTTCGTGCTATATCTATAGTTCATTTCTTAACGTTTTTTTCATGTTAATAAATGGATAAAAATTTACTTATCGTAATATTAAAACATTTTATGGATAGAATGTAAAATATGATTATATTCATTTTCATAGATAAAAATTATTTTTATTTTATTGCCTTTCTTAAATGTATTTAAAATAAATTAATAGATGAATGTAATCAACATTGTTGTAAAAAAAATAAAAAAATATATAAGTTATAATTTAAATGTAATACAAAAGTTTTTAAAATTTTCCATATTTTTTAGAATATATAAAATTTGATAGAAAAACGAATTAATATAAACATGTGATCTTCGATGATTCATTAAAGAGCTACACGATGTTTTACTTTCCTCTATATTGAAATTAATATTTTTACTTAAAGTTAAGTATTTTACTCAACAAACATCATAATCCATTGAATAAATTTATAGTAAATGTTCAAAATAGTATCCTGCATTAAAGATAAAAAGTTCATCGATGTAAAGTTTGACGAACTCTCAAATCCTTTTGACTTTCCTTAATGGTTGAATATTATTTATTAGTATTCAAAATTATTAGCATTCAATATTATTTATTAACAATCAAAATTATTTTCCGATATTCACCGCACCTACAGAAAATAATCTTTTTAGATGAATCCGGAAATAAAATTCGAAAATAAACATATCTGCCAATTTTTGCGATAAGAATCATCAGGCATTTCATTTAGAATTCCAAAAGATCTGAATCTATTTTGAGAATTGTTTTGTTGCTAGAAAGATATTATTAGCAACACTGATTTCTAAAAATGTATCTCTTTTCAAATATATAAATGTACGTTTTTGTATTTTAGAGATAATAATATTTATAAACATGTAAATAAACGAAGAAAATATGTTGTAAAATAATTTAAAAAAAACATTATCATACTGTAAAGTTGCACCTTTCTTAAAGAACTCACAAAGAATAATTATTTAAATATTTTTATCCTTAATCCTATTTTATTTGAAACAAAATAAAATTCCCTTAACATTTTTACTTGATTTTTGTTCAAAAAAACTACAATATAATCTATAAGTTTTATTTCATTAATATATCATAAGAGAAATATATAAAAAGAGATTTGTTTCAACTATTACTAATTTGCAACAATAAAATTACAAATCTAGGAAAAGATATTAATAATTATGTATTTTATTCTATGGGATTTTTGTTTTCAATATTAAAAGGAAATATTCCACTTTTATTTATTTATGAACATAATATTTATTGACATATAAATTTATAAATCATTAAACAAGTAATTAATAGCTATCATTAGTTAATGATAGCTAAAGCAAATATTCATAAGATGTTTTGTATTCATAGAAAATAAATACTTAGTAATTGTTTATTATAAAGTGATTATTCTAAGAAATTTATTTGTAATAGTCTAAAATTGGCACACATTTTTAAAATAATCTTAAAATTGAATAATAATGACGAAAGATGTGTCATTTTTACATAAACTTTTTTTAAAAGATGTTTAAGCTACTACATCGAATAATAAATTATATATATATATATATATATATATATATATATATATATATATGTGTGTGTGTGTGTGTGTGTATGTATCTATGTACATGAATGTAAGAGGATGTATGTATAATTATTCAAAAATGTTGAATCATAAGATATGAAACTTGTTTTTTATGTGACGATTTAATAAAAAATATTCATTTTAACGTGATTCAACACAATAATCCAACGTGTAAATTTTGCACATAACAGTTTTTATTGTATATAACACAGTCTTATGCGATTGTCCTGTAAAACAGGTTCTGCATCATTACCATTTCTCGAGAACGAGGAAAATATCTTTTTCACAAGAAGACCGCAAGATAGATTCACTACAACCTGTACAACACATTTTATAACTTCAGATTTTATGAGTCATTGTTATTTCTCTTACGTATTTAATTAAAATTTATGAACTAGAGAAATCGTACGAGATTTATTTATAATTGACGATTTATCAAATCGATTTATGTTCAGTAAGAATTATTTTATCATGTTGTAAATTAATTTTGTTTGAATTCCTATCTCATATATTATACACCTTGCTTAATTGATAAAAAAAATTAAAAAATAACTTCAATTTAAATTATATTTTTTGATTTTAACAATTATATTTTTATATTTCAAAAAGCGATGTAATAGGTTTAAATATTAGATATTACAATGACAATATAATATTTTTTAATTATTTAAAAGAAGTCTAAATGATTCTTTTACTTTATAAAATATATAATTATTTCTTCCAACTTCAAATAGAAAGAACAGCTTTTCAAACAAACAGTTGCCTTAAGACATTGTTATAAAACGCACATTGGTATTTGTAAAAATCCTATTAGAAAATAAAAGAAATTGACGATTTTACAATGACAATTTAACTTTTAAACTTTCCTGCGTATCCTACTAAGTTATATATTTTTCTTTCTGTGTTAATATATATATATATATATATATATATATATATATATATATATATATATATATGTATATGTGTGTGTGTGTGTATATATGTATACTGATGAATAAAAGCTAGGATTTTTTTTAAATAACCATTCCAAGTCTTGAACTGACAATAAAATAATGATTTCATTGATAAAAACTATTAAATTTCAATAAATTACATATAATTAGTGTTGGAAAAACCTAATATTATAAAACACTTTTTTGTAATTTATGTTAATAAGCATAAATTACAAATCTGAATTTTCTTTTTTATATAATAAGATAAATAATAGTATAAACTAAGTTTATAAAATTTTAATTAATTATAAACCATTCATTTACTTGGAATCTAATATTGTGCATTTATTATTTTAATAAGAAAGTTACTGTCTTCTTGATGAAAAAAAAACGAGCTTCGATCTTAATAGCGTTGTAAAATTAAATACATATATACATACATACACACACAAACACACACACACATATATACATAAATATATATATATATATATATATATATATATATATATATAAATTAGGTTCAAGGTGTCTAGCCCGAGAAGAAATATACTTATTTTAATTAGAAGAATAATAAAGAATCTTATTTGTTTATTTGTGTTTATTATTAGGATAATAACTTTTGATCCACATACTATATGCACATTCTTTTATATAATATAAGAGCCAAATTATTAAAAAAATATTCATATCCCAAAATCAATTTATTTGTAGGAAAGAACAAATTATTCAGTTCTTTTTAAATATTTTACCATTGTGTTTAATCAGTCTCCTATTTTTCAATCAATGTGCTATTTTTAATGTATATATATATATATATATATATATATATATATATATATATATATACATACATTTTTTGTTTATTTTGATAGTGGACTGTCACTTACTTTTCGGTATGATTTTTTTCTGGAAAAATCCATATACCTAGCTGATTTTTGTATAAAACTATATTTATTTTCAAGGTAAATCATCCTTAAGTTAAATAAACTTCTTTGCTTAAAGCTCTCAATTATATTGCTATTGGAAAATAAAATCTCTAGAGAAATCAATTACAACGAGAATGAAAATTATTTAGGGAGAATCTGTTTATTGGTTAAAAATACAATGGATCAGATTTCTAAAAAATACCTTTATTAGATGTTTTATAAAACATCTGTAGATGATAGTGTAGAATTTCATTTTTGAGATTTTTACCCAAAAAACAAAGGCCAAATATATACGAAAAATTTTAATTGTTTCCATTTTATGCGAGTATCCGACCATTTACAAAGTAAAAACATAAGAATCTAATGGATCTGTACCGTACATTCCGAAAATTTTCCATTAATATTTTCATAGTCTCAAAAAATCATAAAAAGAAAATACTGTTATTGAAGAAGAAGAAAAAATCTCTAGGATTATTCTAAATTAAGTAAGCATGATTATAATTATAAAATGTAAGTGAATACTGTTGTTTATAACTTCCTCTTTTGAATAAAATTGAAATATTTAATGTCATTCTTAAGATGTTTGAATAATTTTAAAAATAGTCTAACATATGCATTAACAAATAACATATTTTTTATGGTACTAATAAAAATTCATAATTACATAAAATATTTACATTAAAACTTTGGAAAATATTTTGTTACATAATAGAAAAATATTAATTATTACACACAAACGAAAGGGTTTAAATATATCACTAGGAAAAATATATAACTTAGTCCTCTTTCATAATTACCAGCACATATATATGTTTGGATAAAAGCATAGATAGAAAATTACACTTTTTAGATAAACTATGTAGTTGAAATTTTTGTAAATAATGGAAACAACACATATTAAGAAATTTTACTATTTAAATAGAATTGTTTTTAAGCAGTGACATTTATTTGATGTCATTCGTTCTTAATAATTTCTTAAATTGAGATTGAAATAGTTTCTGAGAAAAACTGTTCTGAGAAAATAATTATTTCTTAGTACAGAATAATTACAGTTTTAAACTCATTAAATTTCATTAACCTTACAGTAATTGAGGATATTTTCGGATAATATGCATATATATGCGTCTGTATTGCATATGTATTAAAATTAAGTATATAATTGTTTTTTTAAGTATCATATTTAAATATCACTATTATGAAATTTATCAGTTATTCATTAAAATTTCGACATTTTTTTAATAAGGTAATATTATTTGGCCATAATTGTAATTTACATTTTTCTGTCAAATCACTTCCAAATTACAAATAATGACGAATGGAATGATTTCTATTAACCGTGAAAAGCGGCGAAAAATGTTGACTATGACTACAGTTATTCGAGCATGAACATAAACTTTTTATGAACATAAACTTGAAACAAAACTGTGCAGGTATTAATGATATTCAGAGACGATACAGTGAGTGAACATACAGCACAAATGTGGTTCAAAAAATTTACATTAGAAGATGAGTCATTCGATGACGTACTATGTGTGAGATAACTGATACTCATTACTCATTAATGTCGATAAACTGAAAGTTACATTTGGGTTAAATTCAAATGAAATATATCTCATATATTTTTTTATAAAAAAAAATAATGTTAGCGATGAAGATATACATAAAATAATACATAATTCGTTTAGATTCTGCAAGAACTTATATTAATATTAGGTTGTTGTATGTGAAATTGTTGGTTTATTTTAGTGAAACTTGTAATTTCTATAACTTCATTACAAATAAATTATATTAATCCAAATAAGTACTCAAAAACTCATTACATTTTTGATGATGCGACTCAAGTGCATTAAAATATTATTTTTGTAAAAATCTAAATTCCTAAAAATAATAAATTACCTGAAATTGTTGTCCTATTATTGAATTTTTCTTTACTAAAAAATAGTTTAGGTACTTTAAAAAGAGTAATTAGACGACGACAAAGCCAGTATATATGATATTTGAAGAAGGGTATCATAATATAATTAATTCTGTTCCTATATTGTCGTTAATGAGGAATATGGAATGTGGATTGTAGCTGAGTTATGTCTATTAATTTCGTTACGTTACTTGTGCATATTTTTATGCAATTTATGAGAGATAAGTTATGTCTTTTTTATTTACAAATTCATCCCGTTTAAGGAAAAATAATAAATAACACCAGAGGTAGAAACCACATATATAACTTTTCTTGGCGGAAAACATGGATTTGAAATATATTTTAAAGTTTCATTAGTATTAAACTATAGACTAGATTTATAATGATTATTGTAGAGGATTCCTTTTTCATTATATGTTACAACTTTATCTCAAAAATGATCACTTTTCTTTAGTACGGAGAGTGAAAAAAACATTTCATTTAATGTGTAATTTGTCTATCTGTGAATTCCTGAAGAAAATTTATCCATTTTTTTCAACATTCTTGTGAATTTTAGATACAGTAAAACTATTGAATAACGCATGTCAAATTATTCTAGAGTATTTTAAGTAATTTATCAAATAAAATTTAATTAAAGCATTTAATTAATCGTTATTAGTTATTAATAAATAATTTCATAATAATTTCACAGCCTATAAATGAATGTGATATTAGAAACTAAATATTAAATTTAAAATTGAAAAATTAATATTAAGAAACAAATTCAATGCACTATTTGTTGAATTCGAAAAGGAGTAACTTCTTTCTATCATTATATTATTTTATATTCATAATATTTTTTTTCATATAAGAACTTTTCCTCTCAAACATGAATTTATTTATAACATTTTAAATACAACGTATTTATGAAATTGTGAATTACAAAAATGTCATCTGTAGAATCAATTTAATTTAAAATCTATACAAGTAATTATATATGTTAGTGTGAAATAATGTTTGTGTTTTCAAAATACATTACTTAAAAAAAAGTTTAGAAAACTATTATTGTTTATTACACATATGTAAATATGCTTTATTTTTCAATTTAACACTCAACAATTATAAATTGTAATTGACAAAATCAGATTTGTTATATATTCATACCAGAAAAATTCTAATCCCCTACTCATATTATTCAGTGTTTTTGTTACGAAATTTTCACATTTTAAAAATTATATGCATAATTAGAAATTTCTAAATTTATAGATTTTAGAAATTAATTTAAAAAAAATTTTCTTTTCAAAAGCTAGATATATTGTAGCAGAAATATTAATATATTTTTCAATAATAATATTACTTATGATAGAATTTATTGTTTAAATAAGGAAATTTTATTTCCATATTTTTTGGCGTAAGACTTCTATAAATATTTTTTTATTATTCAATATAATATTTCATAATTATAATGCTATCAGTTAAGATATATATATATATATATATATAATATTTTATATAATGTTTTTATATAATTATTAAGAAAAAAAGTTTAAACAAACGTTTATTTCTAAAAAAACGATCAAATAAGCTGAAATTATTATTTTATTTTACTTAAGGAAATTGGTTTCGTTTCAATAAAAAAAGGTTGAAAGTTAAAGATAAAAAACTCTTACCTCCTGTTGTAAATTTAAACGTTAATCTGTATAAAACATTTTTAGCAAGAAGACGTTGTAAACCCACGTTCAATAGATGCAATTCTGAACTACCTTAATGTACATTTTAACAGAATGGTTATCTTAAATCGATATCCTGTAAGTATTAGCTGGATGGTTTTAGTACCATTTTTACTGAACATTAATCCATGCAATTATTTTTTATGTATCATTTCGAAGAAAACGTATATAAAACTATTTTGTATTAAATTTACAAGATTAAAATTTTCGTATTGAGTTTAACAGAAGTTGCTCTCAATTTTCGAATCTTTTTTATTTTTAGGATAAAAATCTATTGAAGTTTAATATTATTACTGGACATAAATTTGGATATTTCATATAAAAAATAAATAAATGGATATGATCGTATAATAAATGTATGTATTATTAATATTTACTTTGTGGTGTCTTTCTGTTGATCGAAACTTCAAAAATTATAAGAAAACTACTAATAAAAAAGGTTAAAGTCGTACAAGTTAAATCTTATCTTTCACAGCATAATTATTTAATTTAATGAGGCTATTATCAAGATCACCTGTTAGCTAACAAAAAAAATATCATCTGATATATTCTTTTACCATGTCTGCATTTTTACAAAATTTAATATCATATGTAAAGTATCAAATTCTTAATTATAATGTAAACCTAAATTTCGGTTTTACTTCTTTCTCTTTTCTATCATATTTAAAAAAACGGTTAAAGACTTTTTTGACGATTTGTTGGATTTTATCTTAACATTTATTTTAATTAATAAATATATGAAAGATTTATTAAGAATAGTCAGAGTGATTAGATCTAAATTACTACTAAGTAGCCAAAAAGCTATCTAATAAGGGTCTGATGATGATATGATTATTTATTTTTATTATTTAAAAATAAAAAAAAATTAAATTGAATTTTAAATGTTTTACTTTTTTTATTTTCAACAATAATTATCAAGAAAAATAAAACCAAATTATAACTACTCGTTGCCACAAGAAACCAAAAATGACACACGTGTTTTTATCAAAATGTTCAATAATTGATTATTATCTATTTTGATAGGATAATACACATTTTATGACATCTCTCACATCCTTAGAGTCCAGCTAACGAAAATCTACTTAACCACAATATCAAACTATACTTTTCGATTAGTTGGACATTCTTTTATTGTAAAAAAATAAAAATTGTAGTTTATTTTATTATTTGCAGATGCAAATAATAAAATTTGATCATGTAAGATAAGACTGATTTTCAAAATTTATGAAGTGCGCATTTTGATTTTTCTGAGGATAGTAGAGGTTCTGCAAAAAATTATAATCTTAAGGGTTACGTAAGTCGACATAGTTTGGATATCACTTGTCTACCAGACTACGAAATAGATTGTATAACTAAAGTGCATTAATTTAATTTTTAGACAATATTTAAATTCATTTAATCCTTGAAAAAGGTATTTTTTCTGATTAAAGTAAATAAATTTAAGTACATGCTATCATCTCATTCACACTTTACCAAAACATCATTGAATATTAAAATAAAATAAACAAATTTGTGTAATTATGTCAATCATTTATTAAAACTATGAAGTGAAAACAGAATATTACTTATATGAAAAGAAAATATACTGAAATAAAAAAAAAACTCGTCAAAAATGTAAATCAATGTCAACATATCCGCAAAGTAAATAATGTAAAATTGCGTTCTATAATCAAAACAACTTTACTATTCATAATAAAGTATCGATTTGTAGTAATGTATAAAAGATTAATTATAAATGGATTGAGTGAAAATGGGTAATTTTCAATTTGATTTCTGTTAATATTATATTGTAATTACAGTGATACCTTCGCGTACATTTATATATATATATATATATATATATATATATATATATGTATGTATGTATATATGTATATAGATATATATATATATATATATATATAGAGAGAGAGAGAGAAAGATAGATAGATAAATTACACATATATACATTTATAAATATCAAGGATTGAAACCGAAACCGTAACCGGTAAAAACAGTTTTATTTCAGTAATTGAAACCAAAACCGCTATTTTTGCAGAACGAAAAACCGAAACCAAAATCGAATAAAAAGTGGGAATGAGTTTATCGATTTTCATGAAACATTTAATTTATCAGGGGCAATTGAAATTTCAGTATCAAAATTTTTCTTGTTGTTTTTTGTTTCCTTTTTTTGGAAAATAAATTTGGTCACAGCATAAATCCAAGACGAAAAGTCAAAAATCTGCATTAACTCTTCTTTATATTCTGAGATGAGGAGGAGAGAGAAAATTTTATTCGATAATAATACATTTTCTCTTGCGATTTTCATGGATCCACATCACAATATTGTTTTATTACCTGTCCAGAGAGAAAAAGCGATTACTTTACTCACCAAACTTTACTGTAGGATGGTAAAAAAGGACAAACCGCGATGAATGTTAATAAATGTAATGACAGCTTAGTGGAGAGTCAAAACGACCTTGAAACTGACACTGAAAACATCAATGATTTTGAATTAATATTGTCTTGTTTAGATGCAGAACGAGTTTCTGATTATGTTAATGTAGAAAATCTTTGTGAAACAATACGGCCTCTCTTAGTCTCTTTTACAAATGACAAACTACAGGACCAAAACGTTAATACTTTACAGTATTGGAAAAATGAATCCTTGCAAAAACCACAGTTGGCATAATTAGTAAAAATTGTTTTAGCTATGTCCACTAAGCAAGTAAGTATCGAAAGATTGTCTCCGGCTTAAAATTTATCAAGCCACCTTTAACAAGTCGTTTGTGAAGTGATATTGTAGACCCAATTTCTTTAATTAGAACAAATTATATATATGCTTTGTCAGCATTTCAATAACTTTTAAATATTTTGATAAAATACTTAAAAGAAATGTGTAAGATAATAACTGATGTATTCTCTAAAATATGAATTTTTAAAATTTATTTGATGTTATTTTTTTATAATGATTAATAAATAATTCCATTATTTATTATTCATAAAAACATACATAAATAACATGAAGATAATTATTATTACTATCTGTCTTTTTGTTAGTTAATGATCGAACGTACATTTTTAAAAACTGGAACCAGAATGAAACCGAAACCCGAACGTTATTTTGTACAAATTAAATATTTGTTTCAACTCTCGATAAATATATATTGTTACAATAGAGAAAATCAAACCATCACTATTTTAATGCTTTGTACAGTTTAATACATTTTATTGTTTTAGATCAGTAATTGATTAAGTTCTATATTTGATCCACTTCCAAAATCCTTTCAAAAAATTACTCTTCCTTGTTATTAAATTAATAGAAATTATAAACGGATATCAATACAAATTATAAACGGATATTAATATAAATTATTATAATACAAAATTATAGAGTCATTACAACAGTTATTACAAGACTACGATGCAAATTACTTATAATAGCCGTTAATCATTATAACTGTTGTATGATATATAAATTAAAAAAATGATTTTGTAAAAATGTTGCAATTATAGATAGCTTTTAACTTTATGAAATATGAGTTTGATCATTTTTATGACTTTTTCTTATAGCTACTGGTTCTCTTAATTATTATTCTCATTTTAAATTAATGAAATATTTCAAAAAAACACATTTATACTAATTGTTGCGATATTTTTTAACAATTTTTTAATATTTATATTTGAATTAAATAATATTATTCAGTAAATTAACTCCAAAAATAATATCTTATATAGGATTGAAAAAGTTACTATACAATCTAAATTAAATCTAGTATAATTAGATTTATATAAATGAATCCTTAATGAAATTGAACATTTTTATACAGAAGAATAAATAAATATGGCCAAGACCTTTAATATTTGGCTTCTTTTTTAACATTATAATCATTCATATTTTAAATGAATACACTTATTTATTATCCACTGAAATCCATTTCTTATATACAGAATCAATTTAATACATTATCTTTACAATTTCATTGTTCGTGTATTAATACCTTTTCCGCATACACTTATGCAGGATTGATTTCTAAAGAAATCTATACAAAATAAAATGTCGTCACTTCTAATAGAAAATCTAATTGAATCAGTCATTTCAAAAACTACATAAGTTATGCTTTTTTCAAAATTGTTTTTTTTGTCGAAATTAGACCCTTGAGGGTAGCCTCATATTCAATATAAATATTACATTAGCCACGTTGTGCCTAATTGTCAAACCTGTTCATTCTTTTTGCCTAATGACAGTGATTTTGGAGTTATTAAAAAAACTGTACGAAAACGTGATCGTATACATGTTACAAAGAATAAGTTAATATGATTATTCAATCCAGTATAACATTTTCAGTAAAAGAAGTACAAACTGAGAAGATTTTTGAATTTAAAAAATAGTGAACTCCGTTTTACTAAAAAAAATGTTTATCAACTAAATCTTATGAGAGAAGTGTTTCAAAAGACCAGAAAAAAAATCTGCTCCTTCAACATATATGAGCTTCCAATACGATGCTAATAAAGCTGTGATTTTGGAGACTAAGAAATTCATAGATAGTTCATCAAAAAACACATTCCAGCTACTAAGACATACTACAGCTGTGATGTGATTTCCATTTGCGAAAGCATATGTAATGAAAATTTCGATAAAGTATAAAAAATAGACAATTTAAAGTAAGTTAAAGATAGCATCTTAGATGGCCACATGTCATTTTACAACGAAATATTCAGCTGACCAATCGAAGAAATGGAAGAAATTCAGCTAGAATCCGATGGAAAGTATGAATATGCACCTTAATATTAGATTATAAGGGAGATACATATTTGTGTGCTATAATATAATATTTTTTTTAGTAAAGAATTAAATAAAAAAATTTTTTTTAAACAATTTATTATGCACTTAATACTATTCCCTCCAAAAACAACATAAGTTAAAACAATTTTCGTTGATTTTTTTATACATTATGGTTTCATAGAACGGAAACTATTAACGAACTAACAAATTAAAGGTCTAAAAAATATATTATCAAAGAAAATATTTAAAAAATCTTATTATTTTTGTGTTACAAGTTTTTATGGAATCCTGTAAAATTTAAATCCTGTGACATGTGTTTTTTGAAATGATCTATTCAATTAAATAATATTAAACAAGTTACTCTGTAAATATACTTCTAGTCAAATATTATCTTCTTAGTTCGATAAATGACAGAAAAGTTGTTCAAAACAATTACGTGGGAAAAAAGAATACCTTCAAGGTCAGCAACTATTATTTGCAAACAATGTGTCTATTTGTCATCATCGGCTATATTATTAAACATTTATCAAGATATAAAATGATATGTACACTATTGGTGGCAAAAAATTGTGCTAAATCAATATCCAAAACATTATTACATAATGTTTAAAATACCAGGAACTTAACCACATGCACATTCATGTATGTATATATATATATATATATATATATATATATATATAATGCGAGAGAGAGAGACAGAATTAAACATAAAACATGAGATATCAAAATATTGTACACATGGATATATTTGTGTATTTAAAAAACTGGCAATCATTTCTTTTTATTAATTATTTACCTACTATTCGATGTTTAAAGATTTAAATGTCAGATGGTTAATTAAGGTATTAAAATATTCATGTGATGTGTCGAATTGAAAATTAACAATTATTAAATTTTAAATTCTTGTACGGTATACTTAATAACTTTTAATGCAAATATATAGATAATTCATAAATATTGTAAAAATAGATAATGGAATAACAATTTTAATCGAATATATTTAAATATTTTCACGGTTTATCTATATAATTCTACATTAATGCATATGAAAAGAATTCAGTCAAATTTCATACAAATATGAGCATTAATTTTTTACTATAGTCTTTTAATTTTTAAATTAGTTAATTGTGCTTCTGTGATTTCTTAATATATATTATAATCAAAAAAGTAAACTATCAATGCCATTCACTTCTTAAACGATTTTTAATAATGTATTTTCTAAATGATAAATCTCGCTTAAATATTCGAAATGTTCACTTTTCCAATTATAAACGTCATATGATGGAAACTTGGAATCAAACTTAGACATTAATTAGCTGCTTAACATGTTATAATACGAGCACAGTATACTAGTTACAAAGTTAGCCTAGTATGATATCAATAAATCGACTATTATGCTTGTCTTAACATACTTAACAGTCCTATTTTGGTTATAATGAATGAAAGGTTAATGTAGGTTAATGTAGTCAATGTATATGGAAAAACGTATTCCAAGCGACTATATATTTACTTTTACTGTTAAATATTTTACATAAATTACTATTAAAGCGAGGGTATTCGTAGGATTTAGAGAATCATATAAGGATTATGAAGATAAATTTTAGAAAAAAAAACATAAAATGATTGTTAATCGCAGTATGTTATTAAAGAAACAGTGTATTATTTAAATTATAAAGTAATTCATTATATTAATAAATCAAAGTAACTTATTTTATTGTAGTATTATAATAAGTAAAATATATTACTTTATAATCAAAATAATACACTGGTTCTTTAATAACATACTTCGATTAAAAATCATTTTATTTTTTTTTCTAAAATTCATCTTCAAAATCCTTACATGATTCTCTAAAGCCTACGAATGTCCTCGCTTTAATAATAATTTATGTAAAATATTCAAAAGTAAAAGTAAATATAGTCACTTAGAATGAATTGTAAAGATTGTATCTAAATTTATTTTTTTGTTATTTGTGCTTCAGAGAGTATCAGTTTATCATTAAAATGTTTTGTATAAATACAAAATGCATATGTAGCTATATCTATCCCAAAGTATTAATTATTTATATTAAACAA
Organism: Acanthacorydalis orientalis; assembly: GCA_034766995.1. NCBI lineage: Eukaryota > Metazoa > Arthropoda > Insecta > Megaloptera > Corydalidae > Acanthacorydalis > Acanthacorydalis orientalis. The sequence continues at coordinate 42,790,067 of CM068313.1, read as the reverse complement.
TAATTATTCAAGCAGGAGGTATTTATTCATAATATGTAAAAATCAATAAAAAAAAACATTTGCGTCATTCAACATAAACGTATTTCTACAAATATAGTTTGCTTAAATATCGATTTGAAGTTTTTATCCATATTTTATTAAAATTTAAAATTCATAATATAACCAATATTAATTAATTAATTTAGATTGATAATGGAGTAATTGAAAGTGTTAAAGAATTTAGTTTATAATCTAATAATTTTTAATGGTTACTGTTCTGAAATTATCAAATTCATATTCATATTTTAAACAATAAAATGTTAAAATTAAAATTGTTCGTTATGGTTGAAATATAATATTTTTTCAAAATAAACGTTCTCATTATAAAGTAATTTTATAAAATAAACAACATCATGATGACTAACGAAAAAAGTTAATATGCTTTTATTTTTTCAAAAACAATGTATATTAAATATGAATAATTAAACAAACTTATTCATTTTTATTGTTCTGCGAAGAAATGTCATTTTAATTTACTTTTTTACTTGTTTTTATGTAAGTATAAGATCATGAAAAATGTATGTACGTATAACTAACATGAAAACAGTTTAAAGACCTGTCTACTTTTCAAATACTGTACAAAACAATTATGGTAAAAATCGGAACGCTATAATTTACTTTGCATCAGATTGTATGTCTACTCGTATGAGATAATACAAATTTTAGCAAAATACATATCTATTATCTGCATAATATCCGCAATCTCGTCGCACAAGTCATTGACATATATATTTAACAATTGCTACATATTGTTTTATCTAAATTTAGATTGGTATGCCGTGCTCTATGATAGGTAGCAGACATGCAAAAAGTGGTTCATGATACGAACCGGTACTAGCTGAACATAAGAGAATCGATCACAGGACCTTGAAAATTAAACAAGGTTATCGGAGATTGGTACAAATTTGATGTTAATAAATTATTAATGCAATAGTAATTATCTTTTCTTGGGTGTTAATCATTAAATAAATCAATGTTATTTGCATAAATATATATATACATATATATATATATATATATACATATACATATATATATATATATATATATATATATGTATGTATGTATATATATATATGTGTGTGTTTGTGTGTGTATGTGTGTTGACACTGGACTAAGTCATATATTTTTGTATTGAGATATTTAAACCTTTGCGTTCATATATAATAAAAAATATTTTTCCATTATGTAACAATACATTTTCCAAAGTATTTAGCGCCCTAAAACCCCAATCACCAACCAACGAAAGTACTTACTGCTATAAAGTAAATCTTTTATGAAATCTTTTATTAAAAATTTTAATTAAAAGAACTAAACACAAGTGTGAATAAAATGATAACCTTGACGTTTAAGAGCCCTACCACAATAATAACATGAATCATTTTCTTCCTAAAAAGTGAAAGTATACACAAACACCGGAAACGGTGACAACAATTCTCGTTAAGTAATAAGAACTTATATTTTAATGATAATGTCAATGTCCTTGACAGTTTTTATAATCGTTTTTTTTTTTGAGAAACTATATACTATTTTACACTATTTAATTACTATATCTCTATTTTAATCTTATTAATACATTATTTTATATTCGAGATAGTTTTAAAAATTTCTTTATCACAAGTTTAATATTATTTTTTCGTATCATTTTCTAAAATGAAACAAAATATGAAGAAAATATATAAAAAAATAAAAGCAACTCTATTCGAAGTTTTAATAAATGCCAGAAAGAATTTATTCTCATAAAACGAAATAATATTCCTCTCCATTCTTCTTATTACTAAATTATTTATTTTAAAATTACTAAAAACGAATACCCGTAAATTCATTAGGTATGGTTTTTTTTTTATTTATAAATATTGTTTATTTACAAAAAATGACATTTATTAAGATAAATGTAAAATGAAGAACATTATATACATATATATATATATATATATATATATATATATATATATATATATATATATATATATATGTTTGAATATGTACGTAAATAGTCGTAAATAACTTACAACGAAGTGTACAACAATGTCATGAGTTCATGTTGTGGGAACTTTCATTACGAAAACGGTTATCTCGGACATTAATGACTTTCGAACTTGTTGACAATGATATATATATATATATATATATATATATATATATATATATATATATATATATATAATACTATAAACTCAACATGTAAACAAAACTTCAAAAGAAAAGCTATTATCGTTTTATCGATAATAAATACATATGGAAACATGAACATGACAAATAATTTTTCTCACAGTTATTATTACTATAAAAAATTTCGACAATAGAAATTAAAATAATAAAATTATTTGACTTACAAGAAAAAATTCTTTTAAAGTTCTATGTTCACTTAAAAAATAATTTAACTTATATTATATTAACAAATGAGCGTAAATATTTTCGAATTTACACCAATTATAAAATAATTTCTCACTCCTACATTGAATTTATAATTTGAACATTAATTCATACTCAAATTTTGAGAATATTATTAGAATCTGATATATATATATATATAGGAAGATTCAATTTAGGCTTCCACATGGAAGTATTAAAAGCTAGCTCAGGGGTTAAGAAAATTCATGTTAGTTTTTATTTACTATCTTAGTTCAATTCAATATTAAAATACAATTGAATTAAAATACTGAATAGGGGATAACATGTTTTTTTTAAAATTTTTAAGTTTTTTTAATACTTTCGTATGGAAGCCTAAATTGGATTATATATATATATATATATATATATATATATATATATATATATATATATAATCCTATACATATAATAAATAATCTAATATCGACACAAAAACAAAACTTGTAAGAAAATATTATGCTTTTATCTAAAGTAAAGATTTTTGTGTAGTTCTAACAGAATAGCATAAATTATTTTTTCGTAGTACCATAACTATAAACAAATCAATCCAAGGGAAATTAAAATAAAAAATATAATGAAATCATCTCAGAGGAAAAAATCTTAAATTAACACTTACTTACATTTACTAATAAGTAAATGTAAGTTTAAACTTTTCACAATTATAAATTTAAAATTTAATAAAACTTCAGACACTAGGTTTTAATCTTAAAAATATTTTAAAGTAAAATACCGATATATATATATATATATATATATATATATATATATATAATACAAATATTTTTCAAACTAGAAAAGATTTTCATAAAATGACAAAAAATGGCATAAAAGTGGTAATGTAAAAAAATGATCATCGTCTGATGCTCCCACGACGACTAATATTTTTGTAGTTAATTAAAATGCATAATTTAAAATAAAATATGAAAAAGGCATTAACTGAACAGCCATAATATTAAAAATAAAATAAAATATAATATAAATGTTACTGTCTTAGATTTAAAGCTTATTTCATCTTCATAAAAGGAATCTATTTGTAAATACATACATATATACACACACACACACACATATATATATATATAAATATATATATATATATATATATATATATATATATATATATATATATATATATATATATTACGGAAGTGCTTAATATTTATAAACATATTTCTAATTTTTGTTACTAAATAGTAAAAACATTTTTTAGATTACCAGCTTAACATTACAGTAATGTCATTGCATATACTTAAGCTATAAAAATATAATAGACCGTAAAAATGCCACATTTTATTATTAACGTATTTTCTTTTTGCTCTATGATCGAAGAAATACTTTAACCTTTAAAATATTCATTATATTTATTTTATGGGCATGTTACTAATTGTTGGAATATAAAAATGTAAATGTTATTGATTACGTTATATAACATTTTTTAATGTTTGGATTTTGTAACAAAAAAGAATAATATTTTATAAACATTAATTACAAATACAAATATAAAGATCGTGTTTCAATACAAAAAAATGAGCTATAACTCTTCTATATTAGATCAATAAAGTTATAAGCATTGGAAATTAATAACTATGCTTTTTTAATAATCTTAAGTACTTTTAAAATGTTTTTTATATAAAAGAAAGTTACTGCTATTTACAATAATCGTGGATTTTTAATAAAACGATATTAACATTATCAGGGAGAGTTTCTTTTAATAAAAAAAATAAACAGGACAAATATGGATCATTTACTCTAAACTTAACTTTATTATAATTTTTTTTAAGTATTTACAAGGTAATGCGAAAATTTCCATTTCAATTCAGAAATTCAAATAATAATAAAAACATATTAAACATGTTTCAATTTCATTCCATATTCACAAAAAAAATGTTCAAAGTATATTCGATAAAATGTATATTATAACTATTAGTTTAATAATGATTTAAAGCTATTTTTCATTTCGTTAAAGGCTATATTCATTTAAATTCTAGATATTTTTCAAAAAAAAAATATTTATTTATCATACTTATGCACTCATATTGATACACTTTTCAAAAAATATATTTTCTTATAAAAATGAATAAAACAACATACACATTTTACAACAACAAAAAGTGAAGCTTAATTTTCGCAAATCATTTTTCATTCACTCCACAAATTCAATAATTGATTATTATTTATTTTTAATTCTTATTTATGTACAATTTAATGGCGATATGAGAATTGTAAGACACAGAAAAATTACAGATTTTTCAATATCTTAATACTCTGAGGCTGATAGCTTTGCAATTTAAGTACACATAAGAAACAGTTAATAAAAATCAATTATTAAATATTTTTGATCAGAATTTTTTTATGGTTTATAGATTGAATGAAAAAGTTGTCTATGGAAGAGAATTTAGCCATAGTTCCAAAACTGTATTGTGGATACAATTTAATTTATTAAAGAGATAAAGCCATTATAGTAAAAAAATATTTATATGGATAATATTATAAGATAAATATTAATAAAAGCAAGTCAATAAATATTGGTTTCTTTTATTACATGTAATAAGATATAATTTAGTAATAGTTTTAAATAAAACAAAGCATTTAAGTTGCATACATTGAAAAATAATAGAATAATAAAAACAGCTATTTTATAAAAAAAAAATAATATTTATCTATTTTCTAACAAATTGCAAGAAAAAATTAACAATTACCAAATTACTGAAAAGACGATAATTCGCATTTAAAACCAACTAGATCTGACTTCATTGTATTATAAAATAATTTAGTTTTTATAAACACAATATTAATATTTTCTTGTTTAAAGGATTGGTTTTAATCGATCATTTTAGGTAAATAAGAGAAAAACTATAATGTTATACAATTTACTATTCATTTTCATATTTTTTTGTTGAAGTGTTCATTTCTCAAAGAATATAATTCTTTATGTCGTTGTAAAAGAAAATAAAATCAATATAAATATCAAATTAACATACTATGTTGTAAGTAAAAGTGATTTCAATAAATGATATATTTATATAGTATATTAGTTAATACGCTTTATTTTCAAGCTTGAAAAAAATATATAAAAAGAAGACAATTTATCAACGTTATAAAAATTTAAGAAACTTTTTCCATTACTTTAGATAACACAATGATTTTAAAAATGTTTACAAAAACCAAACAAAATATTATTAATCTTTTTTTATAGTACCAGAGGGATCTGTCCCCCGCTCGTTTTCCCTTAATAAATTCCCAGAAATTAACAAATTATACTCACAAATGTAAGTCGTAAAATTTTTATTTGAAAAGTTTATAAAAATTAAAAGCAAAACACATTGTTAAAATATGTTACAATTTTTTACCCCAAAGCTTCAGTGACTACAATATTTTGAATAAATTTCATTAGTTTTACATTGAAATCGTATACACCTCTTTCGTTGTACATCATGAGAGAGTTCCATACATACTCGTATAACTGATGTCAACCAATCAGAACAGAGACCATGCGATATCTACCAACCAATCATTGATAATCAGGAATGGAAGTGGTTATCGTACTACTTGTAAAATGTAGCGAGAGGAGCGGCGCTGCGAGGAGATGGTCTATACGAAAAAAAATGTTTTATGAAAATTTTACGATGGAATTATTTTTTATATAGGGCGATTCAACATAAACTTCCACATGGAAGTATTAAAAAAAATATGTTATCCCCAATTTTATATTTTAGTACAATTGTATTTTAGTATTGAATTGAACTTAAATACCAAATAAAAAATAACATGATTTTTCTTAACCTCTGAGCTTAGTTTCAATACTTCCACGTGGAAGCCTAAATTGAATCAGTCTCTTTATAGAGATATTCAAAGAATTTTTAAGAATTTTAAAATAAAATATTTATGTAATATTTTTTAATTTTATTACATACCAAATATAATATTTAAAATTAAATTTCAGTCCATTGAATAAATCTTTATACATCTGATGATATGTATCTTAATCCACTACCCTTAACTGGAAGCGAGTTGTAAGTAATAGGTTCTTTTCTACACGAAAAACCTTTCCTAATAACAGTGAAATGTCAGATTACAAGAAAAAATTAATCGCTATCAACAGATTTACTTTTATTCGTCTGATATTTCAATTAATACCATAATCTATTTTATCAGTCTGTTACTAGTTATTACTAATATTTATTTTGATGTAGATTTGATAAAATATTTTTTTGGTATATACTTGAAATGTTTGTTATTAATAAATGATTATTGAATCATCAATTCAAGTGTTTTTATACAATAATATAATTATATTACGATCAGTAAAACAAGATATTTTTCTTTATTATAACTCAAATAATAATTATTAACTAATAGCGTTCGTTCTTCTGTTATTATTACTAACTAATTATGAATACTCCCAAATTCTAAATTCTTTCAAATTAATTATCCAATAGTCGGTGCCTTCTTAAAAAATAACATTAAAAACTGGAACTAATACTTAAATTTAATAATTAAATTTAAAATTTTGCCCATATTGTCACAACCACTTTTGTAATTAAATCGCTGTTTGTACTTTATTTTGTACATTCGTTTTTACAAAACTAATATATTCAATAAAGAAAAAATCAAAACACATTAATGGATATATTATTATCAGATAAAATAAATAACCAAATTAGATAATTGTTCAATACACATATCCATTATCTCATTGACTTGAAATAAACTTGAAAATATTTTCAATTTTTTCTATAGTAAATTAATTTTAATCAAAGTTCAAACTGGCAAAAACTTTTTATAACGATAATTTCTAACTTATAAATTAAAATTTCAAAATAAAAAAACAAATTTGTTTAATTGGCATACTATCATATTTTAATATGGAAATAAAAAAAAACTCATCTATATAAATGAATCTTAATAGAAAAAATTGTATTAGTATATTAATTCAAAGTTAAAATTTGATTTTTTTTAAATTCTTCTCAGAATTATATTGCCTATCAAATCCAAACAAAAACCTAAGTAATATTGAAAGTTCTCTCTCTCTCTCTCTCTCTATATATATATATATATATATATATATATATATATATATATATACCTTATGAACATTATTTAAAATAACATAAAATTCTTTCAATTATGTTTTAAAAATAAATGATTTGCAATGAAAATGTTTCTAATCGAAAAAATAATTTTCTGGTCATTAAAACTTAAAAATAAATGGAGTTGTGTTTTTAATACATATAAAATTAATTGTGAAAGGAGTGACACAAAAATATATTTAATCTATGACAGAACATGAATGTACATTTAATTATTAAATTGTAATACGTGCAGAAAAAAAAGATAAAATTGAAAACATCTATTGTAGATTTTTGTCAATACTATTACACAATTTCATTTTATCGTTGAACAAGCTATACCTTATTTTTAATTGTATTTTTCTATTTCACAATTTATAAATGCTTATTTGCAATGCTATTTATGTATTTTTTTACATTTCCTTCAATTTTGCTTGCAATCAAATTCTTTAACATTTATTTGCTGTTAAATATTTTTTATACATACAATTATATATATATATATATATATATATATATATATATATATATAGTATGTATTCTTATATTTTTTAAAAGACAGACTGTAATTTTATCTTTTTAATAAAATTTCAACAAAATAATACTGCAATATACGTCAATTTTTTTGTTTCGCAACATAATTAAACCCGAAAAAATAGTAACAAGGATGTCATATTTTAATTTGCAATATATTTATTTATAGAACAATTTTTCATTAATATTATATATATATATATATGTATATATATATATATATATATATATATATATGTATATATATATATACATAATTGATAATATAACTAGATATTAAATAATAATTTTCTGAATATAATTTTATGTAATTATATGGTCAATGAATGAGACCTGAAAAAATTGAAATAAAAGATATTTTAAGAAGTATTATTAACAGTTAATATATGTTAATTAAATAATGAAGATATATATATATATATATATATATATATATATATATATATATATATATGTCTCATAAGTTCAAAAGTGACAGATTATATAATAAATATTGTATCTTAAGATCATAAGGAACATTCAAATAAATCGCTAAAAAATTATAAAGTTTCATTTTAAAACACATCCCTTACAATAGTTTACATTCTGAGCAGTTTGTGAATACTTTCATGAATTGTACAACCATTTAGAAACCCTTCAATTATTTATTTTAAAAATGTTTAGTTTACTCTGTAGTCATTATGAAATAGCAACTTTTTCAAACTCTATTTGAAATTTTATTAAAATATACTTGAATTACTTTCAAGACTTATCCCCATATTTTTTTAAGTGAAATAACTTTCTATATTTCATTACTTGATCTGAAATTAGAAAGAGTTTATAATCCGCCATTAATGAAAAAGTGTATTTACAATAATTTAACAATATATAAAGAAAAGATTCATATTTCATAACAACTAGGGGGCTCCGCCCTGTACTCTCTTTCCTCACCGACCCTCGGGAGGAGAGCCCCGCTCGCTATCGCTCCCTTTCGCTCTTAAGACACGTTACTTGATAAATGTTAATAAATGCGAATGGATGATTGAACCCATGCGATTCCCATTAACCAATCAGAACGAAGATGACGAGATCGTAAACAGCCTTATTAACCAATCAGAACACGAATAAGTCATCATTCCACAAGAAGACCAATTTTCATTTATAGAGAGATGAGGAAAAATTGATGTGCCAGAAAATAATTTAGTTTTTAGTAAAAACAATTTATTACAGATTGCTAAAACTCAATCAAGCTAAAACTGCTTATAATAACTGAAAAAATTATATCTTGTAATTCAATAAAAATGTTCAATATTTAATTAAAACATGATATGCAGTTATTTGTAACGATAATATATACATATCTTTAAGTCGAGGATGAGATGGTTTTAATAATATAATTACTATGGCATGTATTAAGCATAATTATTAATAAAATATTCTTTTCTGTGAAGAAATTAATTTTGTTCTTCACAGTAATAAAATTCAGAAGATACTTATAAACACGAATTAAAAATTAATAGATAATTAAAAATACTCCTGATAATAATGTAATAATATAAGTTATAAAAATATAAAAAAGACATATATATATATATATATATATATATATATATATATATGTATATATGTATATATATATGTATATATATATGTATATATATGTATATATATATGTATATATATATATATGTATATATATGTATATATATATATATATATATATATATAACTTCATGTTTTATTTTATAAAAATAATTAGATATATTTAATAGCCCAATATTACAAAAATAAGGTAGAAATTTCATATTAAAAAAATTATACAATATCTTAAATAAAAACGCCAATTTTATAAAATTAATCATCAATTCATTTTATGCTGAAACCAAATAATGAAAGAGTATTAAGAGAAATTTAGAGCATCATTTATTGAGGTTAAAAAAACTTGAGTCCACTATTTCGGTCACGTAAGATATAGGTGAAATATTTCCAATAATAACATTATATATATATATATATATATATATATATATATATATATATATATATATATATGGGTATTTGTATGTGTGTACAAAATGAATATGAACAAGGAAATAAAAAATAAATAATTTATTGCTTCCTATATTAACGTTCATTTTTATATTAAAAAAAAATGTATTTATTATAACAAATATATTAAATTAGTAAAATTATTAAAACATTAATTAAGTTAAAACATATATATATATTTATATATATATATATATATATATATATATATATATATATATATATGCACATATAATAATCTTTCAAAAATGTTATCTCATATCTATATACACAAACATAAGATAGTTTTCAAGTACATAAATTTCATTTAACTTCTAAACTAATCAATATCTCAATATTTTGTCAACAATTACAAATCCTTAAAGTATTTTGTAATTAGCGACAAAACTGTAAAAATTATTGTTATTCGTCATTATAACTGATCGTTAGTTATTATGAACACTATCAAAACACAAACAGTTCTCACTATCGACAGTTGGAAACTTAAAATAAATAATATATAAATAATAAATAATATGATTTCTAAAGTACAATGCACTCAAACTAAAAGTACGTTGTATAATCAACACACTTGTGGCACATTTAATTCCTAACAGAACTGCTTTACTGTCAGTAGATCTCTAAACATCAGTCTGTTAACGTGCGTGGTTTTTAAAATATGATATTACCACGTGTTGGAGAGATTACAGTCTGTCATACTTGTTATTTTTGAAAAGAATTGAGTTATGTTTAAATATTAACGAAAAATTATTGAATATTTTATGGTACATAAGTGTGATAAATGTGGGATCATCATTAAATATTTTATATAAAATTATTAATCACAGGAACATTAATATCTAGTGTACTAATTAAAAGTTATCAAATAACGCAAAAACTGTTTTTAAAGAAATTAATTTAATTATTTGGAACTTAAAAATGTTATGACCAGTATTAAAATTCATAAGACTAATAAAAAAAAATTCATAACAATTTTTAAAATAATTGAATACAGTAATATTAATTAAATATATTTTCTTTAAAACTAATAAATTAAAATGTGCGTTGAAAACATTGAAGAATAACTGAATGATTAAAGATGAATGACACTTCTTTGTCTTCACAATTTGTTTTGGAATTATGACTGGAGAACTGCATTTATTCAATTTCAAGCTCACATACAGATTAATAAACGTGTCATTGAAGTGTGTATGAAATATATATTCGAATATGTTTTAATCAGTAACATTATAAAACGGAGTGGTTTCTTTTAATAAAATAATCGGAACAAAAATTATTACTTAACAAAAAAATATAAAGAATTTAATACCGTCTCATAACAATCATATAAATTAAAATAGGATATATTTTTTTAATTATTTACTCGAAAACAGATGTAAATAATGATATGCTTCAATACAAACAAAGATAATATAGTTTAGAAATGCTCAAGGTATCTTTTTGTTACCATCAATAATGATTGAACAAAATTAATAGTTCTTTTTTAAAAAAAGGTAATACCTTTAAATCGTCGATATTAACTGTCTAATGTTTCAACGAATCAATTCGTTTAATAAATTCAAATATTCAACATGGAACATTTAATAAACAATGAAACTGTTCATTTATTATCAGATGAAGATGATGATGAAAAAACCAATGGTTTACTTACAGCAAAAATTATTGCAATGATAGTATTAGGTATTTCTTCATTTATGATTGGAATACTCCCTTTAAAGTTAACAAAATGTATTAATTTGAAAGCAGAAAATCCACATAAAAATAATCTATTGATGTCTTTAATGTTGTGTTTTGGAGGTGGTGTTCTCCTTTTTACAACTTTTATCCATTTACAACCAGAAGTACGCGAAAGTTTTATAAAACTCGAACAACATCAAAAGATTTCAGTGACTCTATCGAACAATCTTCCTTTAGCAGAATTAGTTTTCTGCACTGGTTTTTTCTTCGTTTACTTGATTGAAGAAATCGTTCACATATTACTAGAAAGGAAATGTCAAGATCAGGAAGACAGCGTGTTACAAAGAAGTATATCGTTGAGACGATGCTCTAAACCGAATAACAATGAATTTCACAGAAACTCTGTGTCCAGTCCGAGAACAGAAGAATTTCAAATAACATGTTTCAATGAAAGAACACCGGGCATGTTGAATTGTCATCCATCGAATATTGGGACTACAAATGGTAATTTCAAAGATGCCGGCAATCACGTGTTCAGTATTTCAAATAGTAAAAACCATAGTCACACTCTAACTGATCATCCGATGAAAAATTCTTTTCACGGACTACTTGCAGTGTTGGCATTGTCATTTCATGCCATCTTCGAAGGCCTCGCTGTAGGTCTAGAGAATAATTCGATGAAAGTGTGGTATTTATTCGCGGCAATAGCGACACATAAATTAGTAATTGCGTTTTGCGTCGGTGTCGAATTATATACTTCAAAAACAAAGTTACCTTTATTTTTTTTATACCTTGGTACATTTGCCATTGTAACTCCTATCGGTATTGGTATCGGCATAGCGTTAAGTGAAAGTAGTAGTACAAGACATGAAGGTGTTGCAGCAACAGTTCTTCAGGGAATGGCTGCGGGAACGTTGCTCTATGTAGTATTTTTTGAAGTTCTCGCACGAGAAAGAAGTAACGATCACGCTGGAATATGGCAACTGATGGCTATTATTGCTGGATTTGGGTTGATGTTCGTTTTACAATTTGCGAGTGAGTTGTATTTTCCGTTTATATATATTTTTTGACTGTATATGATTCTATGTTACAATCACGAAATGATATTTTTCACTAAAGGGAATGCCATGTATTTCAATCGCTTGACGCGAAAAATCCTAATTAAATAGTGTTTTCTTTATTAATTATTTATGTAATAAATTATATATATAATATATACATATTGTTTCTAGAAAAGTATATGATATTTTTACATCTTTTGTCAATGTAAACACGGATTTATTCTTAAACTGTACAAAAATTATTATTTCATTTTTTCCTCCTCAACTGTAATCAAAAATGTCTTATAAACATATATAAAAACAACTAATTTTTTTTTACAAATATACTTCTTTTTATTGTATATATATATATATATATATATATATATAAATCTTTTATAAATACTTATCGTGTAACCATATATAGACAACACTCTAAATTCGGCAAGAACCTTATTCCAGCATAAAGAAATTTAAATACAGAATCTTCTCTTTGATTTTTTGAAGTAGTTGATTTAAATTGTTAGAACTGTCCTTCAATAAATTTAGAAACTTTTCACATCTATACATCATTTTAGTTATAAAGAATTATTCTCTAAGTGTATTATTCATAAAATTAATAAAACGATAGTAATTTGCTTCAATTAAATTTCTATCGTCTAAAAAAATCAAGTTGATTTTATAAATATTAATATCACATACAATTATTTTAACTAAGCATAAACATTATTCATTTTACTACAAATTAACAAATATAGGTTATAATAGACAAAAAATCATAATCATTTCTATAAAATCAATTCCTTAAGACATTAGTAAAATTTTAACAAACAAAAACTAAATCTAGTTTATATTTTGTTTCGCCTGCAAATTATGAATAATAACTTAATTTTACATAACGAGGACGATTTAGATTTATGTTCATTTTATGGTCAAGGTTTTAGAATATTTTAAATGTAAATTATTCATGCGTTGTCTTGAAAATATCGAGATAAAAATTCAAGTCAATTGTAATTATAAGGATTTTAAATGTTTTTCTCTTATCCAAAAATCAATAAGTATATATATATATATATATATATATTTGTATGTGTATATATATATATATATATATATTAACATTAATTAAATAAGTTTGTTATTGATATGACTAGGAAATTAAAAAATTCACATATCAAAATGACTGAGTAATAAATTAACTATCGTCTATCGTACACAACAATTTACCTCTGACCTCAGTTCAGTTTAATCGCATCTTTATATATATATATATATATATATATATATATATATATATATATATATATATATATATATATATATATGTATATGTATTATTGAAAAAATGTAAACAGTATAATTCACACCATAAAGAAGTAATAAATGTCGTTCATTCGTGATCTGAAGTTTAAAGAAATGTATACGTTCTGTATAAAAAAACTACCTAGTAGAATTTAAAAAAATGTCAATGTTGGTACAATATATTCATGAGAAATAAAAACATATTAGAGGAGAGTAATCATGTTCCTGCTTCTTTTAAATTCAAATTACTTATTAACTTTTTCACACATACATTAATTATTGAAACCATGTACACTTTTTTTGTTTAATGACAGTACAGATATTTTACAAACATTATCTTACATATATTACACATAAACATATTATAAGTGATCATAATTACTTTCATAAAACATTTTTTTCTTTTATTTTATTCTCAGTAATCTCTAATACTTTCAATCATTTTTTTCGGTAAATTAAAAAGCACTAAAATAATGATTTTTATTTATAAACTTTGTAAGACTTGTTCAAACGTGAAGTGAAACTTATACACATAAATTCATTAAGATAATCTACATATTTTCAAATCTGTAAATAAAGACTTACCAGAAAACAAATCTTTATATTTAAATATCTGTAAAATGTGATTCATATTACAAATATGTGATGTTTAAAATTTAAAATTGTAGTTTTATCTGCGTATATTACGTTTCAGTACCAACAAATTATCAATAAAATTATGAATAGTCTTAAGATACTATGATTACTAATCAAATATTATTATGGTAAATAGAAATACAATTAAACAGAGATAACGGTTCTTTGACTCATATTGAAACAATCTTCTCAGTACCATCATAAATATCTATTTTCAATTACATTTAATGAAAGATTATATGCCAATAATTATTTATAAATAAAAGAAAAATTATAATAATTACAATCGATTAAACATAATTTGATACTATTTATATTTAAAACAATTAAAATCATTTTTTCATTTTCTACTTCAACGGTGATAATCTTCTTATTAATAATAAAAACATTTCTTTTCTAGTATCTATGGTGACGAGAAATATTTACTTTGTCAGCTCATAGATTTCAAGTTTAATTCATTACGTTTCGTTTTTAGATATTTTTTATGCTTAAATATATTATGTTGTAAAAACTAATAAACAGTTCTTTTTTTCACTTTCCCGTCAATTTTGACAGGCTATATACTAGTAACTAAGTACAAATGGATCTTTGCAGAACAATGTAATAGAGGATAATTTATTTTTTAACTCATTAATTTAAAAGAAATAGAAATTCGTAAATAATTTCCTAATTAAATTACGCCTACCGAAAAATAAAATCATTAAACGGATATTGTTTTAAGAACGCGATATGTGGTTTAGAGGTTGTAAATGTCTCTTATATTATTTAATTATACGTCTGAAATATTTTCAGTTTCATTTCAGGGAAGATATATAATTTAATGTAATAGTTTTTATTAAATACTGCATGCTCTAACAAACACAATTTATTCATGAAAATGGTTACATATGTTTCAGTGTATATATATATATATATATATATATATATATATATAATGTACGAACAGAAGTGAAAACGAGTTCGAGAGAGAAAGAGAGAATTTGAAATTAATCATAAATATAAAAAGATTAATTGCAATCTGTTTCTATTTTCAACAGAAGGAAACTAATTTACCTTCCTATTCAATTCATGTATATTTTTAAATATATACAGTTTCTTCGATTTATGTATTAACATCAATTCGCGTCTGTATTATAAAGCTGTTTCATTATTTCTAGATAAATTAGTTTTTTATTATTATTTCTGATATTTATTTTCACTTTCTGCAACTAAGCATTTAAAGTACGCACACACACACACACACGTATATATATATATATATATATATACAGTGGCGCACCCATGGGAAGGGGAAAAGAACACTGGTACTCCCCAAAGGAAAAGGAAAAAAAACGTTAGAAGAAAAACAAAATCGTCGCGTATAAATACTCTTATATACATGAAGAGATTAATGTAACCACGGCTGAAGTAATTCAAGGGTTCTCTAAAAAGAAAAAAAACTTTTATATAAAATTTTTATAATCATCTAAAGAAGTTTATTGAATTCACATTAAAACAATTTTATCCGTTCAACTGGCCTCCTCCATGATTAAATCCTGAGTGCATCACTGTATATATATATACTAAATTGAATATACAATCAAATTTAATACCACAGATATTTATTTTTGAAATTCTACTGAACTTATCGACTGCGAATTAAAAAATGTCTCTAAAAAATGCATATACGAATCAAATTTCATTTTTTTTTTCGATTTGACACAATATTTCTATCTTATAAACGAAATCGAAATATATAAATTTAATTTCTTTGTTCTTTTGTCATATATATTGCTCGCTTGAGTTTCACTTCACCAGTACTATTAGCACATTTATTGTCTTCAGGTAAATTTTAGATAATAGTTATCTAAAGTCTACCTGAAAATTACACACATAAAGAAACTAGTGGCGAAACAGAAAATCAAGTAATCCAAAAGAACAATAACCATGAATCATACGCATACATAAAGTGGATTTACAAATATATATATATATATATATATATATACATATATACATACATAACAAACATGAATTCATTTTATGTGAATTCTGGAAAGAAACTAAATAGTGTTTCAAGTTTCAAACAGATTTGTATATGATTCGCTTCAATTACATAATCCACGAAAAAATAGGAAACATCTAGGAAACGAAATCAAATCAAATGAAAGTAAATTATTTAATAGCATTTTCAGGAAACGGAATGCAGCATACTTGCAATTCATGCACTGCTTGCACTCGAGAATCACTAGTTATAGTGCTGACTAATAACACGCATAAATGAATACAGAGGATATCCTCGAATTAGCGTTAAATTCATTGTTTAACGCCCTCGCTCTGTCATGTTGTTATCAACAGCCACGAATTAATACCGCTCTACTATTATTTTGTACGATAATTACAACGATGATGTTAATAACGCAAGCTATTTTAGACGCGTTAATGCAACAAGTAGTTACAGAACTTAGCAACAAGATGGAAAATCCTTATATAAAATTTTTTTAATCGCATTTTTTGTACACGAGATCAAAAAACAATTTTCAAGGGTTAAATTTAGCAATTAATTTTTATCATGAAAATAGTTAAATATGTTTATTTGAAATGTGTTTGGATGTGTAGAAAGAGAAGAAGAGAATTAGAAATAACGATATAGTATTGATTTTACATAACAATGTATGGCAGAAATAAATTAATAATTTTTTATTGTGATAGATTTCTCGATGTGAAAGAGTTGTTTAATTTTTTTTTATATCGTTGTTGTTAATGATGATTCATAATTTTAAACGACGGGTATAAATTTAAAAATATTTTGTTTACTGAAATTATTTTATAAAAAAAACTCTGTACAATTTAAAAGTATATGTTGTTATAAAAATAACAGAGTAATTTTTATTCGTGGTTCAATTAACAGTTTATTTTTTTATTTATTATTTTTACACAATACCTGCATTCATTTCTTTCTCTTTAATAATTACCATTGAAAACCATTTAATAAATTAAACAATTTTATTAAAACAAAAAATGAATAGCATAAAAAAATAGAATATATTCGTACTTAAAATATATATAATGGCCAAGTACATTTTTTAAGAAAATATATTTCTCTTATTAAGGTACAATAAGGTATAAATTGAGATAAAATCATTTCGTTGCTTATTCATGTACCTATTGTTATACAAAACTTATTTATAAAGGTGAAATATTATGTAGTTTATATAATTCATATACTATAGTTGATGGTATTTGATATATAAATCACATATCAAGGAACAGTACCCGTAACTTTCAAAATGCGATAAAAAAATGTAAGAGACTCAAAGGCCAACATTTATAAAGAATTTTTTTATGGGTCAAAAAATATATGATATTAAATGTATTATTAATTAATACGTAAAAAATGGAATGAATAAATAATTCATAAAATATAATAAAAGTAGTAAAGAATAAAAAAAAACAATTTAGTTTTTTTTGCTATGAATCAAATATTATACGAAAACATAAAACTATATATACTGTGCAGTTAGGAGATGATAAAACAACCATGAGTTAATAAATAATTACAAAAGAATCTCTAAAGTAATAAGAAACATGCCTATTAAAATGACTGTTATCATAATTAACATATTAGGGGTTAATAATGTGTCGTTGTAAATTCTCAATAGATTTTCTTATTAGTAGTTTTTATTTTTCGTAACAAAACTTTAGATTAAACGTGAATTTTTATTATTAACATAAAATAACTGACTCGTACTTTAAGGAATACAAAAAAAAAACACCTTTAAAAAATAATGAATTATATTGGAAATGCTTGTGTTGAATATCACTCTTATTCCCAAACACAGTAGATATTTATTCTGTTTACTAAATTAAAGATATTTAATGTTTTCTATTGAAACAATTCACATTTTTTCTTTGAAAAATATATAAATATCGATAATAATTTATATTTGATAAAAATATTCATTTATATATATATATATATATATATATATATACATACATATAATTGATTGTTTGTGCTGTGTGCAAATCCTTACTTTAATACCTACACATATTAAGTTATAAAGAAAACATTGATAATTAAAATGTAAAAATTTCGAATCCAAGTATTTATAATCTAAATTGAATATTTCAAGTATAACTAAAATTACAAGAACGTAATCAGATAAATATAAACAATATATATTTTCATCCGAAATATAATCAATCTATTCAGTCTATTATATTATTATGTCATGGCCGTGTATTGTATTAATTGGTATTATTACATTGCTTTTGTACATGTGTAATCAAATTTGTCAAATATCAAAAGCGTATATAGCAATTGTCGACTTCGTCGATTATATGCTGTTCTTTCCGATAATCGATACTAAAATGAATTGAAATACCAAAATTTCCAATGTTCTTTAATCCCACTAGTATTAAATAATTAAATGTATGTACATTTCTCTGTAGTATACGCATAAACAAATATATATATATATATATATAAACAAATATACATATACATATACATATATATATATATATATATGCAACAAAGAAAATCGCATCAGTTTTTATACAGTAGTCGCGATATAGTGAACCCTGCATGCAGTGAACTACTCCATAGAGTGAACTCACATAATTTTACATTTAATACCTAATATCACATAAATTACAATAATATATTAGAATTATGAGTAAATATAAAAACAAAATTATCAAAAATAACTTTATTTTTGCAAAAATCTAAGTAAACAACAAAATTATTTCATTTATATTATCTTTCGTAAACTTTAAATAATCTCAATAAACTTTTAAAAACAATCAGATGCTCAGTAAATAAAAATACCTCGCAAAAGTCCACAAATTCCTCACTAGAGTGAATGGTCTGTGGATTAATTGATTCACTAAATCGCTACTCTACTGTAAGGTTTAAAAAAAAAACTAAGAAAAATTTTTTCGTTTATATCCGCTTAATACTCTGAACAAGGATTACTAAAAGGAAACAAAGATTACTAAAAAATTAAAAGTAATCAGATACTACTCAATAAAAAGACATTTTTTATTCCACTCCAAGGAAATGTTTCAATAACGCTGTTCTCATTTTGTTTTAGGAGGCCTTGTAAAGTATGAAATTTGTTAAATAACAATGATACAACCCCTTTACCTAGAAACCGTACAGATACATAGTTAATAACACCTTGATTTATTCACAATACTTCAGACAATTGTATAGTTTTGCTTAAATGTTCAACGAACACATGTACAGTGACGAATATAATTATGGCCTCCTATACTAAAATTATAACATTTTCAAGTTGACAAATTCATTTCAACTTTTTTAATCAAAGAATAAATACCTTCTTGATTCTAAAAAAATAAAATAAAGTTCCTGCTTAAGGGCTTCATTTCTTTATCGATTTCCAACATTAAACAAGCACAATTATTATAAACCCGAAATAGTCTTAAAATAAATATCATGAAACAAAAATGCATTTTATTAAAAAAAACATGATTTAATTTATAGCAGAATTATCACAATATGTATTTATCATTTCTGGGTAAACGGTATATAATTAATTTATCTAACTCCCTAAATTTATTTAATAAATAATTTATATTGATCTCATATGATGGAACTTATTAACTGAAATACAAGAAATAATAATAATTTTCATTGTTCTCATTTTCATATTTATATCTACTTTAAGAATATTCCTCGTTTGTGAAATTCGATTTTAAAAATATATAATTAATTTAGTGTTCTGAGTAAAAATTACACATTTTCAATCATATTTAATTCGATGTGTAATTTTTAAATTAATTCAATTCCATGTCTCGACAGTATATTTTTTTTTCAAATAAGTTTTAACGAAACAGGTCACATAAGTTTAAACGAAACACAAATATAAAACTGTAATTTCATTTAAAAGGAAGTTATTATATGCATGAAAAATACAAATAAATAATGGTACTGAAATTATTTTCAGACAATGTATTTTATTTCTCGATTAAAATGTAAATATTAATATGAACGGATTTGCGTAAATTAATAATTGTAAATACACGGAGGAAATTATTTATAAATATGTAAATAATTTAGTGTCAACAGTATAAACATTTTCAATGCTCCGAATAATAATAATTTGAAATATAAATTTAATACTTTATAAATAATACATATATATATATATATATATATATATATATATATATATATATATATATATATATACACACAATAAAAATGACAATTTTCGATAATACTCTATCATGACTAAATATTACTTTAACGTACTTTTTTGTGTCTTACTTTTTCTGTCTTATTTGAAAAAACATATGTTTCTATTCATGGAAATAGTATCGACACAGAATTCCATGATGAAATCATTTTATGAGAACAAATATCCGATACAAAAAAATAAGACAACAAAACAAGTATTCCATGTTATACTCTACTTTTCACCGTGAGTGAGAGAATAAATAGGTAATATGGTAATAAGAGAAAAGGTCAGTATTAGTTAGTGGTCAGTGAACTTACTACACTGTTATTTATTTTAACATGTAAGTTATTTTTTTTTAATTAATTTATTACTTTTAAGTTTGTTGTTACAATGCCAATACTCTATGATATATACAATGCCAATACTCTGAATTATAGAATTTAAATAAGTAATAAAAAACATTACATAAACATATTCAAGTGCAAATAACTTGCAGATAAAAATGTAATTATATTAACTTTTTACGTGACTTTTTATTAATTTCTCTCATTCTTCTTTGATTTTAAATATCTACACGTAAAACACACATACATACATACATATATATACACACACATATATATATATATATATATACACACACATATATATATATATATATATATATATATATATATATATATATATATATATGTATGTATGTTTATCTTTTTATATACAACTTTAGAGTAGACTTTAAAAATATAGTAAATAAACAGAAATAAAACTTATAAAGTTATCAGACACTTATTATCGTTAAAATATTTTTTGATATAAATGGAAAATTAATAGATTTTTAAAGAAGTTTATAAGTGTATACATAGAACTTATAATAGTTAAACGTAAACACTTATTCGTTATTTTTTCGATTTTGCTTTTTTTATCATCACTATTTGAAAATATACTCAACTGTTCTGAAAAAAAAATATTAAACATTTTAATTTACAACTATTTGTCAGTTACAAAAAGAGAATATTAATTTTAGAGATTTTTTTTGTAATTGTTTTATAATTATTTTCAATATAAGATAATTAGTTACTAACAAAAAAATAATGAATTATACTTTTCTTATTTGGTCGAATAAATATCAATCCTATTACTGATATTCTTTTTGTATTGACCCTTTCACAATATATATATATATATATATATATTGTTACTTGGATTATTCATTTTTAGAAAACTATTGCCAGTTTCAACAAAAATACCATTTTTAAACAGATTGGGCTTTAATTGAATATTAAGAATATTATAATACTCAAAACTATTCTAGTAAAATACTCGTGTCTAAATTAATTGTGCCAATTCAAAAGAAAAGTATTTTGAAGTATGGCAAAAAGAAAATGTATAGAAATACAACTATAAGAATGGAAACATAAAATTTCGATTTTATAATATCTCGAATATATATATATATATATATATATATATATATATATATATATATATATATATATATATATAATTGGCTATTTTTGTATATACATATAGTAATTTAAATATACTAAAAACTGCCTTTGTAAAATAAAAGTAGTTCGACCATAAGAAAAATATAAGTAGACGATATGAAAAAATGAAAGTGCTTGCATCAATTTTTGTAAAAAGAAAAACGATCATGTAAAAAATAATGTAAAAATGACCAAACATATTCTAAAAATTTTATAAACGAATTTTTCACTTCTCATCTCATCCCACAAAGCATAAATTATGATTATCGATTAACTCAGGTTGAAAACTCGATAAGCAACAATCAAAAATAAATAACTATTAAATATTTATGGTTTATGAGAGAGTAAAAATTTAATTAGTGAAGGTCAATTTAACCTCAATGACAAAAACTATAATGTGATATTGCGAAATATTTGATAATAAATATTTTATTATGTAGTTTATTTAATTAAATTCATAATTAATATATTTCTTTCCAAATAATAAACTTTTCTCTAATTTCTTGACTTGATATCAAATAATAGATTAAATTATATATATATATATATATATATATATATATGTATAGTGTGATTTAATTTAGCCTTCCACTATTTTTTTAATTTTTGGTGATTTTTTTAATACTTTCATGTGGACGCCAAAATTGAGTAACCTATATATATATATACATGTTTATATATGTTTAGTGTTGAATGATCTGTTTTTTCAGAATTAATTTAATCAAATTTAGAATTTAAAAATAAAAATTTAATTACTATCAGTTTTATAGAAAAAGATTATTTTCATAAAGGCTTAAAACATTAATATTTTGTAATTGAAAATTAAACTATATATATATATATATATATATATATATATATATATATATATATATATATATATATTAAGAATACCAAAATATAATTCAACTTTTAGTATTTTATTGTCCTCTACAGCAGTTAGAATGCTACGTAAACCGTGAATATTAAGATAATACATACAGAATAATATTATAAATTCAAAAACTAAAATTAAATCTTAAGAAGAAGTGTATATTAAAGTACATAGTTTATACAAAGAATTGATAACAATTATAAATAATAAATAATAATAAATATATGATCTTGGAAAAAATATATAAATTATGAACTTTAATATAAATATAAATTAATAATTACAAATTTTAATATAAATATATAAATTGTAATAAAATTTTAAAATATTTTTGAACAAGAACAAGAAAACAAATACCTTATTTCGACAAAAAAAAATATTCTATTGTATTAAACGAGTGTGAATATCGTATTTATTTTATATCGTATTTATTGAATACACATTTTGCAGATTATTTTGGATAAAAAACTATATTTTCTACAATGTTAAATCGAGCACGATTTTAATTAACGATAGTTTTACCGCGTTCGATTAATAATTAATATTTATTATTAAAATATATATTTCTTATGTTTGTATAGAATTAGAAATAAACATTTTTATTATTCAAAAAATTATCCATTACAGAACATTCAGGACTTGGTCAATATAATATATATATATATATATATGAATAAATGCTAAAGAATGTACAAAGTTTAATAGCATATGATGAAAACAATATTTTTCATTACTAATTAAGATATGCATTTGTTTACAATGAATTTATTAATAGATATATTTACTAACATAATTATTTATTGTTTCAGCTGGTCACGAACATAGTCACGGACATGGCCATGAAGAAGACGAGTTCTCGCACAATCATACACCATAGTTTGGCAAACAAAATCATTTTTCTGAAGACAGTAACATTTATTTTCTTTTTAATCAAACGTCACAAATTGTGAATGTCATAGAACGTGTTTTTAATTCGTTTATAACGATACTATAGAAAATTTCATTATATATATATATATATATATATATATATATATATATATATATATATATATGTATGTATGTATGTGTCTGTGGTTGTGTATAAATGTGTATGAATTTGTGTATAAGGTTGTGAAATTTTCATATAAATTTAAATATTTGTAAAATTTTAACGATAATTCTTCGTGAATTTTCTGTGATGTTTATATATCATTCATATTGGTTTTAAGCCTATTTAATTATTGCCATTCATATCTACATCATTTACTGTATTTATAGAAATAATATTTTATATACGAAAAACAATATTTTATATACAAAAATCATGAGCGATGGGAAGACAAAATTCAACATCAAACAGGAAATTAAATAATGGATCACGAACATATTTTCATTTTAAAATAATTAAACATACTAATAAAGATATTAGTTAAGGAAAATAATGTTACTTGGACCGTACCCATTAAATAAAGTACATTATTACCTTTCTGAAAAATAAATTTAATTTATACGATTTATATTAAGGATTTGCTAAAAACAACGGGATTAAAAACTGCGTTATTAACGTAAAAATCAATTCAATAGAGAATTACAAATTATACAATTAAAATATCTACCTATCTATCTCTACATATAATTGTGTGAAACATGCACCACTAATATAAAAGACGGAGTTCGAAGTGCAAATTCAACAAAATTATTCTATAAATCGATTAAAACAGTGTAATTATATTATATGAGTAATATTTAAAGTATTTGATATTTTAAAAACTAAAATCAGTCCTGTTAACGAAAAAATAAACTATTTGAATTAAACGAGTCACATCAAAAAATGATCAATTTTTCTTAAAATTGTGACTCCTTTCAACATGCAAAAACTCTATGTACGTGCTTAATATTTATATAAGAGAGAAAAATGCAACTTATAATTTTACTATGTATATATTAACTTTTATGATTCATAAATGATGTAGTTTTAAACTTTTTGTATCCTTAGCTTGGAAATATGGCAAAAATAATTTAAAATTAATTTAAATATCTCATTGTCAAAATCATCCCCGTCTTCCCACCATTCCCAACCATTTACATTTCTTATCATCTATTTCCATCAGTTCAATTTGTAAAAAGCTCAGAAAAATCACCGCTCATTTTAAAATAAAGTATAGATATAATGTAAAGTTGATTTTAAATTTATAACTATTGTAAAAAATAGAAGTTAAAATAGTTTATGTAAGAGTACTTGAAATTGTGATAGTTTTTTTTTAAATTTTGTTCCTTAGAAATGATTTAATATCTGTGCATAATTTATATATATATATATATATATATATATATATATAATGTATGTATGTATATGTTTAACGCTAGAATCATATTTTTGGTGCTATAAATAGACGCTTGTTTTCAAATAATATTACTAAAACGAAAATTATTGAATGATTGTAAGTTGATTAGTGTAGTTCACTTAACTATTAGCATAAATTATTTATTACAATGGTGGATTTTAGATACGCAACAAAAACCGTATGAGAGAAATTAGACATTAATAAAACGTTTAATATGCTATCTTAATGAATCAATGATGAATTGTAGTTTCAAATTGTCATTAAATTGGTGAAATTTGTATACTAATCTGCTTTTTTGAATTAAATTGAACCGCTCTCGATTTATTTATAGCACAAAATACACAAAATTCAAATACGTTTTGACTTATTTTTTTCTATTTTATTATAGTAGTATACTTTTATTAACATATTAATATATTGTAATTTTTAGATTTATTCTATTTTAGAAATAAGTAGTGAAATATATGTACTGTTAATTTTTGAAAACAACGTATTTTTAATATTTATAATTGTAATGAGCAATAAATATTTTTTTTAATATAAAATATTGTTGTAATTTATTTCATAACAACCTTTTTCTGTTTTTTAGATTAAGTACAAACACACATACATACACTTATGTTTGTGTATGAATATATATATATATATATATATATATATATATATATATATATATATATGTTTATTTATTTATTTCTGTATATGTTTAGATATTGTTTTGTGAAATATCATATTAAAATTAAATTGATTAATTGAATGATTTTGAATTTTAGAGCACATCAATATCTGAGATTACTAGCGCCAAAACACGAATGTGATTTATAACACCCGTGATTTAGGTTTAAATCACCTCTTAATAAATAAATACCATATTCAATCGCATGAAATCTACATTTAAAGATTAAAAACAAAGAAGGAAACAAACTATTAAAATTATTACTAGTCTTGATCTGGCATTATAGAATTTCAGATTACTTTATAAAGAAAAATTGCACAAAAAATTTGCACATGAGCCTTGATAGATTATCATCTTATATATATATATATATATATATATATATATATATATATATATATATATATGTTTGCTATTTAGAGCGTGTCTCAACTTACTAATTTGTTAATTAATTTAATTCATTTATAAAATATATTTTGCATCTGTTAATTCGTTTATCTAAATATAATAAATTTGTATAATTAGATTCAAGAGAACAAATTTAATGCAAAAAATACTTTAAAAATACGTAACTATAATACAGAACATCGATTGAATTGACATAGGTTTAGGCTGAAAAAATTTCGTAACCATGAGGTTTTGCATTCGTTAAATGGATTGTATCACGCAATCTATTCATTTGTGGAGTATAAATAAGTCAACAATGTTGTATCGAAAACAAATTTTTTTTCCATTTCAAAATCCATAAGTTTAATATATATATATATATATATATGTATTAGGTCGGTAGGAATTGTCAGTAGGATTGCGGTTTTTATTATGAATTTGAAGGTCATAAACCGCAATTATTTTTTACCAATATTTATATATATAGAGAGAGAGAGAAGAGAGAGAGACTAAAAAATATGAAATACATGCATCTCGAGCAGTATAGTTATTGCAAAAAACTTTAAATCGCTATTGGAAATCCTTAAAAAAGGCCTCAAGGAATTAAATTGCAAATGTTTTAATGTTTTCAATGTTATCAACTAGCACACTTTCATTTTCAGTTTGTCTAGAAAAGAAAATATAATTAGAAGATAACAAATTAAGTGAGGACGAAGGCTAATGAAGGACCTTAACTCCTTAACGCAAGCCAAAACTAACAAACACCAATAGATTTATGTGCGAGGGAATTGTCATACAAGAAATACTAATTGTTTTTTTTGGATATTGACAAACTTGAATTATACCATTTAATGTTTTAAAATTTCAAAAATTTAATATAAACCTTAAACTAAGCAGTGATAGTATTATTGGCAGATAAAAGTAAACTTTTCATGAGAAATTAAATTAGACCAAACAATTTTGGGATTATGAATGCATTTATGCAATCTGTATATGCACTTTTGTGTACATATATATATATATATATATATATATATATATATATATATATATATATATATATATACACTAAACATACCCAAAAACAAACCCTAGAAATAAATTTATTATAGCAAGAACATAGAGAATTGAATCCTATTTGTATTGACAATTCGTAAAATGTAAGTGAACAATAATAGAAATTCATTAAACAAAAATAATTTATTTATAGTACAAAATAATGTAAATTTTTATTAAAAGTCATATTTACTTATTGTTAATAATGTTTCAACCCTATCTATTAAATGGCGTATAAATAATTTTCATTCCCTTCCATATGGTACCAAAGCAAGCTAGTAGTAAATTTAAGTTAGATACCTAAGCCAAAATTTGCCTAAGAAATATTTTAGGCTAAAAAAGAATATAAAAGGCTAAAATGAAATAATAAATTATTGATGTTAGTGTTTTGCATACTTTTTGTTAACACACTTATTAAAACATTTACTATTTTAAAGCATAATAATATGAAAAATATCAAAATATTTTAAATTAACACAAAAATACTACTGACACTGTAGCTAAATTCAATTTCACACATGAATTCTTTTTTCATCCCCTGAACCACACCAAACTTTGGATCAAAAATATTCAATAAATTATTATTTTCGATTGCCGCCTATATAACTTATTATTACCGTTCTAAGGATGACGACGTTCTCATCGAAATGCACTGCAAAAGCAACAATTAAAAATTATTAATCATTTATTGATATTTCTGATCAAAATACTTTCGTATGGCGAAAAATGAATTCATCTGTAAAATTTTAAATTAAATTAAAAAAATATTACATTTATTACTAGTTATTTAATTAAACAAAAATGTAAGGAAAAATATTATGGTAATAATACAAACAAGCAAATGAAGAAAAAGTAAAGAAAACACTTTCAGTCTGAGGAATGTAGTTATTAAAAATATATTTATTCTAACATTAATTCATCACTAGCCCCGTAAATGATTGCTTATATTAAATTTTTGACACAAAAAGGCCAAACTATCGATACCTACAAAATAGACATCTTCTGAAAACGGTTTATAGATAAGATAAAATAAATTAACAACCATAATTTGATATAACAAAATGAATTGCGCAGAATAAAAAACGAAATGAATACACGATGAAAATACTATAAATACATAAATCATAATTTAGTTTTGGCACTGTGCCTAAATTCTTATCCATAAATGAATTTTTCACTCGCATAAACCACAAAAGAAGTTCAGATCAAAATTGTTCAATATCTAATTATTGGACATTGTTGATTGTTGCTTGTGGGCGTATCAATGGCGATTCTATTATCTTCAAAGCACTAAAGCATAGATTTTTTTTGTTTTGTGGAGTAAATGAAAAAAATATTTGTAGAATAAATTATAAATATTAAGCAGACCTGGTTTTTTTTATTATAATAACCTAACGAACTTTATTATAAATTATTTTTAACACATTGACTGCCCAGCCAATTTTGCAAATGTTCACCAAGAGGCTGACAATTTTTTGTAATTTTTTTTCGAAATAAAACTATATGTAATAGATATTAGTTTTGATAACCATAGCCTGAGGGGTGAAAATACATGGCTATTATATTTGATAGCCATAGACCTATGGGATACATCACGGGGTATCAGAAATAATAGCCATGGCACCCAATGTGTTAATAAAAATAACTGATTCAAAACATACAAAAAGTGGTTTCAAACTCCCCTATTTACAATAATTACATGTAAATTCATTGATATTATGAATTAAACAGTGCTAATAACCTTAGTTTTCGACATACCTCTTAAGCCCTAAAAATGAGCTCCGCTATTGATTATAAAATAACATATAGCATATTTAAAAGTTTACTTATACAGTAAATCTTTCATAAAAGACAAATCATTATTGTAAAAACTCTTCAGAATATAAGCAACTCAATAATAATTCAATTTTCAGCATGCGAACTACTAAAAAAATATTTTAAATCTCTCACATTACCTAGTATATAACATCTCCAGCTACTTGGCAAACTTTTAACAAATAAGGAATTACCCAAATGAGTATATTGAATAAAACAGTATATGAATATTGCAAATTTTCTCATCCATAGCCTTAATACATTTTCTTAAAATCTGATGATTTAAATATATTTTGTAATATACCCGGCTAATAAATGGGTCTAACTGTAGACACAGCAAATAGACAATATTAAATCTGAAAACAATACCAATCTGAATATATTTTAGATATATTTTTGTAAATGTTTTTAAAACAAGGCTTGAAATAATTATCACAGGAAAATAAAAACATTTTTTTCTTTTTTCAAGTTACTGTCCTGTACATTATCATAAATACATCAATACAAGCTGTTCAAAATGCATAAAGATACAATATATAATTTTTATTTATAAAGCATGTCTTTTTAATATAATTGATAATAAAATGACAAAAGTATATTATAATCAAAACAAAAAATATCACTATTTTATAAAAACTTGCATTAAAAATGAGATACACATATTTAAAAATAATCATTTTGTAAAATATGAATTCTTTCAGATGTAAGTGTACTGAAATAAAATAAAAAACATTTTTGGTAGATATTAGTATATATTAGTATTACACAAAATATTAGGTTTTTTCATTAATTTATGTACATATATAATAAATACAGTCATTAAAAGCATTTATCATTATTCTTTATTTTTAGAGTATATTTTAATACACTGTATAAAATGATTATCACACAAAATCATTTTATTAAGGCATTAAAATTATTTTAATCTACAATAACAAACAAAATATAAAATGTATATTTAAAGAAGTACTATTTGACACAAATATTTTAATAACCAACTAATCTTATATAGATTTTTATAACAGATTTTGATTTTGAAATATAAAAAGTTCAACAAAATATTAAAATAATACTTTTGTATGTGTAAAAATATTCACTTTTCAAATGTGCAAAGACATTATTTATAAAACTGTGCTTTAACAATTGTGTACCGTATCAAAATCAAAACCTATTAGTTCATTTCCATTTAAATTATACTTTCAATTTTCGGGTTTAATTTGACTATCAACATGATTCATATAATCACGACCAACTTTCGCGAGCAATAATCCAGATCCAACGCCAGCGACAGTGCATAAAACCATATTGCGAGGAAGAATACTGCGTCCGATTGCCCATATTAATACAGAACCAAAGCTAAACATGATAGCTCCGACAGCACTGTATAAAACTCTTTCACGATTATGAACTTTCTTCAAGTGTTCTCTACCATAAATGTAAAATCCAGTTCCAAACAATGTATTAAACAATAAAATATTGGTAAGATCTCTCTTAGGAAACGCTCTAAAAAAAATACTCATTTTTTCTTACAAGATATTTAGAATAATAATGAGCTTTATTTTTAATATAAAATACATACTTAAAGGGAAGATTTATAAAAATAAATTATAAACATACAAAACAAAAACAAAAAATAATAGTTCAGAATGAATTCACAATATTAGTTTAAAATAAATAGGTTATTGAAAATAAAAAATCACTTTCAGCTTGTTAATAAAACATTGAGTATTCATGTATAAGGTATATATGAAAATTATAAGTCAATATTATATAACTAAAATTAACGAAAATTCAATTTTAAAACACTTCTTTCATTTATTTATTCATAAAAGTATTGTTAAATTACTAAAAATACTACAAATGCATTCCGCTCCATACATAAATAAAAAAAAAATTGTTCAATATCATCTACAGAATTGTTATAGTTTTTTTAGTAATATTATAAAATAATTACATCATTTTCATAAAAATCAGCAATTATTTAGATATATACATAATGTAATTGTACATTTCCAATCAGACTAACTCATGCAAGGCAGTTTCTATATAAACATTTCATAGAAATAATGGTTTCGTAACTTAGTTCGATACAAAATTGAACAAAAAATTGATATATATATACATAATTTTATCTTTATTAATATATTTCATACAAACATTCATGAGCATTTTCACATATTTTTCATTAAACTTAACAAGTACATTATTAAATGCGATAAATAGAAAAACACAAAAATGACACATTATGATAAAAAATAAATTGTAATTTGATATACCAATAAGGTTATGTCCAATAAGTAAATATGACAATTGGCATTGCATAAAATTTGAAGAAAATAAATAAGCAAAAAGTATAATTTTTTTAAATTAAATACCTTACTATCAATGATGGATTCATTACATTTATTGACAGAGCAGTATAACTCACAAGACTTTGTATCGGTGCATAATAATATAAAAGATTATGTTTCGTCAGCGGCCTTAAACCTAGTTTACAACAAATTGATGTTGGCTTTTCACCTACGGCTGCCATTTTATACAAAATTTTCACAATATGCAATTTTCACGTGATACTCGCCAAATTTTCTAAACAGTAGACCGATAAAAATGAACGCAGCTGTGCAAGACTCGATGCCGGTATCACACAAAGATGTGTGTGAAGTAAGAACCCATATTTCTTACTAACTTCACAAGGAATGAATATTTTTTTTGAAATATTCAAAATGAAATTAAATGTTATTATTAAGAAAATATTCAAATAACTTGTTTTTTGCTTACTTATTTTAATTTTTATATATGTTTGCAATTAAAATAAAAATATTTTTAAAACTAATAAAATTTATTTTAATTAAAATAATCTGTTAATCATTGAGAAAAATTTAAAAATACTTTACAACAAAATAAGCTTAAAATTAAATAGATGCATTTGCACTCTAAATGCAAACAGCTTAAAGCAACCAATAGATTCATTCATTAATTTACAATTATATGTTGAACTAAATGTGAATTGAAAAATAAAATTATCATTTTTAGCTACCTACCATAAACAGTAGCAGATTGCAAATAGCAGATATTTATCGTAGAATATCCATTTATGGATTTAACACGTTTATTGGGATTTTAAATATTTCTATTTTTTTAAAAAAAAGCTATGGAATTAATAAGGAATATATATATATATATATATATATATATATATATATATATTATATATACATTAATTTAAAGCTTAATATATATTCCTTATTAATTCCATAGCTTTTTTTAAATAGAAATGTTTAAAATCCAATAAACGTGTTAAATCCATAAATTGATATTCTAATGGATACGTGTGCATTTAAAAGACAATATAATTTAACAACAAGTATTTAAAGAAATATAATAAAAAAGTAAGAAACAACAAAAACCTAAGATTTTTAATAAAAAATATACTTAATGTACAATCACATTTATTTCGTATCATTTATATTAAAATTAACTCAATTTGGAATAAAACGACTATTATACAAATCTTAGTTTTAATTAAATGATATAACTTTATTAGAATTTTCATTTCATTTCTAAATCCCATAGATAAGTTTTTTTATACAATATAATTAATATCACCCGCTTTTTGAGTCAGAGCAATGAAGCTTATGACTCACATGCCTCAATCATGGATAATCAGTGATAACCCAATAATAGAAGAGCAATGTTTTGTATCCCTTAATAAAGCTGTTAAGCCATAGCATCTTTATAGCATTCAAGAAGCTACACTTTCATTAAACTACATAATTAGGACTGAAACACAGACCATTTTACATCCATTTTACTCGACCCAAAATCAATATAAACAACTTAATTATTTGCTCAAGAAATGTAATGTTTATAATATTAGTATAAATAAATAATATTTATACAAAAAATGTGTAGAACTGTAAGGATTCTATTTTGTTTAGCGTCCTTCAATAAGGTCGCTAAATTAATTTATTTTTATTTTTCTCTATTTAATTATTTTTATTTTTTTTCGTATTATCCACGAAAAATATAAACACAGAAAAATAATTTTAATGATTGTGGAACAATGAACTAAAGACAGCAATCGTTTAAAAATTTCAATAATTAATTCAATAATCACTCAAATTTACAATTATTATTAAATAACAATTAGGTTACAATTTTTAATTTACAATTATTAAATTAGGAGTACATTTAGTTATAATTGTTGTCAAAGAGTACGAAGAGCATTCTACTGACGATTTATAAATTATTAATATGGATTTGGAGTCAAAATTAAAATTAATTTTTTTTCTGATCTTTCGTACTCTGACGATGGCATCGTCAGCAAAATGTACATAAGCATCAATCAAAAATGATCAACCAAGAATTTAGCCACAGTTTCATAACCATATTATATTTAATTTTTGTTGTATTAGTATATTATTTTATTAAATTAGTATCGTTGCATCATTTATTTCTACACTTAAGGTGATCTTAACAAAAGATCCTATTTTTAATTCTATTGAATTGAATATCCATGCTGTTTTTAAATACATTTGTACTCAATAAACAAGCTTGTTTATTAAACTGTAATTTTTGGCCATATTTAAATTTCTATAAAAATGTTTTAAATACATAAAACAAATCTATTTTACTTTTGTGCATGTTTTCTTTTTATTTTCGTTTTTAAAGATATTTTTTGCTATTATTCACTTGTGTTCTAAACTTCTAACAACCTACTTACAGGTAATTACTTGGGATTCCTCTTCACAGATTTGGCCTTCATGTGTATGTTTGTGTTTATATATATATATATATATATATATATATATATATATATATATATATATATATACATATATACATATATACACATATATACATATGCTCATATATATATATATATATATATATATATATATATATATATGTAGGAATCGACAAAATTTAATGTCCTATAATTGAAATCTTAATTATAATTAAATAAATTTACTTTTTAATTCTATATTTGAATCAGTATTAATGAAGAATCGATAATTTTTATTTCAACGAAAATACTGTAACTTCTCAAAAAATATAAAAAATAACAAAGACTTAAAAAAGTAAAGGTAGTCAGAATAAACGTAGGCAATTCATTTGATACTATATTATTGGACAAAGTCCAGACGGCAATCAGCCAAATAAATAATATATGTGTTATTCTGCATTTGTTTAAGTCATTTTCATTGTGTTTTTAGTAGCAGAAAATATAATTATAAATACTTGTTCAATGCACTTTTCTCTAAGAAAATCAACCATATAAAAATTAGTAGTTTTTATAAATAAAATATCTGAATTTTATTATTATTGTTTATATTTATCATTAATATTCATTGTTATACAATTAAAGAATTTGTAAAGAAAATATTAATTTTTTTCTTGGAAAATTCTGAAACAAAACCATATAACTTTCTGTCAGCAACTTAATATATATATATATATATATATATATATATATATATATATATATATATATATATAATCATATATATTTGCTTGCTGGTATTTAGTTTCTAATATTTTTAAATTAAGAAATAACTGTAAGCTTATCAAAAAAGTAGATGAATATTTTGTCTTCTATAAAAGATAAATTAATTCTTTTTTCTGTTATGAAATGAAATATGGATTTGTAAGAATTAGCTTATCCTAGTTAACATCTTGTATTACTAATTAATGAATAATAATTTTAAATTTTAATTTTTTCATATTCATCATCTATTATTAGGAACATTATTGTTAAAAACATAAATCTCAATAGTATTACAATGTATCAGGTATAAAAATATATTTCGATAAGTAAAATCAGGTTCGGTTATTCGAGAAAATTTAAATCTTAGATTTTTTAGTAGGTTGAGATTAATTTATAAATGTTTTCTAATCATAATAGGTTCATTTTTTCAATTACTTTATGTCGTTATTAAAATCAGAAATCATTCAAAAAATTATTATGTTTTTAACAACAGAGAGTATGTATCACAACTTAGAATACAAGCTCCAGATAAATTGATTAATATATAAGACATTTACCAATAATTGAGTTATATTTCATTTTGCCTGCTAGACATATATATATATATATATATATATATATATATATATATATATATATATATATATATACATATACATATATACTCGTATATATATATATATATAATATGATAGAATATAAATAGTTCCTTCAGCAATAATATATTAATTTAAAGACATTAAACGATTATTTTACTAACTTTTATTGAATTTTAAACTCATGCATAATTTCACTGTCATTTTACAAACTCCAGAATATTTAATCTATTTCGCAGTGAGTTCAATTTATTCCTTCATTTTTACAATATATTGATATTTCATGTTGTTGTTATGTCTGCCAAATTTCTAGGTACGATTGCACTAAAGAAAACACAAATGTAAAACAAACATAGTAATTGACGATTTCAGATTAATGGATATAATTCAGATTATAGGGATTAATGGAAATGACACGGCATTAGTATTTTTCAGTCGAATCGCATGTTAACGGATAACGGATATATTTATATTTTCATATTTTATGTATTTGTAACCAATAGTTCTATATTTATTTCTCGCTACATTTATATTTATTGATGCTACTAATTTATGAAATGTGTTGAAATCAAACGCTTTTTATTTGTGTTATAAAACGGTTGATTGACATTTATAAAACTTACCTACTTATAATTATACAGTGTAATTTAGTCACTAGATTGAAACGTTTTCATAAAAAAATATTTTTATTGATCAAAATTAAAACATTTATTACCTACTAAATGTAGTTATCAAATCATATTTCAAATTTATTTGATGTTTATTGATATATCCGATAATATTTTCAACATATAAATCAGCTTAACAAATTTTCAATTTTTAATCTCAGTTTAAGGATACGTTTTTTGTTCAGACACCTGGTGACTACATAATAGTTAATTTAATTTAACTTACTATCATTTTTTTAGTAGCTGTTGGCATTCATTATACTGAATTTTGAAATACTGCATATAATCTATATACAGATTTTAATAAAAAAAATAATTTTCTAAATGTTTGTAAATA
This sequence comes from Acanthacorydalis orientalis, assembly GCA_034766995.1. Taxonomy (NCBI): domain Eukaryota; kingdom Metazoa; phylum Arthropoda; class Insecta; order Megaloptera; family Corydalidae; genus Acanthacorydalis; species Acanthacorydalis orientalis. The sequence goes on along the minus strand of CM068313.1, from coordinate 42,753,449 downwards.
AGTATAATGTGCATCATTAATTCAATCACTTGTTTAGAAACGAATAAACTTTATTATTATTCATTTTTACTTAAAAATTATTACGATTACAGATGAATTGAGAAGTATAATAACAATTATTTCATTATTTGAATTTAACGACTTTTTGAATGCTCCATTAAAATATCTGATTAAATGAAAAACACGTGCAATTTAATTAAGCGTGATTTTGCTTATAGAAATATATTTTTATTTAAGATACTTTATCGTACTGTCGAAATTTATTTTTTTAACAATAATATTCCCGATAAAAGATGACGAATATGAAAATTTAAAAAGTAAATACTATTTATTAATTAGCAATAAAAGATATTATTACAATTATCAGGATGTGCTATTATTCTTATAAACCCACAATTCACTTCATAACAAGAAAATGAATTTATCATTTATAAAATACAGAATATTCATCTAATTTTTTGATAAGTACTATGTTTTTAAATTCCAAATTACTCGAATTTTTATATTATTTAATAATTAATTTCACGACCAAAATTATAAATTGTTATATTTTACAAATTGTGTACTGTATATACAAATAATTATTATACGAAGGGAGGTCCAAAAATTCGAGGAAAGGGAGGAAGGGAGAGTCGTAGTCACTTCTCATTAATCACGGTCGGACTGGGAACTGTAATTAATATAAAAGCGAAATATCATTATGATGTCTTCAGTATTCATCATGCTGTCGTCGAAAGAACATTTCAACTCGGAATAACACGAAATCATGGAGAAAATTGAACTAAGCGTTGTGGTTAAATTCCTTACTAAGCAAGGGAAAACCCTAAAAGTCATCATGGAGGAGATGTCTGGCCTTTATAGGGATCGTTCACCAGGAAAGGGCATGGTTTATAAGTGGCATTCTCTTTTCAAAATAGAAAGAGAAGACTTGGAAGACGATTACCTCTCTGGACGCCCAGTCGAGGCAACTACCTCAGACATTATCGAAAAAGTCGAAAATATTGTATCGGAAGATGTTCGACTGAAGAAGAAACAACTAGTAGAAAGAACTGGAGTATCCGATACCACCATTCTCAGAATCTTGGCATGACTAAGTTGAGTGCAAGATGGTTGCCGAGAATGTTTTCGCCGGTGCAAAAGAAGTAAGGAATTGCGTGCAGTCAACAGTTTTGGAGCTGTGTGGCGACGATTTTCGTGCGATTTTGGACAGAACTGTTGTCGTAGACGAAACTTGGATCCATCACTATCAATCTGAGAGTAAACAAGATTCCATACAGTGACTGAAAAAGGGGGCATCCCCTCCAACATCCACCCAATAAATTCAAGGTGTCGCAGTAAGCGAGAAAAATAATGGCGACTGTATTTTGGGATGCAGAAGGTATTCTCTTGATTGAATACAAAGAAAAGGGTATCATCAAAATCAGAGAGAGAGCTGTGCGTCGAGTATTCGGCGGCTACCAGAGGCCATTAAAGAAAAAAGACGTGGAAAATGGTCAAAAGGTGTTCTTCTTTTGCAAGACAATGTTCCGATACACCGAATTCAGATAACGATGGCTGCTGTGACTGAGTGTGACTTCCAAGAACTCAGACATCCACCATATACTCTAGATTTAACCCCGACCGACTATTTTTTATTATCAAATCTGGAGAGACTTGAGGGGTAAAAAAAATCAAAACGATGAAAAGAAGTGAAGTTGGCTATTTCAGACCATTTTTCAAGCAAACCAAAAGAATATTTTTGAAGGTCTTGAAAAGCTCATTGTGTGCTGTAAAAATTGTATTAGTATTAAGGAGGACTATGTTAAGAAATAAAAAAAAATCAGCTTAATCAGACTTTTCTTTGCCTTTTTTTCTGCGAACTTTTGAACATCCCCTCGTATATACTCATTAAGAACGTAATGATTCTTCGTCCCATCAATTATTGTAAATGATTTTCCACGATTTTTGATCTCTACGATTATAGAGTCTTATTTAGTATATATATATATATATATAATTAAATTCATTTTAGAACCCTTGAATAATTGTAGTTTTATTTTTAACAGAAAATAAATAGAGATTTCTTTGTAAAAATCGAAAGACGTATTTATAGATTTACAGAGATTAAGGAAGGACATTTATATTTTTTTATTTAAATTATACATGCATGTTATTTTCAATTGTAAACTGTAAGTGTTAGTATTAAAAATTAATCGATTTGTATTGTCCTAGAGTTCATACAGTTCGCTGAATTTAAAAAAAAAATCATTTATGCACATAAATGGAAATGTGCATTTATTTAAAATGAGATATGAAAATAAAACGGAAGTGATGGAAAATTTTGTTAATACAAAAACATCTCGTATATCTCTTGACGCAAACACTAGTACTTTTTTATATTAAAACGAAAAAATAAATAAAGTGAAATCCGTTTGTGATTTTCACACGTGCATTTCTTACGTGTTGTCTTAACGTCACTAGCGGTATCGTCGCCAGTATCTCCAAGAAATTGACGAAAATATATCTTACATTCATAACATCTTAGCATTGAAATTTTCTAAGTATAGCTTGACGATTGTGGTTGTGGACCGTTACAATCAAACACAACTAAACGCAATTTTATGTACGAATCACTACGTCAACTCTGTTGAAATAGTATTATCTTTTTCTAACAGATCAATATATCTTTTCACCGGGAAGTAAACGAGCTTAACATCGGGATGAAAATTGTAACAACAAAACAGAAACATTTTAAGCATAAACACTGACGACATAGCATTATCTCTTTCTACAAATGGTATAAGGCCTTAGGTTATTTTGATTTCATTCCCTTCTAGTTATTTTCTTGCTTAAGCAGTGCTTTAACAGCTGAATACCTTAGTCATTCGATGTTCACCGTTCACATGTTTCGAACGTTTTTCACTGTACATTTGAAAAGAATATAAAAATTCATATTGTATTTACTTTGTTAAACTAGTGAGATTAAAACAAACCATAATATTTTATTTAATTATGACTTTTTAATGATTCACTCAATTCAATTACAAAATGTAATTTTTAAAACTTTTTATTTAAAAATATAGTGAAATAATTGTTACGGAACAGAATATTACAAAAAAAATATATAAATATAATGACATGTATATCAGTAGAATTTAAAAAAATCAAATAAAAGTATTCGTACACAGATGTTTACGAATTAAACTAATTTATTGGGAAAAAATAGGGTGATTAATAACTTGCAATGAAAATGTAACACTCTGAATAGATTAGTCGCGATTAATTTTCTTTCAAAATAATAAACATACGTGCGCGTTTAAGAAAAAATTCTTAAAAATGAATATATAAATGTTCAGTACATAATAACATCTATGCTGAAAACAAAACTGACAAATGTGTTATTAAAATTTCATCGTTTCATATTTATAATATTTTATAATCTGTGATATACCAATATTTATTAATAGAAGTGTATATTAATTATAGACATATTTATTACTCTTTTTTCGATTTTATTTATAATTCTCATATCGTCAAATTCAATTATCGGTAAGTTTATTTTTATTTATTTATATCATATGACTGGCTATTTTTTAAAAATCAATTATTATCTATGTTTAATTTTTGAATATATTCCACAACATTTCTATTGTCTTAAAGAAACAATATGTATATATATATATATATATATATATATATATATATATATATATATATATATAGCAGGAACTATAAATATATGTTGATTATGACTACTATAATAAAATAATAGTTTTTTTTGTATATAGCGTATCAAATTTATTCGCATAACAGGTTTTCAACTACAGTTTGAACCATGAAATTTAATCAGAAAGTAAACTAAACAACATACAGATATGTGATAGAAAACTAAAAATGTTATACAAAGAGAACTTTTTTGTTTATATATATATATATATATATATATATATATATATATACATACTTGTAGATACATTTAATTGGCGCCACAATTTGAAATAAACGACTTGTTGAGTAATTTTATAAATTAGTTACCCTCTACAGTATTTTTATTAACAATAAATGATGAACACTATTTTTATCTTTTATATTCTATGAAAAAAGTTATTTTTTTTAGCAAAATTCAATCAGTTACAATAATCATTACATATTTTTTTTATTAAATATAAATATTTTGTAAATTTTGCTTTTTACGTGTATTAAGCAAATGAAATATTATATCTACGATGACATTCATAGAAATAATAGATTATTAATTATGAATTTAAATATATATATATATATATATATATACTTACATTTTTCAATATTGATTATAAATACGTTGTTACATATTTTGGTAGAACAATAGAATATTTTTGCAGTTTATTTCATAAATAAATACAGTTTCATAAATTCCACAATTGTAAATACTAATTAAATTACATCCCGAGAATATATATATATATATATATATATATATATATATATATATATATATATATATATATATCTTAAAAGTACATATTTATTTCATAAAAAAAAAACATGTATATAAATTTTAATTTATATATACTTATATTACGTTACATACATTATAGGGTTTTAATTTCAGTATTAAATTACAATCAAATGACATTTAAATAGCAGCGTACTACAAAAAAAAACACAGTTGTTATAAAAAGTGTAAAAAATAAACTGTTTCAATTTTTTTATAAAGCAATAATTCTTTTATGAGTAAAGTTTAACAAGTACCACTACTGATACTATAAACATTACACATTTTATTATCTTTATTTTAAATTGAGTTTAATTTATGTTGTTTGAAATTAAAAAAAGTTAGATTTTAAACAAAATAATAAAATTTTAAGACAATATTCACACACACACGCATATTCATAATACATACATAATTATATATATATATATATATATATATATATATATATATATAATTTCTAAATAAAAACAATATGTACCTATAAATTAATTAAATTTTCTATGGTTTTTCACATCTGCATCTATTATGGAATATTTTTATAATACATGATCAAATACTCGTAAATCTAAAACTATAAACATGTAATTATGTAATTTTTCTAATATTAACAAATTACTATAAATAAAGTAAATACCATATATAATATAATAAATTATTAAATCTTCACTTTTTCTACATTTTCGAGTTGTTTTTCATTTCATTATCAGACATTTTTTTAAAAAAATAGTCTAATAGTTTACTGAAATATTCTTATAAAATTAGACAAACTGACCACAAATTCAAAATCTCAGAAAGATCGATTACTGAAAAAGGTTTTATTTAATGGTACAATGGATTAAAAAAAAATTGTATTATTAAGTGAAACATTTGTTTCAAATGTTTTTGAGTAAAATAAATGATCATTACACAGTGATACAATATTTCAAATTGATTCATTCTGAAGTCTAAATTATTATTACTTTGACGTTTATTACGATTCTAGTAACTCATAATGAATGTTTGACGTACATCAAATTAGACTTTCGGATAATAAATTTATAGTTTATTGTTTTTAAAATAATTTAACCAAGACATATTTAATGCATATGCCATACAAATGTATTACTTCTTTATAATTTTTATTCATTATTTAATTACAACCATTAAAAATATTTATAAAAATAGATTCACATTCATTTAAACTGAATTGTTTTCGTTTTTATTAGATCTTATTTTTTTTATATTAGCCCTTTATATTTTACATCACATGGCTTAGTACAAAAAGCAAAATAATGAGTTTTTTATGTTGTATATATATATATTTATGTATATATATATATATATATATATATATATATATATATATATATGTATATATGTATATATAAACTATAAATTGTCTTTAAATCAAAAAAAAGAATATCCAATAAATTTGAATTAATTTTTAAAAAGTATATTTATTTAGAATCATGTGAAATACTTGCCTTTTTTGGTATTAATTTCGAAATGAATACTTTTTTTTTAAATTGAATAACTGTATTTTTTATGTAAACTCTGCCCAATAATAATAAATATTTGGTTGATTGGTTATTAGAGTTTTAGGACTCTTTGGAAGCTAATGTCATTAGCACCCGAATAATAATTAATATTTGAAATAACACATTTTATTTTAAAAAATGCATACGTTACATAATAATTATATAAAAAAACTATTATAATGAGAAAAATACAATTTTGTTAGTCAAGTATTAGTTACTTTTTTAATTACATTTAGAAATTTTTTCTTCTGCTTTAGCATAATCATAATAAACATATTTGAACCGCTGTAAAACTTCTATGTACACTATATTGAAGATTTGTTTATTTTGTAATAGTAAAATACATCATTTATTTGACTTGCTAATTTATGATCAAGAAAAACGTAAATTAATTGTGGGAGAAATATTCATCGCATAAGTTCATTTCTATACCGATACATAACTATTATTGTATATCAATATATCTTAAAAGTTGATTAGGCTCCCAAATACGAAATTTAATCAAAAAGTACACGGACCAGTACCATAAAATATTATTTGTAAAAAATATTCTAAACTGAAATAGTCTCCATTCCATTCAGTAATTACACATTAGTGTCGATATCTTTTTCAGTTCTGGAAACATCCATTGTAAATATTTTTAGGAATTTCTCTTATAGCATCTTCCGATTTTTCTTTTATCTCTTTGAAAATGACGTTCTTTTAATTAACTTTTTAGTTCTGAACACACAAATAAATCATATTAGGGTAAATGAGATGAGTGTAAAGGATGATGAATGAGGATGTCTGTTTTTTTTCAAAATGTCGAACAAGACGATCCATTTTTCCAATTTTCACGCCACTTCCTCCTAACTGAGTAACGTGACCTCTTCATAATCTCAAAGTAAAAATCCTGATTTGCTGTTTGACCTGTTGTTACCCATTCATGATAACAATCCCCTGAGAATTTAAAAATGTGATGATCATGGCTTTTACATTCAATTTTACTTATCGAAATTTCTTTGGTCTTCAAGAACTCGGTGTTTCCCATTGCAGTGTTTTTCGACACAGAGGATCTTCTCCAAATGCCGTTTCCAAAAGTTAAAATGTTTCTGTCATTGTCTTTCTAGGTTTAAGATAATATTTCACACGAATACTCTGCTCTTCAATCAATTGTTTTTTTAAAAAATCACCAGATTAAAGAAAATCCTATTATGAAAAACACTGTAACTCTCGAAGAAGGTAAATTTTCGATACAGTCTCAATAGTAATCAACTAACAAATGATAGTCACATTATAAATGTCACCAGTTTGTCTTTCCACTTACTAAATGTTGATCTGTGCGGTAGTCTAGATATTTTTTAATCGAACTTACTCTATTTAACAAAGTTAGATAATAGGAAGTAATTTCTCAAACTTTGGTATCAATAAGTGATAACTAAAGGGAATAACTGACTGTCAAAAACTTACTTTTGACTGACATTTTTTTCTATATTCCAATTTTTTCGTCGATAGATCAAATCTAGCAAAATCGAAATTTATATATATATATATAAATATATATATATATATATATATATATATATATATATATATATGTTTATATTAGTTTCATTTAATTTAGTGGCTTCGTTTGGTATATATATATATATATAGAGAGAGAGAGAGAGATAGAGAGAGATAGATTGATAGATAGATAGATAGATAGATAAATAGATAGATAGTTAGATACACAAAACGACACCGTTAAATAAAATTAAGCTATTGTGTTATCTTTAATAACAAAAAATAAATTGAATCAATCGAAAAAAGTCCTTTATATGAAATTACTTTTATAAATTAATATAAAATGACTTAAATTTGTTACAACACTAAATATATTTTTTATTGTATTTCATAAACAAATAATAAAAAACATACATAAAATAATTCAAATGGAAAAATAAAAAGAAATGGTTGCTTAATTAAATGTATATAATTTTATAAAAATAGTATAATACCTTCAAACATCACAATTCGTGAGATTAATTTTGAAAGAGTGACCAGCTTTACTTATCTCGGAGCACTAATTAGAATTGGTAATAGTATGCACTTATGCATACAAGAACGTATTCAAGCTAGTAATAGATGCTATTTTGCTAATAGGAAATTTCTCTAATCAAAACTGCTTTCAAGACAGGCAAAATTGATTGTTGTAAAGAAATTATTCGTCCAGTTGTAACAGATGGATGTGAAATCTGGAAAATAACTGCAGTGGAGGAAAGCTATTTACGTGCTTTAGAAAGAAAAATTTTATGTGAAATTTTCGGCGTCAAACAATTGGATAACAGAGATTACATTAGAAAAAATAACTGCGATTTGAATTAGATAATAACCTCCTTATTATCTCATTCAAATCGCAGTTATTTCTTCTAATGCAATCTCTGTTATCCAATTGTTTGACCCCAAACATTTTACATAAAATTTTTCTTTCTAAAGCCTTAACAAAACAGATTATATCTTCGCTTCGAAGATATTATCTGTTTTGTCAAGGCACAGTGTTTAAGATAGGCTGGATGCCTGATAAAAAATGGAGGGCAGCTGAACTCAAAATAAAGTATTTTGCGTCATCCCAGATTGCACCAGAGCCAGAAGCAGGCACAGAACTAGATGGTTAGCGGTGTAGAGAATGACGTACGAACAAATCAAGTTTATAACTGGAGAATGGACGCACAAGATCGTCCAATGTGGAGAAACATCATAAGGAGGCCAAAGTTCATCCCGAGTTGTAGCGCTATTAGAAAAAAAAATAATACCTTCATACAAATGCTATTATAGTTTGAATAGTGAGTTACAAAAATGAAAATATTTAAAGATCAAGGGATTGTGATGTTTTATCAAAGTTGATATTTGTGATTATTTATTGTTTATAAACACAAATTATTTACTTTCATTTAGAAAGAGATATGAAATCCATTTATATACACTTTATAAAAGAAGTAAAAATTATGAAAATGAGTTTCTTACAAAAAAATCCTACAGACTTTCAGTTTGTTTCTAATTAATTTTAAATCCGAATAATAAATATTCATTTTAGAGTCGATTGTAAGTGTTTAAAGAAAAATTCCTCTTATATGACAAAAAAAAGGAATCGCATAATTGGTTAGTATTTGGCGAGATTCCGAAATAAATATTAGAATTTTTCATTCAATTATAAAAGCAAAAGTATACTGAGTGGAATGAATCAAATATTATTAATTATAATCTTTTATCCATGAATTAAAAATGAACAAATAAAAAACAGATGATTTTATGTTTAAATATATAAAATAAATAATATACTTCTTCAAAGATATTCTCAAAAAATTGTTCATTCTTCCAGGCTAATATAATATTACAAACTGTGAAATATAATTGATCTTAATTCCAAATGAGCTATAGGCCTCATTGAAATATATTTTATGTTTCCTATTCTACAAATATCTTACTGTGAGACAAAAAAATCTTGTCAATAACTAAACATATGGTTATCAACAATTTAAAAACGATGAGATTTTATAAGAATGAAATTATTATTATTATTTTTTGCTTATAAAGACAGTCAGTAATGCATATATGTTTGGTTTCACTAAATTCTATTATTTTATGATGTTTATTTATCTGAACTAAGTATTTTTAGTAGCGGTTTTTTAGAAAGTAGTATTCTGGTTAAGTTTTAAGTATAAAATAAATATAAATGTATATATTTATCGCAGAGAAGTTAATACAAATTACAATGGCAATATCATTATTTATAATATACCAACAGATAGTAAAGAAAAAAATTACTTTTTCATAATCAATAATTTTATGTAAAAAATAGTTTGGTCAGTTCCATTATTTATTTTATGTTTAATTCCATTTAATTTATTTACTTTACAATGTATTCATTTTGACATATAATATTACTTTTTTCTTATAAAAAAATTTAGAACTTAATATATAAATATAATATAGAAAAAGTTACTAATGAAGCAAAGTTCATAATAACTAATACCTTTGGTTTACATCCGAGTGTGATCATATATTTTATTATACAGTCCAATTTCTATTTATAATGTATATATTGCAATTATCAAATTGATATTCGGGCCAGTTTTATTAGTAAGAAATTTAAATATTCGTATAAATTTCATATATATATATATAATGAAATTTAGATACATAACCGTTTACTTTTTTATATATTTTTAAATTTACTTCACTGTCTTATAAAATAAATATTTGTCAGATATTTTTTTAAATATATACATGTTTATGTTCCACCATTCAAGTTATTTAAATCACCCGATTAAAAACATTTAATTAATACCATCATGAAATAAGCAGTTGCTTTTGAATATTTAGACCAAAACAGATGCTAGATCAACGACTTAATTTCATTAGTTTCAACCTTCCTAGAATTAATGTCACTTTGACTAGATAATATCAAGAGTTTAAAGCGCGAATGTCAAAAAATATATAAATACATTAAATCATCATATTATATTCATTATAATGCGAAGGTTATAACAAAGATCATTTTAATTTCTAGACCAGTGTACACTTAATCACGGTCATTCTAATATGAGAACGAATACATTCCAAATTTCATATTCGTTTACGTATATATATATATATATATATATATATATATATATATATATATAAATAAATTTTATTTTAGAATCAAACACAGCTGTTTTTTTAGAAAGAGAGTCGAATTGACATCTAAATAATCTCTGATATTAACGAAAAATTAATCCACTTTTCATATAATATTTTACTGAAAGATTATTTAAAATTTATTGTAAACTATTCGTTATTTATATTAATAAAAAGTTTGATTATATTGAAAAGAGAAATAATACCAATACATTTCTTCCATTTTAAAAATAAATTACATATATATTTTAATATATTGAAAATAGTAGTATAATGTTTGAAAAATTGTATTGTAAAGCTTGCAAGAGTTTTTACAAAATCAATATCCATATTTATCTAAAACTTAAGTTGTTTGTTTGAAATTCTATACTTATAATTCAAATAAAAGACTACAATGGAGACTACAATGAGAACTAAAAATGGAATACATGTAATATTAAATTATATATATATATATATATATATATATATATATATATATATTAGGTTTGAAGAAAAATAATTGCGATGTATGACTTTTAAATCCATATACATTCTTCTCTTTCTTGACCATCCTAATTGTTTTAAGTGGTGTAAAACTGTTGGATGGCAAACGTCTTACTTTCATGCAAGCTTTTAAGCTGTTGTGCATGTTTCTGATTCAACTAACATCTTCAGTTGGTCGTTATGAACTGAAAAATGACGTCTGTGACCTTATTCATCTTCAAGGATCTCGTTCTTAGCACAAATTTTTTCGAACGGCTTTTGCACCGTACATTTCTTAACTGTACTCATATCAAAAGTATCGTTTAGTTTAGAAGCAGTTTCTGCTGCTTTACCACCCGTTTTAAACTCAAAAAATACTCTTATTTGTTTTTTTCCATCTTCAATTAAATAGAAAAATTTGAAACAAAATTAATAATAAAACCAAAGTCAATGTTACCAAAACACAGACCGAAAAATGCATTATAAAATGATATGAACATAAAAACGATGAAATGACACTTCCACTGAAAAAAATTACGGTTAGAATTCATAAAACAAAACCGCAATTATTTTTCTACCAACCTAATATATATATATATATACACACGCACACACCCATACATATATATATATATATAATATGAAATGAGTTTCTGCCAAAAATATTTTTGTAATTCCTTGATTTCGACATCCAATTTTAATATTGTTAATTTAACACCTTCAACAGTGCAAAATTGACTGTACAGGAGCAACCACTTTGTGTTTTATCTTTCATATATGTTTTCTAATTGTAAAAACGATTAATAATTTTATTACAAGTTTCATTGATTACAGGTTTTTATATTTTTTTCTGCTTCGAACATCTCTACTTCCGAATTCGTACCTATAAAATTCAGTTCGATTACTTAATCTTATAAAAACAGTGTTGCTTTTTATTTAAAAAAAATACTCAACGAAAAATTTAGCGATTTAAACAAATAGTAATATTTATTTCATTGTATTTTTTTAATTTTCATGAAACTCGTACTGTGGTGTACTTTTTAATTGTTGGAAAATAATTTGTAATTTATTAGTTACAAAAAATGAAGTCATACTGTATTAAATTTTATAAATTTTAACAATTATTTATCTTTAAATCACAAAAAACTCATCATTTATTGACAAACTAGTGTTAGTGACTTGTTATTAGTTTCTATCTAGAATCTCTTAATTTATTTCGTAACGTAGCTATTTTTCCTTCATTCATTTCTTAATTATTTATTTTTACTTAATCAAATTTTGAACAAATGTTGTACGGTTTCTATAAATATGGATTTTCTTTATAAACATTTTTCAATTATTTTATTCTATTATGTTGGTAGGAAAATAATTGTGGTTTTTATTTTCTGAATTCTAGCCTTATTTTTTCAATTAGTGTCATTTAATCTTGTTCATGTTATTAGCATTTTGAAGTGCATTTTTTGATCTGTATTTTGGTATCATCTACTTGGTTTTATTATAAATTTTGCTTCAAATTATAGTATTGAATTAAAGATGGAAAAGAAGTAAATGAGACCAAATTTTTTGTACGAGTTCAAAACGGGTGGTAAAGCAGCAGAAAATACTCATAAACTAAACGATGCTTATGGTGTGAGGACTGTTCAGGAACTTACGGTGCAATGGTGGTTCCAAAAATTTCGTCCTGAGGACGAGAGTCATGAAGATGAAGAAGGTCGCAATCACCCTTCGTCAGTTCATAATGACCAATTAAAGGCATTATTTGAATCAGAACCACGCACAACAATTCTAGAGCTTGCACAAAAGTTAGGTGTTAGTCATCCAACAGTTCTGGACCACTAGTATAGAAAAATGTATATGAATTTGAAGGTCATAAACCGCAATTATTTTTCTATCGACATAATATTTAATCAATCACAATAACAACTAAAAAATTGATAAATGTTATAAGAATTATATAAATATATGTAATTATTTTTTTACTCAATGTATTAAAAATTATAAACGATATTCTTTCATCCAATGGAATTTGTAACTCTACTAAAAAGCATTTTAATATAAAAAATAATCTATTTAAAATGACTTATTTTAGAAGATAAAGTAATGGAAGCAATAAGTAACTTAAGAATGCTATTTTTCATATAAAAACTTTTGCAGAAATAATAAAGATGTAAGTTTTAAATGCATCGGTTTATGGGTGCGTCGACAGTTAAGGTCATTAGCGCCCGAAATATCATAAGGAAGACAACATATAAATATATAAATTTGTACGTGTATATATTTTTTCAATTATAATCTTTAAAACTTTTACTAATTTAAGTATTGTATTAATATAATATATAAATTATATTTAAATAATCTTTATTAATTAATATTCTCTTTTAAACTAATTCTATTCTAGTAAAACTATTTATTTATTACTATATTTCTTAATATCATACAGAATTTTACATTTATTTCCATTGATATTTAAACGATTTCAAATCAATCTACATTCACGAAATTTTCTTTGAACATTTTCTCTTTTTTTCTTCTACATTTAATATTTAGATTACCAGTGGGCATAAGTAATCTCGTAAAATGATCAAAGTCTTAAATGAGTACAATTAAGAAAAAAAGATATAAAAGAAGATCATAAATTATTTTCAAAGCAATAACGTAGATATTTTTCGTTCGAACATACTATATACATCTACAAATAGATTCGTACATTTTCGAAGCAGTTTAATTCAAATTAAATTTATATTTGATTTTATTAATTGCGTGTTTGCATTACAGACAAAATTACCTTATAGTAAATGTTAAAGTTTACCCACTCTTCGACTTAAACTTTATGATTTATTTGAATTAAGAATGTGGCTAAAATGGTAAATAACATCTTTTACATTTACAGTTTTCATTATTTATTATAGTTACTAATTCATTTTAAGTTTAAATCTTTATTCATATATTTACTTCATTGAAATCCAAAAATATACACTCTTGCATCTGTTTCTAAACTTAACTAGAAACAAAACATATATTTTGATCTATATGCACGATTTTATTTAAGACGCATATGTAATTATAATTGTAGTATCCAATCAGACTAAATTAATTTGTAATGTTTAAAATGATAATTGATATAAATATAGAACAAATATATTTTAAAAAGAGTATTATGATTCGGCTATTATAATTAGTTCGATTTCAACGACTAAATATAAAAAAATGAATATTTTAAACATGCTTGAGTTAAAAAAATGTCTGTTTATCTGTTACAATATTTTATTACTACCGTATGCTAAGTTTAAAAATAAGAATGTTCTAAATGTTTCAGAACAAAAAAAAATACACTTCTGAAATTATTTTCACAACGACCAAAGTAAGTAGATAACACAACATTAAATCAGTAAAAATACAAAGTTTAAATCTTGTTAATTTAAATCCTTGCATTATTCTTGTCTAATTAGTTTTGCTAGTAAATTTTAGAGTATATTATTTATAGATGAATTTTTGGCAGTTGATTCATAAAATCTGTCGAATTGATGTTGGTAAATTTAACTCTATTGATGTAAAAATGTTAACTGACAATTATGTGATTAATTGACGATTGTTTATATATTTTATAAATGTATATTATTATTTTATAAACGGAATTTTTGACTAATATTTTTATTTCAATTACGACAGTGCTATATATAAATATTGTTTTATTGAAAAACCGTATGAAATTTTAAACAAAATTATATAATACATATATATATATACATACATATATATATATATATATATATTATATATATATATATATATAAATTATATATATAAATATATATAAATATATATATATATATATATATATATATATATATATATATATATGTACACATTTATGATTTGTAAATAACATACTCTTCGTAAATTTGATACACATAATACATTAAAATTTTATTTTTTTATCAATCAATCACATGATACAATTGTCATTTAAAATTATACATTCAATTCTCAAATATATTCGAATTTACTATTCATATATAAAAAAATGATTTAAAACAAAATAAAAGTAAGATAAGTATATGTAAATTATAGTATGTTATGTAATAGTATACTTAAAACGAGTTTCCTTAAATACGAGAACTAGAGTTTCATAATAAATGATAAAAAAGGATTAAATGTGACTTAATTTTAAAAAAATCAAATGCAGAGTTGAGAGGACTATTTAATATTTATCAATACAGGTTTATAAATTGAATACCAATTTTCAAACCGGTCAATATTTGAATTTAATAATGTTTGTTTTTATAGCATTTTTGAAAAAAGTGTATTAAGCATGAAAAGGCAACCTTAGCTTTATGTTTAAAAGAGCCTTTCCTTCGAGTATTCAATCAAGTAGAGTGCATTAATTAAAAACACACCATTGTAAGTCGTGGTAAGTTGTGTTAAGTAATTCGATATATCATATGAGCTCTTCCATTGACTTAGTTGTTTCCAGACAACAATTATTTCATGAAACGAGAGTTTTCTTGAATCGCTCCATACTATGAGTACCAAACAATGAAACTCATGTATCTCGTCGCTGAATAATTCTAGTTGTATCTCGGATTCTATATTTAAGCTGCGCATTGCAGCAATTTTTCATGTCCTTAAATGGAACTGCTTCTCACAGTTTAAACATTAAAACTTCAGTAAACGAAATACTGACCTTAATGCACTCTTTTATAGTTTTATCTGGATAATAATAAGTTAAGTTTCTGTTGTTTTTTCTCACGAAATGATATCAAGAAGTAAAAAAAGCATTCTTTGTATATTTATTGTTGAAGATAATAAATAGATACCATGCACGATGATTTTGACTTATAAATTAATAAATGGAATTCATCAATGTTTGAGTCCTATTCATTTATATACTTTTAACTTGCTTCCTTCTTGTAATAAACGAATATTTTATTTACTTTGTCAATAAACTACACCGATATTCATTACGTACCTCAACACAAAGAACTTGGTAGAAATATAATTAGAGAAAGCATGTACATTAATGACTTAACGTAAGTCAAGTCAACGTATAGTTAATACTCGATGAAAATTGCACTTGAAGCGCACAGCACAATCATAAAAAGGTTAATTTTAATAAAAATACTCAAAAATTTCATCAATTTTTGCAAAGATTTATTTTAAATCTTTAATTTATAAATGTTTCTCCCTTGATGTGCCCATCGTGACATCATGTTCTATCTTCTTTTCTCTTTATTAGTAACTGATCTAACTATTTCACAACTGAATTATTCTCATCCAGCAGACATAAATTTTTTTTTATTAAAAATATTCAATAAGTGAGTATTGATAATTTTTGATAGTAGCTTAGAGCGCTAAAATAAAAAAAATCTTGAATCATTTCAATAAAAAAGGTCGTTAAATTTTCTCTCAAAAACTTTCCATGTATTTTTTATTATTCAATAGCCTAGAGACTTAAAAAATGAATATTTAAATAATCTTTACTTAAGGATATCCTGCATTATATTTAGTGGCATAAATGAAAAATTGTATGAAAAATCAATAAATAATTAAATAATAATCTAATTTATAAAAAAATGTATATATAATATTAAAAAACAAACTATAAAACGAATTATTTCTATTTCTTTACCACATTAAAAACATCACAAATACACCAATCTGTAAATTTCTGCACTATTTAAAGAATACTTTTTCAAATATGATATATATATATATATATATATATATATATATATATATATATGTAATGTATATATATATATATATATATATATATATATGTATATGTATGAAATGTATTACATCTACTTTTACATTAGAGTACGTTTTAATATGTATAAAATAAAAATTAATTTAGTCAATGTTTTAACTAAATGAGCAATTCAAATAAAATCTTAAGAAATATTTTTCTTAGAAGAAGAAATCGATATTAAAAACCTAACATTACATGAAAATAAAATGTAGTGTTAAGCAAATAAAATTGGATATTTTTCAAATTTTTTGTGAAGGTTAGTTTACTAGCTTTATATCATTATATTTACACATATGTATATATATATATATATATATATATATATATATTAAACAGTTACATATGTTTTAATGCACGCACACATTTTTGGCGCCAGCTGACTGTCTTGTTTTATTTTTTTCATTTATCGTTTTAAGACA
The DNA here is from genome assembly GCA_034766995.1 of Acanthacorydalis orientalis. Lineage (NCBI taxonomy): Eukaryota > Metazoa > Arthropoda > Insecta > Megaloptera > Corydalidae > Acanthacorydalis > Acanthacorydalis orientalis. The sequence goes on along the minus strand of CM068313.1, from coordinate 42,736,196 downwards.
AATTATAAGTCTTTTACTTTTTTATAAGCAGTTTTTTAATATAAATATATTTTTTTAAACCAATTAATAAAACATGTCTGCAAAGTTATAAAGCAGATTAAATATATATTTAAAAAGTTCGAAGCAGACAGATGATACAACTAGTGTGTTTTTTTTAAGAAATTTATTTGATAAACTGCAAAAGAATTATTTATATTTTTAACACGCTTTTCAAGTGAACATATTCATTGAGCTCGTTTCAAATCCAGTTATTTATTAGTTTAGTAATGTAGTTTATACTGTGCTAATTGGTTTCCGGAAATTTACTTCAATCTTGATGCAGATCACTTCATCGAAATGTACGCGTCAATGCAATTTCGAATACTATTTTAAAAAATAGGATGATTAAAACATAATACAAACCCACACACGCATATATATATATATATATATATATATATATATATATATATATATATATATACATAAGCACACTTAATATCACCTGAACTTTAATGTCTATAATTAAAATCGGAGTTTAAAATATTTCTTACACATGTGTACTTTATCTATTAAGATAAGTCTACCGCGCAATTTATAGAAGTATTGAGGTCAAATACTATCGAAAATGTAAAATTTTATTATTTTAAAAACTGATTATGCCAAACAGTAAAACGCACTACTTTTTATTGAAAAAATCTCTATCAGTAAATTTGTACGTAATTTTATATTCATTCACAAAAGTAAAAAATATTTTACTTTATACGAAAATGCATGTAATACCATAATTTATCAAAAAATAATTCTCTTTTTTATTCTTAAATGTCAACAATACTTTTTATAACTTAATTTTTTTATTATTTTAGTGAAAAATAAATATTCATATTGTATAATGGTTACTTTTTCTTAGATTTTCTCATTAAGTTATTTAGACTGTAAAAATATATGCAGCCAGATTATTATTCAGATTTCTGGGAACGAACCTTCATATATATATATATATATATATATATATATATGTATATATATAGAACTACTACATTAATTATTTACTTCTCCCATAAAAGACTTTATAAGTCATAAATTCAATAACATATGTATTTATCGAAAATATAAATAAACTTTATTTATCTTTTCATAAATAATTTCAATGTTCAATGTTTTACACAAGAAATATGTATCAGTATAAAAAACATTTTCAATCTTTATGAATATATATATATATATATATATATATATATATATATATATATATATATATATATATATACACAGGCAGTTAAATTCGTTTACAGCAGTGGTGTTAAACACACAGTCACCGGGTCGCATGCCCAAAGCTTGAATTTGATTTTATTAAAATAACAAAATGGAATTTAAAAAAATATAAAATACATTTTCAAAACATTGTAAATTGTAGAAGCATATTGTAAGGAACACCGTTTCATGGTTACTGGTATATTCTTCGTTACCGATAAGGAACTATCCAGTTATGTTTGTAATATTTCATAATACCTAAAATAACATAATTTCATAACCTAAAATTAATGTATATTTTAAAAGTTTTATAAATTCATTAAAGACAAAATAAATGTGAAATGTCAATGAATTATTTTCGAATATAAATAAAAGACCTTTTTTCGCTCACTAAATTTTTTTTGGGTGTGGTTTTTTTGTCTGCAGCCAGCTGATTCTTAAACTGAATTTGGTGGCCCGTGTTCATTATATGAGTTTAACACCACTGATTTACAGCGATCACTATGAGACAGACTATATTACCTCGCTATCAGCGTTATTCGTTATATCAGTTACAAGTAATTCCACTTAATGTCTATATGTATAAAAGTTACAAATATAATCGGAAGTTATATTATAGGCTTAGTTATAAGTGAAATATTGTTCTATGCACCATTAAGTAAACTTATAGCAACTAAAATCTAAACATTCTCTTTCTTATACTCTTTGGTACAAACTATATTTTATAAAAACTTTCCAAACCATTTCTTACACTAATTTCTATTGAATATAAAATTGATCTCATATTTGGAAGTAGATATATTAGCTTTATATTCAATAATTTGTGTATTTGCTATAAACAGGACAATTGTTTTTTATCTTTTCTAAAAAATGGAGCTTACCACCATTTCGGCTTTGAAGTTTTTAGAAAAGATCGATTATGTTGAATCATGCAATTATCTTATAAAAGTATTTATGTAGAAATAACCCTAAATCTAAAACCATATTAATATTTGCTGATTATAGCTGTAAACTTGTTATATCCGTACTAAATATAATTAAGTTCTATTATATATATATAGATGATTCACCTTCTACTTCCACACGAAAGTATTGAACAAATATGTTATCCCCTATTTAGAATTTTAGTTCAATTGTATTTTAGTAGTGAATTGACTAAAATACTAACTAAAAAAAGAACATGACTTTTCTTAACACCTGCATTCTCTTTTAATATTTTCATACGAAATCGAAAATTGAATCATCCTATATATATATATATATATATATATATATAAAACATATATATATATAATATATATATATGTTTTATGTATATATAATATATATTATATATAACATATAATATATATATATATAAACTTGAAAGCAAATTAAATTTCTTCCATACTTTATAGGATTTTTTCAAAAGATGTGATTATCGAAAAAATAAGAAATATTATCTAGCTTTAATTATAGCATATAATTATATCTATTTGTTTAAGTTTATAGAATAAGTTATACAAAAAAAAAATTTTTTTTGAAACATGATAAAATAAAAATAGTATACATATTTAACTCCAACCCAAAGACAAATCACTAGTTAAATAAAAGTCTGGTTAAAAGATAAAGCGAAAATATTAATGTATTGTCCTGTTCTTTATCTTTTTGAGTAATATAATTTTCTATCTTCTACGACTTTTTCAGAAACTGTATCATCTTTTAGTAGATTCTGTCTAAAAATGCTCCCGTATTAATAAAGAGGGTTTTGAATGAAATACTATAACGGAATTACATGTACAAAAACTAACTATAAAGAAATCACAATACTAGTAAAAAAGTTATTGTTAATTCAATTTATATCATTCTGATACAAGGAATTGTTCTCAATTTAAATGTTTGACATCTATAATAGACTCTATCGTCTTTTCTAAAAAAGAAATTAAATTACAAATTCATCGCTACAATATCTATCTTTTTCCCAGTGATTCTAATAGTTTCTTTTAAGGATATCTAGTTTGTTGTCCTATCGATTGACCAATACATATACTGTAAGCATTTTTCTTTTATTAGTATTCATGAAATATAAAATATGTACATCAAATTATTGAAATAGCCTAATAATCTACCAATATGTTTATCGTAGTAAATAATAATGACTGAAATACATCTCTATTGAAATTATGCTGTAAAAAATATATACAATGATGATTCAGATTTCCGGGAACGGAAATTATATATATATATAATTATGTATATATATAAAGAGAGAAAAAGATAAATTAACATATACAAGAATTTCTTTCAAAAAAGCATGAATCAACTTCGTCATTCATTGAAAGTAAACAATTATTCTCATCGTTTCCTTGCAAATAACGTTAGAAAGTGATAAGTAACAGAAAAATATTATACAGTTAACTTGTATCGAGTGAAAATAAAAACCTATAACAACCCCACGCGTCGATTCTTAGATAAACTAACACAATACTCTGTCATTTAGCACTAATTTATTATAACCTACAATACAGACGAGCATGTAATAGTGCATTACGACGAAAGAAAAATAAAAGGAAAAAATAAACAGTGCATTGAATTAAGACATGAGTTCTTAGTAATATCTAAGGATGTTTAAAATAGTAAAAATATAAAGTAAAAATGCGGATTCTGGGAAATTTCGTTAAATTCCGATTTTATTTTTATGTTTATGTGGGTAATTAAATCACTGACTAAAAACAGAAGTCTTAGTTATATTTTGGTAAATATTTACTAGATAAGTAAATAAGAATTAATTCATTATAAACAAAGTTATATAAAAATCGTACGTACATATATATATATATATATGTATGTATATATTAAAAATATCTTTATAGTGACAATTTTATAGTTATTAAAAAATTGTATTTCTATAACAAAAAGTCAGTTATTTATGACAGTGTTAATAATAATAATCAATTTTGAAGCTAAGCATTAACCACTGATATAATTAGAGATTTTAATGCAAAAAATACAATATGTTCAATTATTTATTATTAGTATAAATTACATATTGATTGTTTCAATATAAATTTTTTGTATTAAATATAATAAAATCAATTTCAGTAAGAAAAAATATGAATAAAATTATTTAAAAAAGATTTATTAAAATTTTCTAATTTATGATATCATTTTTTTATCAAGTGTTCTTAAATATTATTTTATTTGTGTTATATGCTAATATTTTTCTTATTATAATGATATTACGAGGATTGTTTAATAATCATGGTAAAAAGGCAAGTTAAACACCGTTTTTTGGAAAAAATCGATTTTATTTCTCAACATAGTCTCCATTGAGGGCTAAACACTTGATCTAGCGAGTCTGAAAAATACGCGTTGACAGTGGGGACAGCATCCTTATTCGACGAAAATTTCTTCTCACTAAGCTAAATTTTCAAGTTTGAGAAGAGGAAGAAGTCGCATGGAACCAAATCCAGAGAACAGAATGGATGAGGAATCAATTCGTGGCCTAAATCGTGCAATTTTGCCATTGTGACGGTCGATTTGTGGAACAATCCGTTGTCCTGGTAAAAGAGCATTTTTTGTGCGTCAATCTTCGCCGTTTTCGATTCTGTTCTCCTTTCAAACTGTCTAATAATGTTACATAATAGGCTCCTGTTATCGTTTTTACCTTCGTTAACTAGTCGATCGGGATGATTCTTTAGAAATCCCAAAAAAACAGTGGCCATCTCCTTAGCAGGCAAAACGGTCTTCGCCCTCTTCGGTGCCTCTTCACCTGTCGTTGTCCATTGCTTTGACTGTTGTTTTGACTCAAGTGTGTAGTAGTGGATCCATGTTTCATCCACGCCGACGAATCGACGCAAAAATTCCTACTCATTTTTTTCCATTTTTGCGGGAACTGCTACAATGCTCGCTTTAAACATCTTTAGAACGAGAAAAACTCGTCGCTCCTGGTTAAAATTTCGCCTATGCTAGTTTGAAAAGTGGACACTTGGTAGCCATGACGTTACCAAATGAATGGTGGTGCCACATCATAGAAATTTACCAAACTTATCAAACGATCCTCGTATTTTGATTTATATCGAAAGAAAATACAAAGTTTCTTCTTTCATCAACTTTTATAACTGTTTCTCTTAAATTGAAAAAGAAGTTTTTTGTGATTTATATTGAAACTTATAACATGAAATCGTCACTTTTATTTTAAGCGGAATAAATTACATACAGAATAAAAACAGTTAATAAACAACCATAAGTAAATTTGTGCTTTTATTAGTTTTTTTTCAAAAAAAAGAACCCTATTCACTACAGCAGCCTTACGTTTTAGAATGAAATATTTTTCTAATCTTTTAGAGAATTAAATCGTTTGTATCAATTCAAAAATATTTAAGACTTTAATAGAAATTTATTATAAAAAAATAATGTTTCTTTTTAATATTTAACTAAGTGATTAACAAAATAAACAAAAAAATAGTTTCTTTTTAGTAACTACTTCTGATTTATCATCATATAATCCCTGCTTGTTTAATAATCCCTTATGTTTGTTTAATAATCTATAAAATAGTCCTTATATCAGAAACTTTTCATAAAACATTACAAAAGAAAATGATAGGGATATTTGATTTCGATATTAAAGTAAAGAATTCTACATTACTAAAATCAGAAATCTTGCAAGCAATAAAATTAGTGTATATTACAAACTAAAAAAAAATATTAAAAAAAAAACGAAAGAGTTTTGTGAATATTAAATAAATGATTTTAATACCATCGATTTTCTTTATTCCCCGAACTTCTTTCATTTCTGAGAATTTTCAATTATAATATAGAAATGATCATAATAAATCAACCATTTATATAGTGGTTGAGGTTCAATATTAAAGATATGTTTTGTTACTAACTTGTTGCAACAAAATATATTTAAAAAAATATTACACTTCTATCAAAAAAAAACCTATAATTAACTCATTGCTTTAATACGTTTATAAAATAATCAAATAAAAAAGTATACTTAAATTTTAATAGATTCAAATAAAAAAAAATGGTTTTATTATTACTTTTAAATAATATTGTTTCTCTTTTTATTTACATTAAATTTACCTCATATATTTTATATTTATAATAGTTTCTTTGTGTTTAAATGTGACAACAAATATTTTCATTTTTAATAACTGTATAATACATTAAATTTAATTGAACATTCAGGCAAATAGTAACAATTTTCTATTTATTTTCAGAACTGAAATCATGCAGAATTCAACAGACTCTGCGCTGTATTTTCGCGATGCATCAAGATTTTGGATTCAACATGTATTAGTACCAATAGTGGTAACTGTAGGAGTAGTAGGAAATTGTATTACAGTTGTTATTTTAACAAGGTAATATATTTATTTTTGTTTGCTGTTATTTTAACAATGTCAATATTTTATTGTTCTCAAATAGAAGAATTCTTCTATTTTATTTTTTATTCCTAATATATTTTTATGTAGCTAAATATATCATTTGTTACGTTCCAGTATTGTAAGATATAACTTTTTCATTTTTTTTTCTCTGAATAGTTAATATTCAGTGCTTAATGAATGTTTTTTTATAATTCAAATAAACTATTCCTTGCTCTTATTATCTTAAGTAATGTCTTCAAAATAAATTCATATATTGTTGTATAGAAGTCTAAATTTTATGATTCCAAAAAAGTACTAATACTTTCATAAAAATAATATTTCAGTTTTATGAAATATTAAATGTTCATCAATACTGTCTAAACGAAAAATATTTCTTCTACATAACTTTGAAGAAAATTTTATTTCAAAATATTTAAAACTTATGAATCAGTTGATAAATAAAGACATCTTATTTAAAAAAAAATAAATAAAATGTCAATAACAACGACTGTTACGCAATGATTTTTTGTCGACATTACTTACAATAAATATTTAATTTTTACAGGATGCAATTTGTAAACTTTAAGATTTTTTTGAATATAGAATTTATTTATTTGAATTAAATTCCATTGAATTTTTTTGACATCGTGATTACTTACATTCAAAAAATGGATTTAATATCTATTTGTGTCGCTCGCTTGATGGTTATCTTTTATCACAGATTTTATTTACATATCAAAATTTACTTTAATTTTAATTGTTTAAAGAAAAAATCTAACTTCATTTCTTTTCAATTCCGTGCAAAACAAACTCTGTTTTATAATTATTAAATTATGTCGATTTCATTATTACAAGACTATACTACTAGGTATCAAATATAAAGACTAAAAAAAACTGATTGTAAATAAATATTTTTGTTAGTATTTCTTTTAAAAAAAGAAATGATAAATGATAAACAGAAATAAAATCTTTTAGTTGAACTTAAATCTATATTTAACGAGTATTCAATTTTCATACTTAAAATATTTTTTTTTATATTCATTTATTTTAAATTCAGTTAAATGAACTAGAAATAAGCTGTGTGATTTAACGAATTAATTTTCATTTCCTAATTTTCTACAAATAGAAGATAATAGTGTCTTCATTTAAATGATCATAAATAATAATCAATTATCGAATATTACGAACAGAAAAAAAATGTATGCCTTATAAGAAATAGAAATTCAATTGTAAACGATTCGACCATTTATCGAGCAAAGTTTTCTAATTAAATTTTCAATGTATCACTCTTTAAAATGGTATTAAAAATATCTTTACACATATTTGCCAAAAAACTAAATGTTTTATACTTAAAATATTTATTTTAGTCAGAAAATTATTTATAAATAAATATTATTGCATAAACAAATAAGTTCAATTTCAATTCATTTTATTTAATGGCAAATAAAACAATATTAAAAAAACCATGTACTAAAAAATAACAAAATTTACATATTTGTATTTAAATTAATATATTTCTAATGCAAAAGAGTTATCGAAAAATATATGAATACAATAGGCTATTGTTTTAAAATCATCCCTATTTTCAATGTTAAATTGTGAATTCTCGAAACTTTTAATAAATATTAAACATTATCAGAAATATTAATGATTAGTAGTAGTGAAAATTATTACCAATCTTCATATGATATCATACAATACAATATATATAATATGTTATTAATCAATTATTTTAAAACGTTTCTCAGTCGCGCAAGTAAAAATATTAAACACATTTCCTATTTTTAAAATCAAAGAAAGAATTCCAATAAGTCACAATCTTTAAGAATACTATTGAAAGCATCTCATTCATTGAATTAAACAACATTTTTGAAGCTATTCATCATTTTAAATTCTAGTAAACAATTTGGAACAAATTTTGCTATAATTAAAGTATATGTGTATCTTTGTTGATTATAAGAAAAAACCTTTACTGTGAATAAAAACTGGTTTACATTTACTAAAACTTTTTTTACAAACATTCCTTTCTATAGTGTACAGTCAGGTTATTTTTATTTTATGTTAAAATGTTCAAACATCACATAATAAAAATTAAACTATCTAAAGAAACCATTTACAATATTTTATACATAATATGTGTGATTATACTTATTTCTTTTATTTGAACTTGTCTTTTTTCAAATAAAAAAATATTATCTGTATTAAAATAATCTTACTTTTATTAAAATATATATAAAATCCAACTATATACTTAAAAGATAACCTTACATATTATGACATAAAATAAAGTATAAATAATAATTATATTAAATTTCTATTACTTTTCTTATTCTAATATAATGTAATCTCTAAATTATTTATATCAAAACTATTATTTTTTAAAAAAAAATGTTTATCAAATTAATTTATAATGTTTTTATTTATTTAAAAATTATAAAAGTAACATTTCTTCATGTTACTATTAAAAGTTTATGAAAATAAATACAATTTATATACATTTTCAGGATAAGCTTTTCTCGGATAAGGTTCAGAAATCTCTTATTTAATCATTTTAAGCTTAATAAAAGATATTTTTTATATTGAGTGTTGAACTATATATATATATATATATATATATATATATATATATATATATATATATATATATATATTGTCTTACTTATTTAAAATAATTGTTCCTTTTTCAAAAGTAAACTACACATTTCACTAAAAAAAATTAATTAATAACACTTGATTAATGTTAAATGACGTCTCCCAGATTTTACTAAAGTAGTAGCATTTTTTGTATATTTTATCTTTGTTTTTGGACTTTAAAATTACAATCCTTTTTGTTTGAAATAGATGGTAATTATAATGAATTTATTTTTCATTTCTTGTTATCACTTTATTAAAACATAAAAATATTTTTTTATCTACTTGACAATAATACAATAATATACTTTCTCTTCATAGAATGTCTACTGAATTCGTCATAATTCTAATATCTTTATTTCGAGTATTTTCTATAAATTGTCAAATATTTAATTATGGTTATATTGAACAAATTATATCTTTCTACAAACATATCTGCACATCCTAACAATAGCTTTTGTATATCAAGCAAAGGTCTATTTTCGTAAAATATTTAAAATAATTTAGAATTCCAGTAAAAAACTAGAAAAATTAAGATCTGAATAGAAATTATAACTGCATGAAAATATTAAGATATAGTTGTAATAAATTATGTGCCTTTTATATCTCTTGTATAAAAATCATTATTATTTTTAATGGCCATAAAATATTTACAACATATTTACTCATAGGTCTTGCTTAAGTTCTTCTACTAGCAATTGATTTTTCGATTTTAAAAATATCACTCACAAAGTTTAACTTTTGTGATATTATTTTCAAAGAAATAGAAAATAGTACATATTTTAAATATTTTAATAATGAATAAGAATAAACATGTCTACATATGTTTATGGGTTGTCTTAACTTCAGAGTAAAAATGAAGAAAAGTGATTTAAAATGATTGAATTGACGTGAAATGTGATTGAAACGTTTTGAAAATAATCTTCAAATTGAAAATAAAGTTAATAATAACATATTAAGTAATATTATGTGCAGAAGTTCCAGTCAGAAATATTATTACGTTGGTAATAAAATAATTGTTGTTTTTATATTCTGAATTCTTACATTATTTTTTTTCAATGAAAGTATAATTTCATTGTGTTCATGTTAATATCATCTTGAAGTGCATTTTTCGGTCTGTATTTTCATAACAACGACTTTGGTCTTATGTTTAATTTTATGCTCAAACTGGTAAAGATGGAAAAAAAGGAAATAAAAGCATTTTTTGTATGAATTCAAAACGGGTGGTAAACCAGTAAAAACTGCTCGTTAACTAAACGATGCTTTAAGTGTGGGTATTGTTAAGGAATATACGGTGCAATGGTGGTTTTAAAAATTTCGAGTTGGAGACGAGAGCTTTGCAGATGAAGAAGGTCGCAAGCGTCCTTCTTTAGTTCTCATAACGACCAGCTGAATGCATTAGTTAAATCAAAACAACTCACAAGAATTCGAGAGCTTCCACAATAAATAGACGTTAGTCATCCAACAATTTTCGACCACCTAAAACAACTAGTGTATAAAGTTGTATATGAATTATTATGAATGAAAGTCATAAACAGCAATTATTTTTCTACCAACTCTAATAGAAATTACAACTCTAAATAAATAAAAACAGTGCAATTATATTTTATTTGACAGCACATATGAAAATAAAGTATTATATACATATATACAAGTTTGTTAACATATTGGAATATATTTATCAGAAAAAGTTAATAAGTAAAAAATATTCAATAAGTAAAAATAGTTTATTTAAATATCAGCAACGGCTACTACTATATTAATAGAATATTACTAAACATATGTGCTTGTTTAATTTTTTTATTATGAGTTTTTTCCAAAAATAAAATATGTTTATTCTTAAAATTGATTATACAACACACACACACACACATATATATATATATATATATATACAATGTATCATTTTATCTGTAAAATACTTATTAAAAGTCCTAAATTTTCATCTATTTGATTAAATATTAAAGTTTTTTGGTGATGTTGTGACTTACGGCGAATCATCAGATTTTAGTTAAATAAATGCAATATAGCATAAACACAATATGGAATACATAATTCCAAACATCACTGACAAATAAATTTAAAATAAGGTAATTTAAAAAGTAATCTATTGTTTTATTCCGATTTTCTTAAGAATAAAATAAAGCTTAAATTTCACATCATCGAACTATAACCAAAAAAAATTCAAACAAACAGGATGAAAAGCATTAATGGCCAGTTTTATTTAGATTTTCTAAGGACTAAGTTAAGTTCTGCATTATTTTACAAATATCAAAAGTCATAAACAAGTAAATTGGAAAAATAAAATGAATCAAAACAAGGTCTTTAATGGGAAATATAAATAGATATATTTGTTATCCCATTCTGAAGTACTAAAGCTCATTAATAGTAATCTTTTCATATTTCAAAAAACATTTTCAATAAATATTTATTGTGAAAATATCTCAAACTTCGCAGAAAGGTCTTCATTTTATTCAAGAATATATTGTGTTTTTATAATGCACATTTAATTTAATAGATAACTACTGAAACAACTAAGAATATTGTTTTAAAATCATATTATTAAGGATATATTAATAATCGGTCAATTGATTGTTGGAAACTATGTATTTTAAAGAATTTTTAAGAACGAGATAAAGTTCTTGCCTGGTTTTGAAAATTTCCGGGCCACACATACCACACAAAAACACATACGCGACGTTTTAATACCAAAATTCTCACACTACTGACAAAATCGTTTATACTCCAGGAAGAGGTGTTTAAACATAATATACACACAACACACACAGTACCAATGTTGTATTATGTAAAAATCTAAATACCAATAAAGTTATTATTTTATTCTATTTTTTTTAATTCGATAAACGACGTTGTTCTAAAGGTATTCGACAATCAGTGTATAAGCGAACGTAGTGCGTGAATGCACTCAGTACTGTGTGAGAATAAAGTACTGAATAATCAAAAAACTCATTATTTTTTCGTCATGTATTTCCATTGTATACACTTAAGAAAAGGGCATCTTCATACTGAACCCTCAGCCAATAAGGTGTTTGGTGTCAAGAAAGAGAAATAATTCCTCCCCGACATCGGAAGTCAAAACACATACAAATTAAACTTTAAATTTTAATTTGCTTAAAATTCTATAAAAATTAAATAGAAAACATTTTGTACATTAGTGCCTATAAAAAAAGAGCATATGTATAAATTTGACTTTGAAATCAAAGTAAAAAATATTTACTTTTTGAACAAGAAAGAACAAAAAGACGAAACGACTATACGATTATATATATATATATATATATATATATATATATATATATATATATATATATATATATATATATATATATATATATATATATTAAAAAATAAAAATGATTGACAGTTTGTTAATATTTATTTTAATTATATTTCAAACATTTTTTCTTTCTTTTTAGAATTTATTTTTTATTTTTTTCTATTGTAAAGTCAAACGATTAACGAGGTTTTAATATAATTTTATATTTCTATTCAATATTATACTTTTTCAATTTTCAACTTACTTTACAAGAAGGCAAAATTTCAGTTTTTTTCCAACTTTTAAGAAAATACTCATCTTTCACTTTTCCATAATCGCATGCTTTCAATAAGATGATCGTCAAATATTCTCTCTCACTTTAATTAAATCACGGATATGGTTTTGATTCAAAACTTAATATTAAAAATGAGAAAAAATATATACATTAAAGAAAATTCATTCAGTATTTTGATTACTTCAATTAATAATTGACATTTTATATATTTATTTACAATTCTTATACTCATTACTACTATTAATTTATGTGAATTAAATTATTATCCTAATATTTAAGAAAATAATATTCGTAGTCAGCAGTTTAAATAAATTTAATATAATATTCTCGAATTAGATTTTTTTTTATTACAGAAAACGCATGCGATGTTCAAGTAATGTATATTTAACGGCATTAGCGGTGGCCGACCTTATATATTTAGTTTTTGTATTTGCATTATCTTTCCAACACTATGAAGGTTCGCATAATGCCGGTACTGTATGGTACTGGCGGCTAATGGGTGTTATGCTATGGATGACAGACGCTGCCAGTAAGTTTTTATTTATTAGATGCTATTATTTTTACTTCAATTAAATACCCTTAAATGAACTATACTTTAATCAATCAAATATAATGACATAATGCTAATTGAAATAAATAAATTTTTGTTATAACACACGATAAGATATTAATAAATCCATGTTATATTTTAACATTTCCTTTAAATTATTATACACAAATCCATATTAGTTTGTTTTAATTAAACTAAGAAATGATAAAACATTAACATTATGTCATGTCGATAAAAACATTACATAGGTATGTATTATCTGCAAGCCTAATAATAACTAACTATTAATTAAGTAGGTTCACTAACTGAAAGTAAAATAACGCGTAAATACTTAAGGATACATTAGAGAAGCTGTTGAAATGAATCACCTGCTATATTTATAACATGTGCTTCTTTTTGTTGGTCATAAACCCAAAAAAAAATCTTTTGAAGTCTTTTTATTAAATAGGACGTCATATTTTTTTAATTAACATCTAATTTTAATAACATTAGACCGTTTGAAATTATGTTTGTTGAAGATGTATATTATATATATATATGAATGATTTATAAATTTTCATACTTTTTCTATTTATACAGGTAATACATCAGTATGGTTAACAGTCTGTTTTGCAGTGGAGAGGTACATTGCAGTATGTCATCCAATGCGTGGTCGAGTTTTTTGTACAGAAACACGAGCCAAACGAGTCATTACAGTCGTATGTGTCCTTTGTGTACTCACAACAATATCAACTGTCTACGAGTATCAAATTGTCTATCAATATGAATTGCCAGATAAAACACGAATAGACCTCACAGACTGCTTATGTCCTAGAAAAAACTCAACCATAGTTGGAAATCAAACCGTCAACTCCATAGGTAAATACTACAATTCGTTATTTAATTTAAATTAATTTAAAAGAGATAAAAAAGCAACAATATATTTTATTAAACGATAATATAAGAAAAGTTCTTCAATCTAAAATATTAAATGAATATCTGATAATATCTATATATTTTATGTATCTGATAATACTTTATTGGATATTAATTTAATACACTATAAATAATATATATATATTGAATTAATATGCTTATACAGGAGTCCTATTACAGAGAAACAAAAAAACTATTATTTTGGGTTTTATATTCATAACACGACTAAAAATTTCAATTTGTTTAATAAAGAATTGAATTTAGTATAAATCTTTACTTTTCATTTATTTTTCAGATTTATTTATAAATCGCAAGTATTTAATAAACATCTCAAAGTTTATAACTGTTTTTTACCTATTTAATATAAAAATAGATACAAAAAAATAGAACTATACCCTTCTTAGCTTAATTTTTAAACTCAATTAGAAAACATTAAGGAAAAACAGCATATACACATATGGATATTTTAAAATTACAAATCTATGTATTATTCATATTAAATGCCATTTTGTTTATATTTTTTATGCCTCTAGTTCATGAAAAGAACTGGACATCATTTGTTACAATATTAAAATGTTTTTCCTCTTTATTTCGAGTTATAAATGAAAATAAAGCATGTGACAATGAAATTTAATTACAATCTTGTGAATAATATATTCGAAACTTAAAAAAATCAATGCAACGTTCACTTTAGATTCGTTATTCATTCGTAGAAAACCAAACATATTTGAGATAATGCCAAGAGCAGCTGACCAAACGACAAATGAATAAGCACTTGATAGATGTTTAAAAACACATTTTAAAGCCTAAAACTACTCACGAACGATGTCAACATACTCGAAACATAACACTATTGAAAGCTTAAAAAAATTATAACTACAATATTTTACATTCTCTTTTTCTTCTTGAAATTATAAAGATATACATACATTCACACAGAAATCTTAATATACACATAGTATGAATAAATCATCATCTCACACAAAAGAGCGCATACACATACACACAACACACATATATATATATATATATATATATATATATATATATATATATATATATATATATATATATATATATATATATATATAAACATGTGTATATGTACATTTTATATTTTCAAATATAAGTTCAAATGTGTATCACAGAATAAATTGTTTTGAAATTTCAAACGCTGTCAATTTTTAGATATACTGATATATTTTATTTATAAAATGAAAAATGGCGTACAAAAATAATCTATCGAATATAAAATTAAAGTAGTGTAAACTGCATGCTGCTTTAATAAGATACTACCTAACAATGGTTGATCTAATTTCTTTTAATGCGAATTTAAATACTAAAATAGTTTTTGAATGGATTTAGAAATTTACTAAAGAAGTATTATACATGATAGTATATAAGTCAACATAATTGAAAAATTGTTTCCCTAAAAGTGTATTATAAATAAAATTCAACACATTAAATACAGAATTTAATAAAATAATTATTAAGTTATTCTTTGAATTGTGTGTACATCAATTTAATAATATTTAAATTAACGTACGTTAACTGAATATTATTTAAATTAATTAAATTATAAATTATTTATGGCCTTACAAACAACAAATGTTGTATAATTACGACATATGAAGAAATTGTACAACCATAGATATTTTAGAAATTAAAGAGACTATATAGGTTTCAGAACAAAATATTTATTATTAGTTTGGACAATTTTATCATTATTAATATTCATTAAGTTAGTAGAAAAATAATTGCGGTTTATGACGTTTAAATTCATATACATTTTTCTCATCTAATTTTCATAGCTGTCTTAAATTGCCCAGAACTGTTGGATGACTAACGCCCCACTTTTGTACAAGCTCTAGAATTGTTGTGTGTGGTTCTGATGTAACTAACTCCCTCGCGACCTTCTTCATCTTCAAAGCTCTTGTCCACAGCACGAAATTTTTGGAGCCACCATTGCACTGTACGTTCCTTAACAGCACCCACACCAAAAGCATCGTTCAGTTTACAAGCGGTTCCTGCTGCTTTACCACCCGTTTTGAATTCATACAAAAAAATACTCTTATTTTCTTCTTTTCCATCTTTAATTTAATATCTTGATTTGAAATCAAAATTAATAACAATACCAAAGTCGATATTACCAAAATATAGGCCGAAAAATGCACTTTAAAATAATATTAATATGAAAACGATGAAATGACACTTTCATTGAAAAAAGTTAAGGTTCGAATTCAGAAAACAAAAACCGCAGTTCTTTTCCTACCAACCTAATATTTAATCTTTTATTTTCTGAGGACCTTAAATATGTTAAATAGATTTAAATGGATACTAGGCTTAACTAACATTCTATATAATACTAAATTTTAAGAATTTCCCTCGGCATATGTTAAATAAAATAATTAAGATAATATAACAGCTTATATACATTAAAATACTTCAAATCTTCAAGTGATAGATAACGTATATATATATATATATATATATATATATTTCAAGTGACTATTGTATGCATACATACTCATTTATAATACGTTAACAATAAATGATAATATTTTTTTGCTTTAAACTATTATGTTGGTAGAAAAATAATTGCGGTTTTTGTTTCTGAATTCTAATCTTATTTTTTTCGATGAAAGTGTCATTTCATCATGTTCACGTTAATATCATTTTAAAATAAATTTTTCTGCCTGTATTTTCGCAATATCGATTTTGATTTTATTATTAATTTTGTTTCAAATTGGGATATTTAATTATAGATGGAAAAGAATCAAGTAAAACCAATTTTTTTATGAGTTCAACACAGGTGGTAAAGCAGTAGAAACTGCTCGTAACTAAAAGATTCTTTTGCTGTGGGTACTTTAACGCTTCCATCCCTGTGCTATTTAAAAACTCTCCGCACCAGTGCAGTATTCACAGTTTACCAATGATATTTTTCATAAAAATTATTATTTGTGAACAAATAGAAAGATTTTTAATTAGTTGAACATCAAAGTCAATCCTTACACTGGCGATTATATAACATGTGCATTATATGTATATATATATATATATATATATATATATATATATAAATCAATATAGCATGTGCATTACAAGAAAATAAAGAAATATAATTAAAAATATCATGACAGATATTTGCAAATAAAAACACGTGGTCAACTGAATTTACTGCATTGGAACGGGAGAGTTAAGGAACGTACGGTGCAATGGTGATTCCAAAAATTTCATGCTGGGTACGAAAGTCTTAAAAATGAAGAAGGTCGCAAACGTCTTTCTTCAGTTCAATCATGACCAACTGAAGGCATTAGTTGAATCAGAACTATGGACCACAATTCGAGAGCTTGCACAAAAATTAGGCATCGATCATACAACAGTTCTGGGCCACTTAAAACAACTACAGAGAAACATTTATATGAGTTTGAAGATCATAAACCGCAATTATTTTTCTTTTAGCTTAATAGTTACTTAATTTTAATAGATATGATTGAAAATATTAAATATATACATACATTAATATATACATTATAATTGTTTTCATTTTTAAAGTAGTATATATATATATATATATATATATATATATATATAGATAGATAGATATATATATATATATAGATATTTATATAATATATATATATATATAGATAGATATATATATATATATAGATATTTATATAATATATATATATATATATATAACCTTAAATATGAAATTATATTTTTATTTTCAGGTAGCGAAACTGTAACAAGTTCATTATTTTCTGGGATCGACCTATTAGATAATGAAATCATTTCAAAGTTGAACAATTGTTCTGCAACTGAAGATTTCACTTCATTTTTGACGAATGCAAATATTACCAATATTGTCGATTCCATCATATGCACAGATCTTACTTACAGACGTGTCAATAAAGGACCAACAGCATTAGCCGAAAATATTATATACACACAATGTTTCCATTGGTACACGTCTATAATGTTTGTACTCCTACCGTGGTTATTACTGCTGATTTTCAATTATATTCTGGTTGCTGCAGTGCATCGATCTAAAAATATACGTCGAACGATGACCAACTCGCATGTAATTATTATTATGTACAAATCTATTTTTGTCTAATCTGCATGTGTAATTGTAGAAAAATATTAAATCATAACTGCATGTTCTAAAAACTAAATAGAAAATTAAATTATCCGCTATTAAATATTGAATAGTCCAAAAATATATGAATTTCTAATAGATGTCCTATATTATAACCTAATGAATTTAAAAATATTTTAATCTATATTAATTGACTCATTTTATAGCAGTATGGATTATTTAAAAAATAAATCTATCATCGCACCGTGAAATTAATTTCTAACGCGAGTTACAATTATAAGGAATAAAAAATGAAATGTATATAATGGATATTTACATAATTGATATTTACATAAAAATAATCGTATTAAATGTTTCGAAAGTATATTTTAAAAATTTATAAAAACAATTTGTCTAAAACATTAGTGATGTAAGTCACGTCCAATGAAAGTAAACGACGATCAAATTATTATTTTAATTAAAAATAATTTTCATTTAACAATATGGAGTATTGTTTCAGTTTTAAAAATGCAAATGGGAGACAATTTAAAATCAAAAAGTTGATAAGAAAATGTAGTAGATAAATAAGACACTTGTCGATGAAAACATTTATAAATCGTATCACAGTCATCATCTATGTCTTTGCTTAAAACTTTTTAGATTAGTTAATGATTAAAGACGAAAAATATTCTTTATATTCAAATAAAATTTTATGAATTCGATATGAACAGTCGTTTTTACTAATAAGTAAATCAAGATTACATTTAAAAACGAACAGTGCTTGTGCTATTTAATCTCCTGTTAAAAAATCTTCAATATAAAAACAATTTATTGTAAAATTTTAATTTTTTAATGTAAATGAAAGTATCATAAATGAAATATTCTATCGTAGATTACAAACTTTTAAATTAGAAACGATAATAATATTCAGAACGCACAAGAAAAAATAGGTTATTTTTATTATTGGTTATTTGTCTTTGTTAGACTATAATAAATAATTAAAATATAAAAATATTCTTCTATCCATTTTATTCTTCTAATTTATCTCACTTCAATTACAATTTATTCCCAATTATTCAAATTGATTGGAAATCTGTATTGATGATTTTTTTTTAAAAAAAATAAAAATTTCAAAAATCATATCGTAATCTTTTAGATTCAATTAAAATTAATTTATTGAAATGTAGTACTATAAAAAATATTCAAAGTAATGAAACTCAAATAATATATATTTATTTTAAAATTTTACTACTGTCAAAAACAGTAATTTTTAACATATATAACTTTAGGTACTGCTTTAACATTCTTATCTATGATTAGAATATTATAAAAAATGTCGTTTTTTTAGATTTTTCACTTCAAAAAATAATAAGATTATTACATACTCATTTGGAAAATACATTATAGAAATTCCTTTTTCAATCATAAATTATATAACGGAAACAGTATATAAAGAAGTAATTATCATAAAACACAAATATTAGTTATTTCAAGTTATAAATCAATTATTTTCAGTACTACTGGAATTTATTTCAATTTTACGCTTCAGTCAATCAAAATATTTTCATAACCGTCCTGGTTAATTATATAATTATTTAATAGAAAATTCTGATAAATAGTAATGCAAAAAACAAAAAATAATATATAATAAAATAAATTTTCAGAGTTTTATGTTTTCTAAAAAATAAACCATGACTAAACTTAAAAATCAATATCGCTTATAAATAAATTACTTAAACTTAAAAAAAGATCATAACGTGACACTTTGTCTCAATGATTGCTTATTTTTCTAATATTCTGTTTTTAATATTTTCAAAGCATCACATAAAATAAACAATTTACAATTTACATACATTATGAAATGCATTAATAGTGTGAACCAAAATGTTGGATACGTTCCAAAAATATCAGTATAAATAAAAATGTTTATTTCTTTCTGTAATAATTACATATATCTAAAAAGAAAAATTCGCACTAGGTAGTATAACTTTCTCGACTATCATTCGTAAATATTTATAATTTCTTTATCTGCATCTCAATTTATTATCATATAAGTAAATTAAAACTCAAATTGAACTTTATTGTGCCTAGCTGACTTATTTAATTCGTCACTACATACTTAAAAATTATATGTTATTTTATGTTGTTCGAACATATATTGAAAAATAATATTCAACACATTTGGTTTATAAGAAATATAAAGTAGTATTTAAATTTGTTTTGATAAATACAAGAAATTTCTTTCAAACATCGATGGTAATCAATTTTTAATAAACAAAAATTTCCAAAAAGAAATAAGTTTTCAAATGCAGATACATTAAAAATATATTGAAACAGCTATATATGATAGTACGTGCCGGTCATGACTGTTTAAAATAAATATTATAGATGGACTTGATATTTTTAAAATAATTATTAATTTTCATTTTATATCACAAAAACTATGTTAAGTACAAGCATCAAATGTACATTGAATATGATCACGATATCGGTTTGTATACTTCTATCTACAGTTATTATACGTGGGTCGTTTGATAAGTCTGGTAAATTTCTATGATGTGGCGTCATCATTCATTTGATAACATCACGGCTATCAAATGTCATTTTTCAAACTAGTATAGGCGAAATTTCAGTCAGAATCGACGCGTTGTTCACGTTCTACAGTTGTTTGAAGCGAACATTGTAATAATTGCTGCAAAAATTAAAAAAAACGAGTAAGACTTTTTGCGTTGATTCGTCACAATGGATGAAACATGGTTCCACCAATATATACACCCGAGTCGAAGCAACAGTCAAATCAGTGGACAAAGAATGGTGAAAATGCGCCGAAGAAGGCAAGGACGGTTTTGTCGGCTGGAGAGGTGATGGCCACTATTTTTTAGGATTCCCAAGAAATAATCCTCATAGATTACTTAACGAAGGGAGAATCGATAACAGGAGCTTATTATGCAACGTTATTGGACTGTTGAAAGAAGAGACCGCGGAAACAAAAACGGCGAAGATTGGCACACAAAACAGTACTCTTTCACCGGGACAAAGCGCCATCACACAAATCGACCGTCGCAATGGCAAAATTGCACGAATTAGGCTTCGATTTGAATCCTCATCCACCCTACTCTCCGTGCTTGGCCCCGTGCGACTTCTTCCTCTTCCCAAACTTAAAAATTTGGCTCGATTGAAAGAAATACTCATCGAATGAAATTGACGTCAATGCGTATTTTACAGACTCGCTGGACCAAGTATACAGCCCTCACTGGAGACTACTTTGAGAAATAAAATCAATTTTTCCAGAAAACGGTGTTTAACTTGCATTTTACCATGATTATCAAACGACCCACGTATATTAGTATATTCTAAATCAGTCTACGACAAGTATTCCAATAGGGCCATATATTTACCCAGTTTTATTCCTGAAAAAATCCTGACAGATTCATCTGAAGAAAAAAACAACAATAAATACTCATAACATTGTTTTTTATATTTACTTTGTATATACTCTGATCTTTGTGAACACGTTTAGAGTGTTTTCCTGGTTTGAGTCTTCATTTATTTTAAAACTTATATCAGTGGAATGGTGCGCCCTGGAGAAAATCACGTATAGTTGTTCATGAGTAAAAATTAGCTTAAAAAAATATCTTTACTTCGTCCAAAGTTCAGTCTTCTGATCTGTTTAATTGTAGTGAAGGAAGTTCAATTTACTATTGATTGCCATTTTAAAATAAAATTGATACCAATGTGCCACATGTGTAATATTATTCCTTTATAAAATATCTAAGCAGGTATTTTTTCTGTGCAAACAATGCTACGCAAGACAAATTGGTAAACAACTAAACAAACAAACAATTTTAGAAATTATTATTTAAAAGAAAATATATAAAATTAAACAGAATTCTTTCCATTTGAATACGGAATTCTATTTGGTGATTTTGTGCACAATTTAAATAATCCTTTTATAACATCCTGAAATTTTCAGCTTTATAGCTCATTAGATAGTATAAAAAATTAATTGGACAGACATAAAATTAATTGCATAAACCATTCTTCCTCTTCTTCGATGGCGATACAGTACAAACCGAGCCTTGGCCTCCTTAATTATCTGCCTCCAGACATCTCTCTGCCTGGCAACCCTTCTCCAGTTCCTTACTTCAAACAGTTCCACCGCATCAATCCATCCAGTATCCAAGTTTTATTTGAGGTTTCGTAACGTTTGTTGTTTTACAAGATGGGGTTGTTAGTCCCACGCTCAAACCTCTTTTCGGAGAACCATTCTCCCGCTCTAGTGATCCCTAATCCCTCTCCCTATCGAGGTTCCTCAATCTTGAGTGAGATTATTTAAGTTACCAGAGTTAATCAATTGGAGATGAGAGTCGGAATTGAGTAAGAGAGGCTATGCGACGCTAACTGGACTCGGCGTCGTGTGGTACGCATACACTACCCCATTCCAACCCCATGCATATACCATTGGTCTTACATAATTATCTATAATGCTAATAAATACGTTGAAAACTTTTCCGAGAAATTTAAGTACATTTACTGTAAATAAGAATGTGTTATTTATTTCAGCATATGCACTATCTGAACAGTAGAAATTTTCCATTCATGTTACTGACTTTTTAAATGTTTTTATTATAGATTTTTTTAGATCTTTTTATGATTTTTTATATCTTTGCATTCGTTTTTTTTATTCAATCTCAATGAATACTCTTATGACACTTTTTAAATTCACAAACAGATTAAAATAGATGAAAGATAAATCTAGACTAATTTTTAAGAATGAAAATAGCTTCTCTAAAAACAAACACGTCAGATTACAAACTCCATATTGTTTCAATGTCTTATGCATAACATATGAACGGACTTTTTTTACAAACAATTTATTTATTTTTAGGAACGCTGTTCTGCACGTCAAGAGAACCGAATCACTATTATTCTTATAGCTGTCGTTTTACTATTTTTCGTGTGCCAAACTCCAACTGCAGTTATGCTTATATATAGAACAATAGCGACTGAACCAGAGCAAAATAGTCCCGAAAGTCATATCCTTTTAGGTAATCATTCGAGATAATAACAGTTCTTCAACTGATTCCAACAACATTCACATGTATTTAATCATCTTTTACAGGACTCGGTAATATATTCAATTTTCTCGTAAACATCAATGCTGCATGCAACTTCCTGCTGTATTGTGCATTGTCTGATAAATACCGAAGGACATTTCGTGAACTTTTCATAAACTGCCGTCATGGAATGCTACGTCGTCATGATACATTGTACACATCTTCAGCAACTTCTACTTTATCAACACGATTACGTTCAATGAACGGGCCATACAGTATTAATAACAGAAATAATAACATGGAAGGCGAAATGTGTCTCAAAAGAAATATATCGGAATATGCACACAGGCATATAGAGGTAAATATATTTTTTATTTATTTTTACATATTCATTATATATATATCACTTTAAATTAGAAATTAATATACTAAACATGAACAATCAATCTCAATACAATTCCTATATTTAAGCCTTTGAAACCGGGAGTGGATATAGGAATCCACTGATGTTTTCCAAAGAAACTATGGTCTCAAAGCTCTATTTTTTAGATGACATATTAAACGGTCACTAATCTCTTTGAAACTAAATTTATAACTTTTGAATGAGACTAAATTTATAAATCTTTCTGTCATTAAAAATAAATTACAGTTATTCAAAAATCAGAAAAATCAAGGTTTTTTCATTTAAAACCCTATAAAAATTATAAATTTGAGAATTGGGTTAAATATTTTTTTCCAAAAATTCATCATTGAAAGAAAGCGTATAAAAAATTTCGAGACTACGTCCAGGTACAAGATGTGACCGATGTGAAACAATTTTGTATCCACTTGATTGTTTTAAAATTTTTCACACACCACAGTAATATTATTTCTGAAAATTTTCAATTGTAATCAATTTTTTCTTTCATTATATGTTTCCAATCAAAAAAAGTATGTTTCCACGAATATTCTCAACGATTTTCCATGATATATCAGATAAATGTGAAACTTCTAATGGCTAATTTGAATTAACATATTTCTTTGTAACCAACAAATTTGCAATTTTTATTTTGTTCACGATAAAAGAATGTCCAATTAATAGAAAAATAATTGTTAAAAAAATGTATCACCCTTTTCCCTCTCCCCGGCTTTAAAGGATTAATGAACTTAATTAAAATTTTAATAAAAGATAATTTTGATTCATTTTTTATATAATGTTTATAAAATATTCTCATTCTTTTGTCAATAAATTATAACTTCAGGATTTGGGATCATTATTAATAGTAAATCAGTTTCTATTTAGGTTTTTTTTAATACACATATAGTAAAATTATTTGTCATTACTAAATCCTTAACAAATTAATTAATTAACATAATTAATGACTGTTTAATTTGTTCTCAGAATAAATTTCAATTAACTTCAATGTTAATTTTTATACGAGTTCTTCTTCACATTAATATTTGTCGTATAATGTTTTTTTTTTTGTAAATAAGTTCAAAATCTCTTTATTCCTTTCTTTTAAACAAACGAACAGACATTTTTCAAATAGAATTTTATATAAAAACATGTTCGAAAAATTGTTTTAGACATGAAAAACAAACACAAATTATATGTTCGTACAAATAATATTATTATTAGAATATCGATGAATATACTATGATAATATTATAATTTTTTACATGTTTTCGATTTAAAAAATACTTTGATGTCTAAAGGATTGATTTATTTTAAGAAGATAAATTTATGTACGTGTTCCAATTCTGCAACTTTCAGGAACTTTTCTCATATCATTTATGTTTATTTTATTTCCTTCTATTTCCACGTGTGTATGAACTAAATCTAGATAACAGCATGAAACAATCCGGTGTTCTGTACAATTTTAATTTTTTAATAAAATTAAAAAAACTGTTAGAAAAATAAGGTCAATAAACTTATAACACGTTTGAAAATTAAATTAAGATCGCATTCAAATAATATTAATACTGATATGACTGTCTCTGAAAATAAATTCGAAAATGTATTTAAGAAAATATATTTTCTTCATAAATCTATAAACTTCTCTCGAATACATAAACATCTGTCTGACATCATGTTTTTCTACATAAACTAATTGTATGTCACACGTTGATATAAAAATAATGTATCTTGTACTTTACACCTTCTTTAAATATTTAAATATTAATCTAGGACAGTAAATAAATTATTACATTAATTTAGATTAAGAGGTATGTTGTACTTAATAAATGTTTATTTAGTATGTGAATTACTATTAATTGTTTATACATACTAAAGAAGTAGGTTACACCGATGTTTATAAGAAATGTAGTGTTTGTAAAAAAAATTCAGTGCTTACTAAAATAATGCAGACTCTCTTGATGATGTGGTATATTTATATATACCTGTATGTCTGATATTTATACGAGTATGTCGCTGTTAAATATTGTACTATTTTAAACATAGTTTACATTGTTTCTCCAACAATTATTCTATTACATAATTATAAATAATCTACGTTTGAACAGATTTTGTCAGATTAATTAAACCACTCTCGTTATAGAAGTATCCTTTTCGCATTGTGACAAAATTTACTTTCAAAAATCAATCACTGTCCCACACAACACAATTTTTTTTATCAAAATGTTCATCAATTGCTCATTGTTCATTTTACTATTCATTTATTTAGATGACTTCCAACTGAAAATTTTATTAGGTTCGTGCAAAAATAATTGCGGATTTTATCATTTTAACTTTGGTGCCGATTGTTCTAGTTACCGTTGTCTTTTGTTATAGTCATGTGATACATCATTGTAAACAATGAAATTAGCACTACTGATTTAAGATTGTGTTGATTGTTTTCATTCTTTAGTATTGTTGGATATAATCTCTTAAATTTGTTATGGACAAAAAGCAAATCCGCGTAATTTTGTTGTATGATTTTAAATTGGGACGCAAAACAACAGAAACTGCTCGAAATATCAAATTGGTTTTTGGAGAAGAGTCAATTAGTGAACGTATAGCTCAACACTGGTTCTAAAAATTTCGTAATGGAAACGAAAGTCTTGATGATGATGAGGGTCGTGGTCGTAATAGTCGTGAACGTTCTTAAATCATATAATAATGATTTAAGAACCATTACTGTGAAACGGACCCAACTCTAGAGGTGGCAGAAGAACTCAGTGTTGATCATTCAACATTTGTTTGACATTTGAACCTAATTGGAAAAACAAAAAAGCTAGATAAATGGGTGCCGTATGAATTAAACGAACATCAAGCAATTCGGCGATACGAAGTCTGCTCTGAGATTATTTTGCATAACAAAAATGATCCCTTTCTTGATCGCATTGTCACATGTGATGATAAATGGATTCTCTACAATAAACTGAAACGTTAATCACAGTGGCTGAATCGAGGAGAAGCACCAAAACAGTTTCCTAAATCGAAGTTACATGAAAAAAAAGATCATGGTCATTGCTTGGTAGTCAACAAGTGGAATCAATCACTAAAACTTCTTAAATCTCGGTGAACCAATAACAGGAGAAAAATATTGTCAAGAAATTGAAAAAATGCATGAGAAGTTGCATCGTTTACGGCTAGCATTAGTCAATGGAAGAGGACCAATTCTTCTTCATGACAATGCCCGATCACATGTCTCATAAATGATTTTAAAAAAATTAAATGAACTGCGTTATGAAACCTTACCTCACCCACCTTATTCCCCGGACCTGTCTCCGACATTATCATTTTTTTAAACATTTCAGTGCTATGAGAGAAGGTTTTCTAAGATCAAGAATCCACTTAAAGCGCTTTCGATGAATTCATTAATTCCAGGACTCCAGAATTCTATCTTCTAAGAATAAACAAACATGTTTCTCATTCGGAGAAATGTGTGCAGACCAATCATCCTTATTTTGATTAATAAATATAATTTTTAACTGATATATGTGCCTTTACACTCGATACGTAAAAAAACGCAATTATTTTTGACCCAATCTAGTATCTTATTATAAATGGCTTTAACTCTTTCGATTCGGCTGTGTTTCGCCACAATGCTTCGCGAATACGGCGTTATTGTATAGGTCTGATACGATGCGAACACACACTTACACTACACATGTAAAGAAAAAAATAATGAAATGAAAATATAAGAAATAAAATTACATATCATATGATACTTTACTGAAATAAAATCTTATGTTATCTCTAATGCACTGTCAAAACATTACTTTAGCACTGATCCTCATATCGTTATGTTCAGAGTGGTCGTGACAAAAAACAAAATAATTATAGAACAAAAGAAATCGGTTACGATGGAGATAACAAACAATGCTATGTTTGACTTAAGTTGTGAATCAATGCAACATTTGAACGACTGATTATAGTCACCGGTAGGATACAACGAACGTGCGATGATGGGTGGCTATAATCATGTATATATATATATATATATATATATATATATATATATATATAAGATAAAAACAATAGCAATAATATAATCAAGTAGCACTAATGCTTACAATTATAAATACATGCTAATTCTAATAAATATTACCATTTAAAACACTTATACTTATTACACAAACATTGTATTATACAAAATCATAACGTTAAAAAGTAAAATTCATTTTCTTATTTAATTATTTTATCATTTTCCAACTAATAACTAGGTGGAAATTTTCAGTGCTGGAAAACTTTCTCTACATTTACAATTTTTCCTTACTATAATATTTCATATCTATTTCTAACAAAATAGAACATTTTTTAAACATTTTTCACTCACTATTTAGATACTTTAGAACATTTTAATCAATAAAAAATAATTAATGCATTATGGAAATAAACTGAAAAAGATAATTGCACGGTTTGTGACTATCTTAATAAATAAAAAAAATGTTCTCTTATCCGAAAAAAAGATTTGGTTTATAACTATATGTTAAAACTCTAATTGCAAAAAGAGGTTTTCAAACTTTCAAAAGTGTTAGTAAATTATTAATTAGAAAATCACATGAATATAAAATTAAAAAAATAATTTGTTTCTCAACAATCTAATACGAGTATCATACACTGTCTGTATGATAAATATTAGGTATCAAAACTGATTTATTTCAATTTCCAAATTATTCAAATTTTTCAAGACACCGTCCCCTTATTTGTACATATGTATCAGTCAAAATGAAATATTTCATTGATTTAATTTTTTTTTAGTCTTTAAGTGTTTCTTACTGCGAAAAATCTTAAAAATTTAAATCTATTTTTAAATTCAAAACACTAAATGAAAAATTACATATATAGATTCATTAGAAACGTTTTTTTTTTTGTGCCATAGCGCTCTGATGATGATGACATCGCCATCGAAATGAGCATAATCAACGATCAAAGATGATCAATAATCAATTATTAAACATTTTTGATAAAATAAACAAATTTTGTGGTTTCTAAGGTGAGTGAAAAATGAATTTATGGAAATATATGTACAATTTAGATTTGACTGTACACAGTAGAAATTTATCTATATAAAAGCAGCGAATTAAAAAGATACCAATATATCTTTTACCTATCATAAGAATAAATACTGCTGCAAATAAAAATTAAAATTATACGTTTGTATAATCACGATTTCT
This sequence comes from Acanthacorydalis orientalis, assembly GCA_034766995.1. Lineage (NCBI taxonomy): Eukaryota > Metazoa > Arthropoda > Insecta > Megaloptera > Corydalidae > Acanthacorydalis > Acanthacorydalis orientalis. The sequence goes on along the minus strand of CM068313.1, from coordinate 42,707,202 downwards.
TCACCCAGAATAAAGATTGTTTCACTCCCCTTCTAAAATATATCAATAACATTTAAAAAACTTTAATCACTCTCTCTCTCTCTCTCTATATATATATATATGTATATATATATATATATATATATATATATATATATATATATATGCGTGTGTTAAATATCTGAGATTTTTTAAAAAATACAATTAATTTATATTTCAAAAAAATTAACCCTTAACGATCGAAAGGCCCCGCTATGGGGAATCACACTTATGTCACACAACAGGAAATAAAAAGCTGTCGACCATTAAGAGTTAATATTTCACTAATTAATTAAAAGCTCTATAAATAGTGTTTTAGGTTATTAAAAGTTTTATAATTCTCCATGAATACATTTCTTAAATAAGGTAATGTGTATATGTATTTATAAAATTCCATTTGTTCTTTAATAAATAAAAATAATTATCTTCTAATGGTCTTTATCCTATTTACTATTCAATGTTTATCTAGATATTAATTTTATACATTAATCTAAAAAGTTATTTATAATTTTTGCAAATACTGAATAAAAAAAACTTACTTGTAATTAAAGAAACATTAATGTTATCTTCTAAATGTTCTATGTTGGAAGAGGCATTTTAAATATAGAGCAAATTAATTAAATGCTCCTTACATGTAATACCTAATTGTAAAAAAGGAATACAATTGAAAATTAATCAGTTCCTCTGGTATTTATTAAAAAAATATCCAAAACAGAACCAAACATAAAATGTACATTAAACTATGTGTAAAAGTATTAATTATAATAAATTGCCATTAAACGTTTATAAACTAACTTATTTTTGTGTTACAGAGTGAACGTCTGAAGCGAATTGCCCGAACAAAATCGATGTTAGCAAAGCCATTAGAGAGAAATGCTTCTACGAACGTGACCTATTATTGACATTTAAAATGAATTAACTGTCAAAACTGCATAAAGATTTTCATACGTTATATATGATTTGATTACTGTAAACTGTATAGAAGAACATGATATTTAAGACTTATTTATTTTGTATATTATGCTTGTTTTATCGTATTGTATATTATATTTAAGATATATATTTAAGAGTTAATAAATGTTATGTATATTTGGTAAAAAGGAATTAAATTCTTAAAAAATACAATCGTATTCTGAATAACTTTTTATATTTTTGAAGAAATTAGTTACTTCATGGATTTTTTTGAAAAATATAATGATGCCTATTGATATTATATTTATATAATTTTTTGCAAGTTTATTGTTAAATAAACGCAGAATAATAATATTTCATAACTGAATTTATAAATTATAATATTAATAAATTGCTTTAAAATTTTAACTACAACTTAAACAAAATTCAAACATTTTTAACAAGCTTTACGATGTTAAAAAAATTCTGAATTTGAAAAGTTACATTTGTTATTTTTGTAAAAGCACTGCTTATTAAAATATTCAAATTTATCCTTAAATTTTTATTCAGAAGATTTATATTGGATAAGTCGTGTGTTTTTATTTAATTCAATCGTACTTTTTAAGAACTAAAAAACTATTATGAAAACTTGTATATTTCTTTCTATAACACCACCATATACTTGAAAATTTTCATTTTAAAACAAAGATTGTAAATTTTACTATAAACAAACGCCACATGAAAAAAACTAGCAGAAAATATACAAAAACGCTTTTAGAATTATTCAAACATCAATGTCTAATGTAAATAAAATGAAAAGTTTCATCTATACAATCAGAGAAGTTGAAAATTCAATCAAAAATCTGATGTTAATCTAAATGTGACTGACGTTCTATTTTTTGAAAATTAAACTATATATTTTATTTCCACGGATTAGCGATTTTTTACAAAAACCTATTCTCCTCGGAATGCTTTATTTTTCGTTTAAAGTATACGTTGTACATTTAATTCAAAATATTTTTTGTGGACTATAAAATATACACACTGAATAATAAATTTAAACTTTATGATAAAAACCATGGAATAAAATTACATTTCTCTAACTAATTTTATTTAGAATAAAGTATATTTTTTGTGTACAGAAAATAATTTCAATTAGTTTTTATAGGCAACTAAATGAACATATTTCCTTAATTATTTAAATAAACGTTAATTTTAACTAAACAAATATTTATTATTATATAACTTGACCTTTTTATGTTTAGAAATATTTTTTTAATTTTAATTTTTAATTATTTCTTTAAATTTCCTTAAGTTTTTCTGTTTTGAAAAACAAAATCAACTAACATTAATTAAGAATTTAAAAAAAATAACGAAAAATATTATAATTAGTGTTTATCCACTTATATAATAATTTCACTTGTACTAAATATCAAAAACCTTTATTGAAAAAATGTTTTAAAAAATTTAATAATATTTTATAAAATTTTGCTTCCAGTTATGAAAATTGCAATATATAACAAGAGAATTTATTTTTTAATTACAATTGCATAATTTCTCTCCAACTTATTCAGTTTTCTTATTTTTAGTTAATTAGTTATTAATAATAAAATTCAAGACTCGTGTTTTGCCAATTAATAATATCTGGTAAATAATTATGAACCTATTAGTCTATATATAGTTACTGTTATTTTATTGCAAATCTTTGTTGTTGGTACTGATAGTTTAATATATCTTTCTATTTTAAATATTTAAAATAAAATTATAAATAAAAACCGTACTAAAATCAAAAATTTTGCTCGAAAACACAAAAATCATTTAAATTATTACAATAAAACATATTTGTAACTCCTAGTATAATAATAATTATAAATACGTCTACATAGTACAGCAAATTTGTTAGTAGTAAAACTAAGTTTTAATTTTTACTGTTTCCTCTATTTAATCAATGTTCGAATGTTTTTCTGATGAAGATAGTGCATTAAATGAACAAAAATACAAAATACACTAATTGAAAGCCGATTTTGTTTCTTAAATATTAAAAAATAATTCTAGATAAAAAACACCACATTTATTCTAAATTAAATTCATTTTTCTCTAAATTTAATTGTTTTAAAAAATATTTCTAAATTGACCATAGGTACAGACAAAATAATTTCAAGTCTGCAATTAAAATAAAATGTGATATATCAAAAGTGACTACATTATTAACTTATAATTTTATTTCAATTGTTATCTAGATTATAATCAACATTTTTTTGGAATGCAGAAGAAATAATGTCAATCAATACGTAAAATTATAGCTATATAAGTCTATTACGCCCAATTGATGAAAAGAAATCATAGATAAAAATATTGCGTACAGATATCGTTAAGAAAAGATAAAACCTATCGACCCATCTCCGTCTCGTCTCCTGCTTGTCCATAACACACCAGTTAACTAACCGTCTATTCCGCAAAATGCAAAAAAATAAGAGAGCTAAATCTGGAGAATACAAAAAGTTATTACCCTTTGTATTCTCCAGATTTAGCTTCTATTAACTACTTTCTATTTTATTATTTGAAGAACATGCTAAAATAACTTGTGCCGAAATTCCTACATTAGCACCACTAAATTACGTACAATGTCGTCATCAACCCTAGTAGACTGATTGTAATGCTGCTGGTTTTCGCGGTTAAAATCCCTTCGTTTAAGATTTGCGAACCATCTCTCATACGATCCCGTAGCTAAGCGGAAGGAAGGGATTGCAATGCCCTCCCCCAAATAAAATATACGATTTTCAAAGAATTGTAAATCATGGATGCTTAAAAACGTTTCTACACGCGAAAAAAAAATCATTTCTATGAGGGCGTTTCCACCGACAACGCGGAAATTACAATTATATTAAATTATTATATTACATCGAGACGAATTTCTTTGTTATTTTAAAATCTTGTGATTTGTTTTAATAAACTATTGCGTTTTAATAAATTAACTAATTACCTAATATGAATTATGTTACTTCTTTTTTAATAATAAAATTTTCCAAAACAGAAATTTTTTCATATAGATTTGGTTGTAGGTACGAGCTTAAACAATTTTAATATAAAAAAAAATTTGCCCTCACAAAAATTGTGTTTTCCACCTCTAAAATGACGGTCTAGCTACGAGCTTAGTCCACAGGTTGGATTCGACACAGCGCTCTCTCCAAACAACTTATAAATGTTTTTCATTGTATTCGAAATACCTTTTTCATTTCAAAACTCGCACATCATAATTACACGCAAATGGATTTTATCAATACTAATTTCCAATTTCACTTCAAAACAACTAAATGAATCCAAATCAAACCAACTATTGATTAAAATGACAGCTGAGAGTGTGATCTTTCCAACGGTATATATTACATCAGAATATTTGTTAGTGTTACTATATAAAACTGCATTAACGCATCAATTAGAAATCCATCAAAATTTTTGCACTCACCCAATATTATCTATTTTCTAATCACTTAGAGATTTATATTTTAAAAGATTTTTTTTATATTTTTAATATACATTCTATAATTACGTTATTTGTTAAACCATAAATCAATATAATATACCAGGGAGCACGAAACAAACATACTCAGTTATATAACTATATAAAAAGTATTCATTTAACTTCTAATATAAATATTATGTCGAAACAATATCTAATAATTAATCAACACTTACCATCATCATTTGTTGCAACACGATGAATATAGAATGAAAATGTACACGGTATTTCCTTCACTACTGCATAGCTATTTTAGACTAACGAATAAAATCCTGTGTTGATGTACATGTACCAAATATCATGTAATCTGGTTCGACTTATCGTTTCATAATATTTCGCTGTTTATATAAACTTCTATTTTTAAATTTATTGAACGAATACACGAACCAAATTATATTTTAACAAGTTTTATTTCATGTTAAAATTTAGATTTATAATGTAATGAAGTGTGCATATAAAATTTAATATTTTCAATCATATTTTAAATATTTAGAAATGCATATTATTAGTTACAAATAATTTATCTATGAAGATAATAAAGATCAAAAACATGAAATAAGTATTATCAATTAAAAATAGAGAATAACCAATTCAAAATGTATTCAAAAGAAACTACGCATTGACTTTTATTGAAAATTTTATATTTGTTTATTTATGTCTTGCACGATAAGAAGTAAATTTTAAAACTATTTAACGGCGAAAACTTATAGACGATTAGGAATTTTATTAATAATTTAATTATTAAAAGAAAATTTGTCCATTTCACAACGTCTTACTGATTTACAATTTCACAAAATTGACATATGATTGTTTATGGTTTCAAAATTAAATATGCTATCGGCTCTTTTATAGACTATTGATTATTAACATATAAAATCTACCTTTCATCCTCCATTACTAAAAAGAACCTTGATCATATAACAACGGTGGGTAAACGGAGGCTCGCGAGCCGCATGTGGCTTCCAAAGCTACTCTGTACGGTTCCTGAGACAATATTTGATTTCATTGCCTATTTTTCTTAAACTTTTATATTAATAATCTATAGTAGTATATATATATATATATATATATATATATATATATATATATATATACTACTATATATATATACTATATATATATATACTATATATATAAATATATATATATATATATATATATATATATATATATAAACAAGTATTTTACATTATCTTTTCAAACATCCATATGCATTATATGTCCAAACTGCTGTTTAAGGTGGATCTACGGTTATGAACAATCCTTAAAAAAGATATGAAACTAAACAATTTTGTTAATTAAGACTTGCTGAATGCAATAAAAACAAATTCGGGACGGATGAGGGTGAGTCTCTTGAACATTCAAAAATATATGAAAAGTATTATATGTGGCTATTATCGAAGAAGTTGCTCACCTCTTCCATATAAATTGATCCATCTGGGTATTTTTAAATGCTCTGTTTCTATCTAAAATACTAACGTATGAAATTTTAAACAGAAAATTATGAATGGTGTGGATCAGTGTTCTATAATTTGCCAATTACAAGCAACTACGAGCAAAATCTACTGTTCATCCTCGATTGCTAAAAAGAAGCTTTATCATATAAATTGATTCATCTAGGTATTTTCAAATGCTCTGTTTCCATCTACTATTATATGGAATTTTAAACAGAAAATTATGAAATTTATTGACCAGTATGCTAGGATTTGCTAATTGGAAGCAACTACCTGATTACGTACTTTATTATACTTGTAAAATGTTCTTTTTCTTCATCACAATTAAGGCATTCAACATTGTTATCCATCCTGTTTCATTTATTATTATTGACACCTGAGATACTTGAGAACTTATCCCAAATTTAATCAAATTTTCAAACGTTTATTAATATTTTTCCACAAAATATATTGGATTTTTTTACCAATTTTAAATACTCATACTCACATTGGATTCAACTGAAGTAAAAAAAGACCGTTATCTACGTCCATTGTTTCCATTATAAATTTGAAATTTGAATTTATTCAGTCATCTTTCGTACATGCACATATTCAATACGCTATCTGAGGGTTGCAGGGTTTTGAATATAATTCTATTTTTCATATGAATTACATTGAATAAACCTTTATATAAAGAAGATATTGAAAAAAACAGCGCATGATAATAAGAAGGTCGTTTGATAAGTATAGTAAAAAGCTAAACACCGTTTTTTGAAAAAAAATATATTTTATTCTCAACATAGAATCCATTGACGGCTATACACTTGGTCTAGCGAGTTTCCAATTTTTTCATCCCATCGGAAAAGTAGCTTCCTCAAAGTCTGCAAAATACACATTAACGGCGGCGATGAAATCCTCATTCGACGAAAATTTCTTCCCAACAAGCCAAATTTTCAAGTTTTGGAGGAGGAAGGAGTCGCACGGGGCCAATTTCAGAGAACAGGGTGGATGAGGGATCCATTCAAAGTCTCATTCGTGCAATTTTGATATTGCAACGGTCGATTTGTGGGACAACGCGTTATCGTATTGAAAGACCACTTTTTTGTGCTAAAATCTTGGTCGTTCTCGTTTCAGCTCTTCTTTCAAACGGTCCAATAATATTGCATGGTAGGCATCTGTTATCTTTTTTCCCTTCTTTAAGTAGTCGATCAGGATAATTTGTTGGGAATCGCAAAAAAACAGTGGTTATCACCTTCCCAGCCGACAAAATGGTCTTCGCCTTCTTATGAGCGATTTCACCAGTCGTTGTCCACTGCTTTGACTGCTGCTTCGATTAAGGTATGTAGTGGGGGATCCATGTTTCATCCACGGTGACGAATCGAAGTAAAAAGACATACGAATTCGATTAAACATCTCCAAACTTTGGGTTGAAATGTCCTTTTGTGTGTGTTTTTGGTCAACAGTCAATAAGCGCGGCACCCATCGTGCACACAGCTTTTTCATGTGCAATTTTTCGTACAAGATATTGTACACTCATTCATTTGAAATGCCTACCGTCTCAGCAATCTCGCCCATTTTCACTCGGCGGTCTTCCATAACGATGCCATGAATTCTTTCAACGATATCCGTCGGGGTGACTTTAACTGGGCATCCAGAGCGCGCTTCATCTTCAATGCATGTCCGACCACGTTTAAACTCATCTATCCAGAAATAAACAGTCTTAATCGCAGGTGCAAACTCTCCATGAACTTCATCCAACTCCTCTTTGATCTGAGCGACCGTCCACTTTTTCAAATAAAAATGTTTTTACTGCACGGAACTCGTTTTCTTTTCATTTTGTGGCAATTGCTACAATGCTCGCTTCAAACATCTCTATACAACATGAACAACGCGTCACTTCTAACTGAAATTTCGCCTATGCTAGTTTGAAAAGTGACACTTGATAGTCATGACGTTACCAAATGAGTGGAGCGCCACATCATAGAAATTTACCAAACTTATCAAACGACCTTGGTAATCGTTCTTTGGTATTTTCAAAATCTCTAATATTATTAATCATCTTTGTATTACTGAAAATAATAGTTTTTGTTATATAATAATTTTAACACTGAATCAATTTAAATCAAAATACAAAAACATCGTATCTTTATTATTCGAACTGACACCGTTTCAAACATTGGGATTTTCTTAAAATATTTCTTTTATCGATGAAAATAAGCTTAATACTTTATGTACAAAGTGTTATTGATTGTTATTCGTATTATTAATTACAATAAAGATAGTCAAAGAAAAGATTCTTCGATATTTTTTTGTTACACAGAAATATCTGTATATAAATAATGTATCAATTCTTGAATATATATATATATATTACTTTTCAGTTGACACATCCGATAATTCAATTTTATGAAATTATAAACATTCCACTTTCTCAAATAAACGAATGTCTATATAGATAAACAAAGTATTATATAAGTGATTAAATTGAAATAATATACGAAAACACAAATAGAATAAGTATATTAGAAAACACACACATCTTTTTTATTGAAACGAACCTGAACTGTCAGTTTATTTCTGAAACAGTTATAGGTGTGTCGCCTTTCATACCTCGCCAATGTATTATTGTTGAGGAGTGGCAAACGTTGTGAAAACCAAACAATTAAAATGCAATTGGATACTATAACTATATGGAATGAATTACTAATGTAAATTAAATTATATACAATAAACGCCACGCATAAATAAATCTACAAAATTCAACTCAAACATTTTATTCACAAATATCTTAATATTTATGAATATATATATATATATATATATATATAATATTGTTAATATTTATACAATTTAAAACATAAATGGCATAGTTTAAAAAATAAGTGTAAATCTATACTTTTTATTTAAATAACAAATATTTGAATAATATTTGTTCAATATTTTTTTAATAAACCTTTTTACTTTTTAAAAATGTTAATTTTTGCATTTATTGTGTTAATTATGAGCGTAACTACACTAGCATTAGAATGAAATTCTACATTTGTCGTGTTTCTGTGTATCAACTAACATTGAATATCTATTTAGGAAAACAACATTGGTTTCTAAATGATTCAAACCGATTTTCAAATAATTTAAAACCCAATCTTATATCTAATAGAAGACCAAGTGAAAAGAGTTGAGTTTGTAAGATAGTTTTCACTATCTTCATTGTCTGGTGAGTGTATTAAGGAAAAGATAGAAAATTTGCTAAAAAAAACGACTCCTTGTTTGTGAATAGTTTAAAATTGGAAGAAATGCTTAAAGTATTTGAAAACTATTTATTTAAAGAACAATATATTATAACTTTTCAATATAGCAGCAATTGTTTTCCCTATTACAATCCTAACCAAATAATATAAAAAAATTACAGATTTGTGACATATCACTCTTTATTTGAAAACCGAAAACAAGGAATGGCTTAAACGTTTACATAGATAAAAAAAAAATAAAAAGAATACCTTTTATTTCATTTATTTTTTTGTTTTTTGACTTATCGATTACATTTAGTATCATTGTTTTATTATACTTTACTAAACATAATATAAGCAATAAATTCATAATCAAAACTTCGCTTCTCAAAATTATGTGTTTTATTCATTATTCATAAAAAAGCAACTTTTTTGTTTGATAAAATTCTCTTTTATAATTTCAATACCTTAATAGTTGTTCTATTGTTTGAAACCTAAATATATTTAACAATAAATATAATTTACTTTTATCAAATTAAATAAAACTTTACTTTTTCAGAAGAATACACTTTGAAATAAAAACCGGTTTAATTACAATTTCATATGTACTTTTTGCTGTTATTTAGATATTTCACTAATTCAAAAATTTATAAATATTGTAACATATTAATTGTTAGGGAATCAATAAATAATGACAAATAATGAATTAATTCGCGTGTAATTCAATTTATTGTAGGTGAATCACTCGAGTAATGAAAAAAATGAGACGATCCTGTATCTGATATTCAAATTCTAAAAAAAAAGAAAGTGAGATAAATGTTTATAGACGAACTTCCCGGAAATTAGCTACATTTCATTATTGCCCCTGACAAGAACTTCTTGCAATGCGCTCTGCTTATTCATCGAATGTATAATACATTTTTATTCGACGCAAGAGTCCGAGAATAGAACATGGTTCGCTCGATAACGAATGTCAGGCACACGATAACTAATACTTACACATACACACACGATCCCCCACTCGCCAAGAAAGTGACGGAGTTTTGTCCACTGTCGGCCGCGTTCCGCGTACTCACTAAAGTGGTGTGGATCTCGCGTAGGTGAGACTCGTTTCCCTTTCGTCGTGTAAAGCAAACCGGCGAAGAAACGACAACCAACAGCTATCGCAGCTGTACGTACCACGAAAGAGTTAAAAAAAGTTACAGTGAAACGCTGACCCAAAGTTGCAAATCGTAAAGTGAACACGGCGCCTTCAAGTGATCGTTTTGAGTTCAAAGAAATATTTTTGTGACTTTAAATTATTAAGTGAATTCGGATTATTTGTAACAATTATTGTGAACAATTGGATTTTTTCACTGTATTCAGGTTAGTTGACATTTATTGTTCACATAAAGAATATTTTTTTAGATCTTACATATGTACAAACATGCACAAATACACTCGCGCGCGAACACACATAAGCATTATACGTACCCACATACGCACATATATATTCATATATATATATATATATATATATATATATATATATATTCATATATATTCATATATATATATATATATATATATATATATATATATATATATATATATATATATATATATATATAATGGCATATAAGACAAGAAAACATTAATTTAATAAATTTCTAAACACATAAATATGTTATACTAGTTTATCTTAATAACTTCCAGCAATTATTTTTTTCAAATTTCTCCTTGAAAATATCAACATATCTCTTAATTAGTGATAAAATAAAATAATCAATTATATTTGTGCTATATATATATATATATATATATATATATATATATAAAACTCCATATTAAAATTTAAAAAAATGAATCTATGAATGTAAATAGTGATCTTATTAAACTTGTTACTGTAAAAAATTATCACTATGCCTATTGATTGTTTTTTTTAAAAAAAATAGATTAACTTTAATAATATTCTAATCACTAATCAAACTTTTTATTACAAACGAACGAAACATTTGTCGATTATAAATTTTCAAATAAATTACATTATATTTATTTTTTTGAAAAAAGACAGTAACACATTTAAATCCATAAAAAAAGGGTTCGTATTTGGACATAAATTATTTATTTTTATTTCTGTGTCTAATAATTTATTTCATTGTCGATATATAGTTGTTACGGGAAAATTGAACTATCACAAATAAACATCTATCCAAAATTTGTAATTAATATAAAATCAGAAGGAAAATATAAAAATCGTCCATTTTAATGCTTTAAGTGCTAACAATCTCATATTTGAATTCGTCCTACGTTCATTCGGTCGCATAGCCAATTCATTTATAAACTTTCTGAAATAAAAGCAGTGCCAATTTTCTTTCTGTCTGGTTACACCTACTCATGCGTCTGGTTATATATATATATATATATATATATATATATATATATATATATATATATATATATATATATATAATATTTCAACGTATTGGATTGATGCATAGGTTCGTAGCGTTTTTATTAAATTTAAAATTTATTTTTTAAATAAACAAAATACATAAACTAATCAATAATATATTTTCCCTCATTGATTACGATTGCTCCCAACTTTCTGGCAGTTTTTCAATTCCACGCCTAGAGAAATTCGGTGGTTTGGCGATGAAGAAGTCGTCAAACCCATTTTGAAAAGCAATATCGTTATTAAAAGAGATTCCGTGGAGATTGTTGGATAGAGAGCGGAAAAGATGAACATCGAATGGAACAAGATCAGAAGAAAAGGGTGGATGTGGAATAACCTCCCAACCAAGCTCTTGAATAGCCGCTTTTGTAATGTTATCAGAACGTGGACAGGCATTATCATGCTGCAGAATCACTTGATTCTATCTTCCGGGTCGTTTTTCTTAAATTTCTGCCTCAAGGTGACGGAGTTGTTGACAATGAACCTCGACAGTATTAATTGACGTGGATCATAGTAAATTGAAGCGTTTAAACTGTCTTCATCAAAGTCGAATGGTCTTCTTGAACGTGGAGAATCATTCATGTGAAAATGACCCTCTTTGAAATGAGAAAATCATTTTCGCACCGTACTTTTCTCGATGACGTTCTCCCCGTAAACATCACAAATGGTTCAAGTTGTCTCTGATGCCTTAACTCCTTGGATAAACTCAAACAAAATGATATGTCGGAAATGGTCGTTATTTTGTACTCCATTTTTCTTAACCAACCCTTAACACAAATTTTCTACAAAATGAAAAAATCAAGAAGTATTAAATAAAACAATACTATGATATTAAAATGACATTAACACATGTCAAACAGATTTCTTTCCAAAGCACTGTTCCCTTAGAAAACAAAAACGCTACGAACATATGCATTAACCCAATATTTAAAAACGTACTTCTTGAATGAATGTTGAATTATTTACATAAATACATACACATACAAGCATACACAACAAACATATATATATATATATATATATGTACAATATTTAAATAGATAACTCTTTGAATTGACAACACAATATAACCTGTTTACATTAAAATCTGAAGTTTTTTTATTGTAATTGAATCAAGTTTGTGCCATTCGTCCTACAAGTGCATAACTAACTTCTTTTTATTTGAAATGTGATGGTTTAATACTTTATATTTCAATTCATTCTGTAGGCAATTTATTAGAAGTTAGGTCCTGTCATTTGGGGATACTATAAGTTATTTAGGCGTATTGTAGAAAAAATTAATAATTGATGCCGAGAATGTTTCGAAACGCAGACACGATGAAAAATAAATTTATTTTCTAAAACGAATATACGCTAAATTATTTCCTAATAAAAATTAATTGAATAAAATGGTATGTAGAAATTAATTAAAATCAACAATATCTAAAAAAGTCGTAACAAAATAAATAAAAGGTCACATGGAGTATTTAATTTTTCATAAATTCTTTTTTCAACCTCGCTCCACAAACTGCCAAAATTTTTGTAAATAATTCTGTACTTAAGCGCTTTGGGAAGACGAGATCTCCATCGAAATCCGCGTTAACAAAAAAAAGAGTGATAAATTAACAATTATTTAATATTTTTAATCGGAAAAGTTTGTGGTCTGTGAGATGAATGAAAAATTCATTTATGAACTTGAATTTAGCCACAGTTCTAAAAGTATATTGTGATATATTATTTTTTTATTGCAACTATTTAATATTTTAAAGGTATCAAGTTTATTTCATTTATGAATAAATAGATAACACATTTAGGTTGCTGAAAAATAAATCTAAATTTAATTTTACGACATTTCTTGTTAAGAAAAAAATTCTCTCTTAAAAAGAAGTAGCTTGTACTTTAACTTTGTTTTAACATTTTAAGGAATCATCATTAACAGAATTGCTACACTTTTTGCCTCCACACTTTTCCTGAATGTAAACTTATATTTACATTTCCCATTATTATATAAATTAATTAATGTGCAATTCAAACACAAATCAGATATTTTTTTTATATAGCCACATGTATCTTCTACACCTGATAAAAAAAAATATATTAGATATAAATTTATCTCTGTTAATTAGGGGAATAAATACTAATATAAATAAGTAAATTATTAAAAAATGGATAACTGTATATATTAAAACGATTTCAATAAAAAATAAAATATTCTAATATTCATTCCAATGTATATTTCTCAGTAGTTAGTTTTTCTCGAAAGTATTCATTCTTAATGTAAAAGTATACATGAAAGCAGTTATTTTTAACAAAGAAACCGGCGACCTATTTCTGATTTATATTTTTTGTGACCTATATTAATAATACTTAAAATGAGGTATCTCGGGATCAAATTAAAACACAACAGTATATAAATTAGAATAAATGAAAATAACTCTATCAATATAAATATATATATATATATATATATATATATATATATATATATATAACATACATACTATGAAAGAAATACACACATGTATGTTTCTCAGTCGTAAGAAACTCTTCAACTAACGCAGTTTCAAAAATATCTTAACTGTGTTTATAGCGAGTGAGATCAACGCTAAATTTAACAAATAAAAATAACGTGCTTCATAACAATAATATGAACGATGATTGTATTAAAGGTTAAATTACAACGTGCAGTGACGACGCTAAATATTGATTAATGTGAATTTAATCCACATAAAGTACATAAGAAAATTAAATGAAAAGTGACATAATATATATATATATATATATATATATATATATATATATATATATATATATATATATATATATATATATATATATATATATATATATAGATAGATATAGATAGATAGATAGATAGGTAGATAGATATAGAGTGTGAGAGAGGGGGAAGAATTTAAATATTGTAATACAATAAAAATAAAAAAAAACATTTTCAATTTTAGTTTGAAAAAATTTCAAAAAATAATTCAAAATTTAGAACTTTATTAAACTTGTCTTCAATTTAAAAAATATCTTATTTTTATGTACAAAATGTAGTATTGAATCTCCCTAATTTCGAATGACCATTTATATATGCAAACATATATAAAAGTATAAATATACTTTTTTTAAAAGAAAACGATATTTTGAAAAAAAATTTATTGAAAAGCTGAAGTACAGATTATTTTTTTTCTATTTTCTTTCATTTGATTACGTTAGATTGGTAGATAAAAATAATTGCGGTTTATAACCTTCAAATTCATATACATTTATAATTTTTTTAATTTCCCTAGCTGTTTTAAATGGTCGAGAACTATCGGATGACTAACGTGTAACTTTTGTGCAAGCTCTCGAATTGTTGTGCGTGGTTCTGATTCAACTAACGTTTTTTTTTTTGGTCGTTATGAAGTGAAGAAGGACGCCCGTGACCTTCTTCATCTTTAAGACTCACGTCCCTAGCACGAAATTTTTGGAACCACCGTTGCACCGTACTTCCTTAACAGTACCCACACCAAAAGCATCGTTTAGTTTACGAGCAGTTTCTGCCCAGTTTCTGTTTTACCACCCATTTTGATCTCATACAAAGAAATTGATCTTATTTACTTCTTTTCCATCTTTAAGTCAATAGCCCAATTTAAATCAAAATTAATAATAAAACTAAAGTCGATATTACCAAAATACAGACCGAAAAATACACTTTAAAATGATATTAACATGAACACAATGAAATGAGACGTTCATTGAAAAAAATTAAAGTGAGAAAATAGAAAGTAAAAACCGCAATTATTTTCCTACCAACCTAATAAATCAAAAAATAAATAATTCTATAAAAAGTACAAAGTACAACTGACATTTTTAAAATTACAATCATCTCTTTTAGTATTTACAAAAATGTGTTCTAAACATTTCATTTTTGCATCAACACAAATGTTTATAAAAAGTCGTATTTTATAATACAAATAATTCAAAAATGATCAATTTTAAATAGGATTACTTCTACTGTCCAGAGACGACTTTAGAATGGAATAATTATTATACATTTTAAATTATCATAAAAGTATTGATATGAACGCAACGAAATAATTGATTTTTACTGAATATATTAGTAATTAAAATTTAGTGACACAACTATTTTTCATATCAAAAACAACACTCTGATATAATTCGATTTGATGTAATCTGATTTCGATTCTCGATAGAGAAAAGATTCATGTTTCAGTAAACAATTAACTTGACACCTACAACACAAATGTTTAGAAAATAGTGAATCAAATTCAGTGAATAAAAACGTGTGATGTACATTAATACGATAAAAGGTACGACATAAAAAAATCAATCATGTTCGACCTTGACTAGGCATAAAAAGTTAAGGTAGACAGATAGTTCGTCGATGTTAATAATCTTTTTTACTTCACGTACCTTGCAGACTCTTTTTTTCAATGATTAAACTTTCTGTGAAGATTAAAGAGCATAGGTTGACGATTTCACTTAACGTTGTATTGTGTTGTATCTATTTATAAATATGATACACAATCATATAACAACATTAATTTATTTTATAACGTGGAATTAAGTGCAAATCAATGCAATATAAAAGTTATATGAGTTCAATCACATCAATAATCGTATTATAAATGATTGTATTTTATAAAGGAAACGCAGCTTTCTTTTTATACTTTCAAAAATATTTTTTAATGTAAGATTTATTTTATATCTACTTATATAGACTGATTGGAATGTATAAAAAAATTAAAAGGAAGAGTAAAAATAAGAAGTGTTTATTTTAGAGTTACGTCAAATACTTAAAAAAATAACTATTTTATTATGTAACCACATGTTATACATCCGTTAAATACGTTCGATTTTAAAATAAATAATTAATAAACCTCATTATAAATATTTAAATTTTCTTCTAATATTGGAGATATATTTTAAGACTACGTAAACTTGTAAATATATTAAGTGTCAGAATTAATTCTGTGCCTTTAAATTGAATCAATCATAACTCTGTTTTAAATTCAAATGTTTGCGAGCGAATTATTTGTACACCTGATAATTTTTGTAATTTCTGACTGACGCCCTTACTATTAGGTCATTAAATATGAAATGTCTGATTTCGAATCAAAAGTTTAGTTTATTATATTTCAAACAAGAAGCAGTACAATTAATCAAAGTATGCGCCTAAATTATCGACACGGTTCTGCTATCTTAAAGGTAGCTTTTAAATGCCAGCTGTGAAGAAGCCTGAGGAGTGAAAAACATTTTCCACAGCTTGTTAAGAATTGAATATTTTTCCTTGCAAGAAGTGGTCCAAAGACTGGAAAAATCAGGAGTCAGTTGGTGTAAAGTCTAGTGAATACGGTGGATGACAGTGATTTTCCAAGTCCAGCTCCTATAGTTTGAGCAACGTTGTTTCTGCGACATGTGATTGACCTGTCTCTATTGACCAATCTCGGCTGCTTAATCGCAAACATCTTTATCATTTCATCCAATTGGTTCCAGTAGATACTCCATGACTAAATTTCTTGAAGCTGTAATGGATAATACCAGCGCTGGACCACCAAACAAACACTAACATCTTTTTTTGATGAATATTTAGTTTTGGACTCTGTTTCGGTGCTTCATCTTTATCCAACCATTGTTCAAACGGTTTCGATTATTAAAAAGCATCTATTTTTCATCACACGTAACAATACGGTATAGAAATGGATCGTTTTTATGTCGTGACAACAAAAAAAAGACAAGCTTCGAAACGATTTCTCTTCTGATGCTCGTTTAATTCATGCGGAACCAATCTATCCAGCTTTTTTACCTTGTCGATTTGTTTCAAGTAGTCCAGTGTTGTTAAAATAGTAACGTCAAACCTTGATGCTAATACACGCGTAATTTAAAATGGATTCGGTTCCACTACAGCTTCCGGATCATCATTATCCACCTTGGTCACAGGTCGCCCACGTGACTCATTGTCAAGGTTAAAACCACCAGAACGGAACTTAACAAACCATCGACGTACTGTGCGTTCATTAGTCACATCCTTCCCAAAGACTTTGTTTATATTTCGAGCTATCTGCACTACATTCATTCCACGACAGAACTCATATTCAAAAATATCACTTTTTTTCTTAACTTCTGTCACTTTTTGACTGATACATGATTTCATAAAAACTGCCTTAAAAATTAATTGAATATTAAAAACAAACCAAAACGTGCATTTGAAAGAATGGAGATTTATACATTCACAACAAAAAAACACACACACAGGAAGTGTCAATCAAAGTGAAAAATCAGAGATGGCAGCTGTCAAACTTAGTACTTAAGGAAATCGAACAATTCATACTGAATAACCTAATATTAACCATCATAAATTTTACATACACATTTGAGTACTTTCTATTTTTAATTAAAAAAAGATTTTTTACTGAAATATTGAAAAAAATACAAAATCACATTTTTCATTTCTTTTCAATGAAATATCGAAACCAAACATAAAATTCTGTATACAACTGTAGGTTAAAGATTAATTATTTTCTTGTACTTATATTTATATATATATATATATATATATATACATACATACATATACATTTTAATAAACTAAAGAATTAAAAGTTACATTCAAAGTAAGGCACGTGAATGTTGACTGTAATTATAGTATTTAACACATTTCAGTTTAAATTTGTCATAAATGTTGTTTACGTATTAAATTTATTTTAAGAACATCTTGACAACAAATATTAACGCAGTTGAACAATACTCGAAAATTTGAATGCTAGTACCGTAAATGTTTCAAATATTTATTCAATACATTTTTGGCATATGGCCAAAAAATGATTGCAAATATTACTTTTAAAGTCTTCATCAGTCTAGTAACATACTTGTATTATATATATATATATATATATATATATATATATATATATATATATATAAGCACAGAGAGAGGGATGGGGGAGATAGGGAGAGAGTTAGACAAAGAGAATTCTTAAATTGGGTACATAAATTGTTCTTGAAAACGTCAATAAATATTGAGATTTGTAAATAAATCTTATTCTCATTTCAATTATATATAATATAGAACTATTCCAATTTATGTGAAAAAAATAAAACTATATATATATATATATATATATATATATATATATATATATATATATATATATATATGTATACATATACATATATATATATATATATGTACGTGTTTCTCTATTAAAAAGAACTCATCCTTTTACTTCCCTTATTCACGATAACTGACAACTATAAAGTTTACATTTGAATGTATGAGTAATGTTACATTATCATTTAATTTCCGAAAGTTAGATACTAAATGTATTATCTAACAAAAAGAGTGTGAGTCACTATAAATCTATATAACATATACATATATATATATATATATATATATATATATATATATATATATTCACATAAATGAATATTTTTTTAACATATTGAACACAGGTCAATATCACGTTTAAAAATTACAAATTATTTTTAGATGAAATATTTGGTGTTTTTAAAAACTGTACACTCCTATCAATTATTGGCACAAATCCAGATAAATTGTACGTTCTAAAATCGATTTTAAGCGCAATTCAATTTTGACACGAAAAAGTAATTAAAGAAATATAATGAAAATTTAAAACAAGTGTATGCTTTTCAGCTACTGAACAGTATAAGTCAATTGAGTCAACAGAGTACGAATTATTTTCATCATTTAATAACTATACAACACAATTAAATATCTATTTTATGAAGATTGAAAAATAAGATCTAAAAAAAAAATAATAAAATATTTATTATATCGTATTTTTGTGTTTATATAATAAAATATATATTCTATATTACTCTTTAAATAATATGTAAAATTTTAATAGACATCGTAATTTAGTGAAATGAAAAACACTCTCCGCAAAAAAAGAGAAATGTTATCTAAAATCTGTATTCAAATTGTCAAAATTTCGATAAATTATATATATATATATATATATATATATATATATATATATATATATATATATATATATATATATATATAAACGTTATAAAATGTACAAATATGTATTTACAAAGAATTTCGTATTTAAGTACAATCTATTTATATATTCTTTATCTAGAAGACCATAAACGTGATTTGTAAAATTCTATTTAAAATATAATAAAAATAAATTGTTATATCATAAAGAAGTTTATGAATACTTGTTATAAATTAATAATAAAAAATAATAATAAAGAAAAATGTACAATTCATTATAATATATTAATCTTCAGGTTGTAATTCATAACACGAATCTAACTGAAGTAGAATAAACTACTCAGCTTTGATAAGAAATTAATTGACTTCAAGTATTTTCAAAATTACCTGGCGGTTTTATACATACTGTCTATCAAGAAAATTTTAAAACATTCAACAAATATGGGAATATATACACACACGAACACACACACATATATATATATATATATATATATATATATATATATATATATATATAGAAAGAGAGAGAGAGAGAGAGAGAGAGATGAAAAATAATTCTAAAGTATTAAATTCGTGGCTTTTTGTATTTTAAAGAATATTACAAATATTCTATACAAATATCAGTAGTATGCATCTTTCCTATTCCTTAAATTATTCTGAAAAAATAGCTTAGAATTCAATAATAAAATTATCATTTTAAAAAATATGTCGATCAAATTTAATACAGTTACATCAATTTTATATTGATAAATGCTGATTAGAAAAGCAAATAGATAATAAAAACACATTTAACACATCGTTGTGTTTGTTATATATAGAAAAAATTAATATGAAACGGAAATAAATAAAAGTAAATATCAAATTGTCAATGTACAATTGGTAATTAGAATATGGTTTTCGCCAGAACTCTCAACCATAGATAAAGTTTTAATCCATCCCTTCACACATTTTGACTAATTCTATAAAACAAATGTAATAACTTATAGTTTTTAAATATCTTTGGATAAAAATTGTGAAATTCTTGAAAATATAAAAACGTACATAAAATTTAAACGCATTCCCATTTACCCACTATAAGAATTTCATACTAAGTATTGGACGAAACACTGATTGAGAATATATCAATATATGTTATATCATCGGTGTTATTTACATAAAATACACATTTTCATGTTAAAATTAATGCATAGCTTGACTGTACGTTTAAGTTTATGATAAACAAGTCAGTAAAAAGTCTGTACCGCGGCCGACAGATTCCATCTCCGAATCTGTTTACATTAAAAAAGTCGAAAATAAATTCAAAACGACTATTCAACCAGATAAAACACATTGGCAATTTAATATGCCAAGGTTTTGCGGCCAACGTAACTAATAACATGACAAGGTTGCGAATATAAAAATTTTTACGATGGTTATTCGTGTAATGAATTGAAACGAGCTGTCGGTCTATGCTGGAACTGTCTATACAAATCATTTTCAAATTTAACATTGAGCCCATTAACGGATAGAAATAATAGAAGATGGAATCGCAACACATTTCAAGTTGATATATATATATATATATATATATATATATATATATATATATATATATATATATATATATATTATATACACATCATTTTATACTGTAAAATAGTGAATCTTGTTACTTATATGATATATAAAGAAAAATACTATTAAAACTATTTTAAAGTATTAAAACATTTTAGTTACTTTAAAATGTGCTCCAGTTATCTTTATTTTTTCAACGAAAAACAAATTGATTTGAGAACACATAATAACAATATTTTCAATGTATTACATACAAAGCACCTTGTCTTAAAACAGTAATTTATACTTAGCATTTAATATGAACTTTCATTAAAAAAAAACATGAAGTGTATAGAAATAATTTTACAAGTCACAGAATAATTTAAATAATATATTATCAAAAATAAACATCATTACCATTTTTCTATTATAATTTATTTAAAAATGAAATGCTCATCAGTAAATTGCAATTAAATTTCTATTCAGACTATTATACTCTTGTCAAAAATTAATTTGTTTTCAATATTAACAACTTCAGATCACTATAATACTTAATAACTCCTAATAAAATACTTAATAAGTACCTGATAATATATACTTAATAACTCGTGATTCAATTTTTCGTTTTAAATAATTCTGTATATTCTTTTCTGTATCGCCTTTGGATAATTGTATCGTTCATTTTTTTAGATCACAAAAAAATATTCAAAATATACGTTTGAACTCTGATAGACAGTAGTGGATTAAGGATGGTTCAAAATTCTCGGTCACCCGAGGCCCTGTGAGTGAGAGGGGCCTCATTAAACAATTTTAAAATCACATAGTTAAAATTTCATATAAAATAAGTCAACATTGACGGGTCAAGCAGGTGTTAGACTTAATGGGCGCCAGAGGCCCCGAGCTCGAGGAAAAAAATTATTCATTACATACAGAAAAGAAGCTTACACTTCAACGTCTTCGCTAATAAAAAAAAATTTTCTTGAAAAATGTAAATATATGTAGGAAAATGACCGGTGGGGTAAGGGAAAAAAATAAGAAAAAAAACATTTTGCTTGTAATACCATAGTATCATAAGATTTTAATTGTATTTTTATTCATGCAGCACACCTTCATAGCAATATAACCGTCCGTAGTTGACATAATTATAGTTTTTGTTTCTTTATTTTTCTAAAAAATAATTCATAATATTTTAATTTGATGTAATTTATATATTTATAGAATAAAGTAATATATGTAAAGAAAAATGTTCTAAGATATATTTTTATACAGAGCCGTTTTTTTTTGATCATCTGATAAATTTTGGGGGCCCCGTAAATTTTACCGCCAGGGGCACCCCAGCTGGGTTAATCCGCTCCTGCTGATAGATTAAAAATGTAGACAGTTCATAGGTAATATTCTGTCTTTTTTTATTTACTGTATCTTCATAATCAAAAACATCTAGTACTTGAAAAAAATTGTATTAGTAAATAAACACTTACTTCTTGCATATTTGAAAAGAAACATATCTATTCAATTTTTATCATTTATTTCAATCAACGTCGTATTGTACATACACAGCAGTACACACACACACGCTCACGCATACACACACACACACACACACACACATATATATATATATATATATATATATATATATATATATATATATATATATATTCAGTTTTTTTATTATAGAAATAATAGAAAAACTGAAATTTATAATATATATATATATATATATATATATATATATATATATATATATATATATATATATATATATATATATTATAAGTTTCAGTTTTTCTATTATTTCTAATCGATTCTTTTCATGTTTTTTTATATTTCGTATTTACAAACATTAATTTACATCCTTTCAATTTCATACAAATAAACTGAACTCATCTATTTATCATTTATAATTAAATTGCAAACTTGTTTGTTTTATGAAAAAAAAAATCAAATATAATTGAGATTATTAGAATGAATAACATTTCAAAATAAATAATGCGTAATTCAATTGAAAGTATAATTTTTATAATTTATATCCAACATTTTTTTAAAAAATAAATAAGGCAAGGTTTGAATTACGACAAAAATAAATAACACCTTGAATTTTAAAAACTATTCAATGTAAATAAAGGCGGTTCATCTTTTTTATAAAGAATGCAAATATTAACACACTATAAACATACAAAGCGAATTTATCTTCGTGAAATCAACACATACTGCAAACAGTGATCAGAACTGGACATTCATTCTCATTCATTGGATAAAAAGCACGTACAGTTACATCATTTTACGTGCAGGAGAATGAATTTCTTGAGAAATTCAGATCAGGAGGACAAAGAAATGACGATTGGATTCATTGTAATACACGAAACAATTTCCGTTTTCGAAAATGAAAGATTCTTCACAGGCCCGTAGCCAGACTGTCATATTAGAAGGAGCAAACACAATTCTTGAGGGAGAAAATTTTTTTATATCAGAATTGTATAACCTCATGCCTAGGATCAAATCTATGTGAAAAAAACATCTAGTTTGGAAAATTTTATTATTAAAAAAGAAGTTACATAATTCGTATTATGTAATTAGTCAAGTTATTAAAACGCAATAATTTATTAAAAAAATACAAGTTTTTAAAATAACAAAGAAGTTCTTCTTGATTTAAGGTAATAATTTAATATAATTGTAATTTCCACGTTTTTGGTGGAAACGCACTCATAAAAAAGATTTTTTTTCGCGTGTAGAAACTATTTTAATCATCTAGATAAACCCATTAGGAAGATTCTCCCAATGATTCTCCATGATTTTCAAATCTCCCAAAATCGAAGATTTTGTTAGGAGAGGAAACGAATCAAACAAGGGGGAAATGGTTCACACTGCCTCCCCCCTTGAGTACGGGCCTGATTCTTCATTAAATTAATCTTGATAGTTGTACAAATTTTTTTCATCATTTCAAATTAAGACAAAATATCTGATAATGCCATTAGTATCCAAATTAATGTCAGATAACAATTCAGAATATTACTTTCGGAATATTTTAATCATTTATCTTATGTTAAATATTAAGTATTTAAGAATAAGTAATGATAAATTTACATAAAATCAAATACATATTAAGTTGGTACAAAAATAATTGCTGTTTTTATCATTTTAAGTTTGGCGTCGATTTTTATAGTTACCGTTATCTATTGTTATAGTCATGTGGTACATCATTGTAAACAATGAAATTAGCACTACTGATTTCAGATTGTGTTTATTTTTTCATTCTTTAGTATTGGTGGATATAACCTCATAAATAAGTCATGGAAAAAAAGCAAATTCACGCGATTATGTTGCATGAATTTCAGTTGAGCCATAAAGCAACAGAAACTGCTCGAAATATCACATTTGTTTTTGGCGAAGAGTCAATTAGTGGATTTAGTAATGGAAACGAAAGACTTGATGATGATGAGAGTCGTGGACATCCTTCCGCTATAGAAAATAATGACTTAAGAATGATTATTAAAGCGGACCCAACTAAAACAACTCGAGAGGTATCAGAATAACTCAATGTTGATCATTCAGTATAGTTTTTTGACATGCCTAAATGCAAAAACAAAAAAGCTGGATAAATGGGTGCCGTATGAACTAATCGAACATCAAGCAATTCGGCGATACTAAGTCTGCTCTTCGCTTCTTTTGGGTAACAAAGATGATCCCTTTCTTGATCGCATTGTCACATGTAATGAAAAGTGGATTCTCTACAACAATCGGAAACCACAGTAGCTAAACCGAGGAGAAGCATCAAACAGTTTACTAAATCGAAGCTTCATGAAAAAAAGATTTTGGTCGCTATTGGTGGTCGACAAGTAGCATCACTCATTACAACTTCTTAAATCCTGGAGAAACAATAACAGGAGAAAAATATTGTCAGTATATTGAAAAAATGCATGAAAAGTTACATCGTTTACGGCCAGCATTAGTCAATCGAAGAGGACCAATTCTTCTTCAAGACAATGCCCGACCACACGTCTCATAAATGACTTTAAAAAAATTAAATGACCTGGGTTATGAAATCTTAACTCACCTACCTTATTCCTCGGATCTGTCTCCGACAAATTATCATTTTTTTAAATACTTATGTAATTTCCTACGAGAGAAGGTTTTCAAATATCAAGCTTCAGCTCAAAGGACTTTCGATGAATTCATTAATTCCAGGACTCAAAAATCCTATCTTGTAGGCTAAACAAGCTTGTTGTCCGTTCGCAGAAATGTGTGCAGGCCAATGGTCTTTATTTTGATTAATAAATATAATTTTTAACTGGTATATACGTCTTTATACTCGATACGTAAAAACCGGAATTATTTTTGTACCAACCTATTAACTTTGTCTAAAAAAAACTCATATTATAATAAATAATACTTCTTTAAAAATTAATAAAATCTTTATACGTTAAATGTTATCTTTAAATTAATCTCGACAATTTCAAAACTGATGTTCACTAATATACGTATATATTCTCTAATCAAATGTTAACATTTATCTACAATCATCACTGGTCTTATGAACTTAAAAATAATTAAACGTTTCACAAATACCTAAATTAGTTTGACCGTGGTGAATAGATATAGAATATAAACAATGATATCTTTGTAAGTCGGCGTACATCAATCCTGCACAATCGTAAATAATATTTTTTTTTTTTTAGATTCGCACTCTCATATGCCAAAATAATAACATCTTTATGTATTTGTTTATTATTTATGTCATCATAAATTGAACATTTATTATGTTAAAATAATTAGCAATCTTTTTTTATATATATTAATAGATTTCAATATTAAAGTAATTAATGAAAGACATGTTTATAGTACAAGTCGAATATTTCTTTCAAGTTTCGAAATAAATACTAGAAATTTTTAGTTTAAAAGTTTTAATTGAGTCAATTGATACTTGAATTAAATAACATTGTTTATTCAAACTCGACTGCATTCTAAACGTGTTGCCACATTAAATAAACCAATTCGAACTGTCAAATTTAATTGAACGAAATTAGTCTGTAAGTATGTACAACGATCATATGGATTTTTTAATTATATTTAGTTTATTTCCTTATTTATAATGCCGTTCCTTTTAGAACCTCGATAATTATTATATATATATATATATATATATATATATATATATATATATATATATATATATATATATATATATATATATGTATTAGTATCCTAATCAAATTATCATTAATTTATATAATAGGTGTTTACTTACTATTAATGCTTAAAAAATTAAAAAAAAAACGAATAAATCCTTTCTCACTAAAACTATGATGAACAATTCAATGTTTCTCATTTTCCTTATTATTCTATTATCTAATGTACAAATATCTAAATCACCTGCATATATGTACAGCTATAGAAGTATACGTAAAAAAATATCAATCAAAAGAATGTAACAATTATAATAAACTATATAAGTAGACCTTAAATTGTCCAGGCCGGTAATAAACGATAAATTTAAATCTTACTGTATAAATCACCATTTAAAAAATCAATTATTTTAATTTGAATTTTCACAAAAAAAATGTTTCAGTACAAAAGTTTTCTTGAATTTTCTTAAAAAAATGGTTCCAATACATTGTTACTACGAAACAAAAAAAAAGTAGTAAATAAGAGATTCGATCACACTAACGAGAAGGACTTGTCAACACTGATCATATTGAATAAAATAAACAAGCCCCTTTAATAAGATTCAGAGGAAAATGAAGAAATATTTATAGAGAATCTTTTAAACGCATAATTAATTTTGTCTGTCTGATGTAACCTGTAAAACTCAATGAGTTTGACACACATATCTTAAAAATTCAACTAACTCTGTAAACAGCAAACGCGGTTTCGCCCAAAAATGCATATTAACTATTAAATAGAACTAAATGAATGAAAAGTTTAGAAGGAATTACGATAAAATGATATTAATTAAGGAGAAATATCTTTTAATTTTTTAAAAAAATATTATTTATGAGATGTAAATTGTAAAAATATTTTCATAAATTTTATAATAACTAGTTAAAATATAAGTATTTTCTCTAATAAACTTTAAGCTATAAATTGCAATATCTACTAAGATTTATATATTTTTCGATAAAGTGTTGATATTTAGTAATATATCTAAATGCGTTCCTCTTTCAATTTACTATCCTGAAAACGTTGAAAATCAAATCAAAATCAAAAATAATTTTATTGTGATGAGTTTTACACGTTTCAACGCCCTACTTACTGTGCGTTTGGTGGAAATTGGGGTTTGGGCCGGGGTCTTAGCCGATATTTTTTAAACCGGTTTTGACAGGAGATTTGTATCTCAGGAAGTGGCTATAGGGGATGGTTTGAAGTGATGGAGTCCGGAAAAAAAATTTAAAAAACCAGAAGGAAAACGTTGAATGCCGGATCAATTTTATATGACTTGCTCAAGGCGCCGCCGTAACGAATTTTTTGTTGCGCGATGCATATTGTGCTAAAATATAAAATACAACAGTTAAGTTGAACTGTATTATCATGTTTTATGCATTTATCTTAGTGGGAATCATCGGTGATCCCTACTGAAGTGCGTTTTTTCAATGATGCTTCGATGTTTTATAGTGCATTAGTTTTTTTACTTCATTGTAATAATGATAATAATATTGAAAATTTTGGAAGTGTTGACATTTACTTAAATTATGTGTTTTTACTAATCTTAGCATCGCTGGTCACCGATGACCCCCACTGCGCCACAGATAAGTTGAATGCCAGTCACCGGTGACCCACACGGCATTCAACGTGTTAAATAGTATTAGATTCTAATTTATTCTAGACAAAACTTGTAATTTTTATGTGCGTTCATGTAAGGATCGAACTGACGACCTATGAGAGCTTATGTAAAAAAGTATGGGAGTCAACAATCTCAGTTACATCATTTAGCATTGTTTGACTTGTCTGTATGAGATTGATATTTGTAACTATTTATATATATATATATATATATATATATATATATATATATATATATATATATATATGTATATAATGTATGTATATATGTATCCATTACAATACTAAATATTATAGATAATATATTTTTTTATGGACAAGACAAACATATTTTTAAGTGAACAATGAAAAATATATAATAAGTTGTGCATGTTTTTCGCGGATTTAGATTTAACAGTAGTATAAAAATAATTATTGTAAATGATTCTCGAGATAAAAGGAAAACGAAATATATATAATAAATTAATAAGGATACGGTTCACACAAAACAACTCATCGATTTCTTGAAGAAGAAAGATGTACTATAATTGTGTATCGGAATTTCTTACCCCATAAACCACAAAAAAATATTATTTGCGATAAGCTACAGGGACAGAATTGCATTGTGAGATATGATCTTCCCCAAACAAATGATGCCTGTACATTCTTCAAAATAATCTCTAATAATATTTTTAATATAATTTCGAATAAGCATTCAGATATTTTCGATTAACCTTTTTGTTCACAATGATAAATATTTTAATGTAAACATTAGAAAAAATATTCTTTTTATCTCCGAAAAATACTGTTTTACAGTTGTCTATAAAAAGTCATTATCCTCAAAAAAATTCTTCGTAAGTATTTATTTCAGTTGTGACTTTATGATGTTATAATATCCTGAAAGAAATATATTTCTGGATAATAAATTGTCTATTAAGACTGCTGTGGAAGAATATTTTCTAAGCAAAAAAATCCAAAACTCTACAGTTACTTATTAGAAATGTGTTAATGTTTATGAAATTATATTTCCAGGTCTTAGCATATTGTAATGAGGTTGAATGATTAAATTAAATAGTAGTAAAATTATATAAAAATATTGGCAGTATTTTTTATCGCATATTAAAGGAGCTAGTAAATATTTTTTGAGTCAATACCATTCATCAATAACAGTCTGTTTAACCTTAAACTATAACTTACAAAGCTTAAGTATGTATGATCAAACTACACTCGATTTATTGCACTCATCGTCTGACCATATGTTTAGAATGCACGTACGACACATGTCAGAGGAACTTGCAGCAACTAACCTAACCAAACATGGACAGGTCCGACGAGTGTAGGTTGTTTTTTTATTTCAAGGCCGCCCACCTTCTTTATGTGCTACTGAGAGATGCTGCATACTTGTCTATATGTGGTCTATACATTGTTGGTTTAAGTGATATCAATACGTCATCATTTTACATGTTAAAACATTTTCTATGTGGGTCACGGATCAAGTCATACTTCATAAAAATCGTCACCGTTTATAATAAAATTATTCTCTGAATTATTTTATCTAATAGGCTGGAATTAGATTATGATAATGTTTTTATTTGTTTTTGTTTCTTTTTTTTTGAAATGAATATAACTCAGTTCTAAGACTCATGTCTTATGCTTAAAATATATAATCAACTCACCATAAAAAGACTTCGTTATGTTTTAAATGCACATGTTTGCATTAAAATTTCATAAATATTCCTTAGAAACCGTCCAAACTTAAAAGTGCATTAGTATGATTTTTATGTTTCCAATAATTTCTTGTAGCCAACAATTTTAAAATTTTCATGTTTGTGGCCAAAAATACAATGGTAACAATATTAACTAAATTTTCAATATATTCAATACCGTAAATATGATGTTTAAAGCAAATGAATAAGTCGTAAAATAACTCATCTTTTCGTTGAATAAATTTAACTGATTTTAATTCAAGATTTAAAAAAAACAATTCATGACTAAAAAACTACAGTTTTCTCCCCAAAAAAGTATATATATATATATATATATATATATATATATATATATATATATATGTATATATATATATAACAATAACAAATCGTTTTATTACAGCAATCAAACAGAAAGAGAAAAATCTGTTACAAAAAACTGAAACGAAATCTAAAATTTACATATAATTAGATCATTATTATTCACAAAGGTTGCATTCCTTTATATTTGACCTTTGAATATGTATTTTATACCTTTACCACTTTTACTATTTAGAAAATCTATCAATGACATCAACACATGTCATTTATGTATTTAAATTTATGTACAACATTGTTATTTTATCTGTGTATCAATCAGTTGATCTGTATTGTTCATTTATCGTGCATTGGTCAAACCATTTCTTAAGTGCTTGGATTCATAAAAAAAAAAACAAAACCAAATAACAAATAAAATTGATTATTTAATAACAGTAAACTAACCACATACAAATAAACATTATTAATAAATAAGAAAATGAACGCTATTATTAATACTTTTTTAAATAAAAATGGATGTAGTTTTACACATTTTAGTTTGATAATCTCTTTCATTTAACAATAATATTGTAATTGTTAAATTAAACTATTTCGATATTACTATATATATATATATGCGTGTTCGTATACATACATAATTTATCCATTTTTATTACTTATATTTTAATACACATTAACAGAACAAACAGTTACTAGTAATAAAAAATAATAATGTCAATACTTAAAAAATACAATACAACGATATGTATATAAATACATATATATATATATATATATATATATATATATATATATTACATACCTCATATCAAAGGATTAGTAATTTAACTAATACTAAAATTCTGGAAAAATGGTTAAAAATAAATTAATAATAGATCATATTTATCATTTTAACCGCAAAGGGAACAATAATAATGAATATGTGGTGATTAAATTGTTTTTATTTTCATCATGACGTAATTTTTAATGAATTCATGATTAATTGAATTAAAAATCATAAAGAAATGACATATATATATATATATATATATATATATATATATATATATATATATATATATATATATATACTTTTCAATATCTATAAAAGCAGACAAAATACCATGAAAATGATTCAAAAAGATTCTTTAGAATTATCCTTCACTAATTCGTTGAAGTTAAACTATAAATAACAATTCAATCAGATATTCAATATGCATTGTTAATTATTTCGCAGCAAATAAACACATTTGTATAGAAGAGTATATTAATGTAAGTGTGTAATATGCATATATACATACGCACACACACACACACACACACATTCATATATATATATATATATATATATATATATATATATATATATATATATATATATATAAATCAGCAACTATTTTTATAAGAAAAATCTACTTAAAAAATTCTTATATCTTAAAATGTTTTATAACTCTTCTTTTATGGAAATGGCACACAATTCTTCACATTTAAACTATACATCATTATTTTTACTTTGAAAGGCTAACTTGTGTGTCGATACAAGCAATTGAAAGTTTTTATTCTTATATAGAAACATTCATAAATTTAAAATGAGCCAAATTGCGCCAAGTACAGCTACTATTTTCATAAATAACATATTAAAATATAACTCCGATACCAATCAATCATAAATACCATTATTTCACATGTTTTTAACATTATACAACGTAAATAATTTATATACTTTCTTTCCTCTCCTTTGTTACACACATGTCCACACATACATACATAATACATACATATATATATATATATATATATATATATATATATATATATATATATATACATAACATGATTAAATTATAACATTAAAAATTATACATTTGATTCCACATTGTCTCGTATTATGTATTACAAGACAACTCGTCTATAATAGTTAAATATATTAATGTAATCTAAGAATAGTTGCATATATGAGTAGAAGAAAGTCCTCTATACTAAAAGACCTCGACACATAATCTTATTTCTATTTTATTTATCTCTCTTATGATCACATAATAGTAAAACGGATGAAATGCACTCTATTGTATAATTAAATGAAGCTATAACTCTACTTGTATGTCAAATAACAACGTAATAATTAAAACCACTAAAGATCTTTATGGTTAAAGTCGTTATATACTAGTGAATTAACACAAAGTATTCCTTCATCAGAATATCACATAAATAATTATTATGCTTTAATAATCTTATTGTATATTTGTAATTCCATCATCTCATATTTTGTATAGTAATGTCGATATACCTGTTCTCTTTTGGACACATAAATGGACGCATAGAAAAGAGTACAATTACAATTATTTTTTTATATTTTTAGATATTTTATAACAAGATACATATACATACATACATTATATATATATATATATATATAGATAGATAGATAGATAGATAGATAGATAGATAGATAGATAGATAGATAGATAGACAGATAGATTTATGTACAGGTGCGACTGATATTTGATGACATATTTGGTAATTAAATAAAAAAACTCCTACTGAGCAAAAATCAAATATATTTTAATAAAAATGTGTGCATATATTCTCGATAAACTTTCTTATTAGATTATTCTATCAATTCGCCTTTGTCTTCAATGACTGCTTCAATGCGGGACCAGAGTCGGTGACATGCCTCCACTAAATGGGCCTTATTCATTTCTGATATCACCTGTACAATGGGGCCCTTCAGTGAATCTATGGTATTGTGACGATGTCGATTAGTCTCCCTTTCAACAACGCTTCAAATATAGTAGTCCATGGGATTTAAATCTAGCGAGTTTGGAAGCCAAATTTTTGATGTTACACGATCACACAGATTGTCTGACATCCATTATTGAGTTACCTGTGCAATGTGAGAAGGTGCTGAGTCTTGTTAAAAAACGTATGTCCTTCCGTTACGTACTCTATCTATCCTGGGATTAACAATTGTCTCCAGAACCTCATTGTATCCAGCAGAAGTAATTCTAAGACTCTGTCGAGAGGGTGAGAGTGAGGTGTTATGGTGTCCAAACGTTTAGAATATTTTTTCTCTTTAATACAGTTGAAACATTCCCGGCAGAGGTTTCCAATTCCATCCGAACTTTGTGTACAAAGGATCTTGCAACATTTAGAAAGTTGATAATTTTTAAATCGGTGTGTGCCGCACACATGGCAACAATGACTGCATGTCTTTTCATTTCTTGTGTTAGCCTTTTATCTGCCATGGTGGATTTCTAGGAAATGTTATTTCATTGCACGATAGTCATAACCTTAATAATAAGTGTCCTCAATGAATAACCAAAATAATAAGTGTTCTCAAATACCACTCGCACCCTGTATATGTATGAATGCATGCATATATATCTTATTATAAAAAATCTCAAAATTTTAAAAATAATCGTAATTGTACTGTCTTTCTATGCGTCCACTATACTCAGTCATTTAAAAATCATTGAGACCAGCGTTCTCGAATTTCTTTACATTTATAAAATCATCCTACGAACAATGAATTCAAGAATTGTAATGAAATAAGAATAAAGTTAAGAAAAAATTAAAATTCTAAAAATATATTACTAAAACTCTAATTGAAACACAAAACAAAAAGCAAATAAAACATATTTTACAACATGAAAATATAAACTAAATATAAAAAGAAACTTTTATTTGTATCGTTTATAATAATTATGAATAGTAAAGTTTAAAACCATGATGAAAAAGAAGAAACATTATGTTTTAAACTGTTAGAACTAAATCCATGCATTTATTATATATACATATATATTTATATATATATATATATATATATATATACGTATGAATTAAGTGCAAAATTCTATAAAACATATCAATATTAACTTTCCAAAACACATGCATATACATACACCTGACCATATGGTTAAATCTTGTTTCAAGGAATTTTATCCAGTTCGCCTGCGCGCTGGCGCCTGCCTACGTTAAAATATATCGAAAAACAAGTACAGATGTGTGCTTTGAAAGTAACGTTCATAAGTAAATATACATGAATGTATACGTGTATGAATTGTATATATATTTTACACAGTTCTCGCACATATGTGTGTATATTGCATTAAATCAACCTCGATGCAAGAATTAAATACTCGAAAATCGTATGTTTGACTTGGTAGTATTTGAATATTTTATTATAAATGCGTTGGTTGATTTGGTGGATTTCTAAATATAACTGTTTTAAAATCACTTTATCTTTGTTTACGTCATCTGCCAAAAAGGAACTTTTTCAATAGGAACTAGTTACCAGTGATGTAATTTTATAATTTATTTTTTAAAAAATGGGAAATTTGTCTTTTGATATACAATTTCTTTGACACATTTTCATAATATTTACATTATTTATCATATTGATTAGACATTGTACAAGTAATCGACCAAAAGTGTTAAAAAAAATGTATTGGTAGGTACACTCACAAGAAAAAGAATCACAGTAAAATGCCTATAAACTTATATCATTTTAATCGACAATATAACACCACAGATCAGTGACGCGTTATAGCTTCATGGCGTACAGGCAAATTTAAATTTAAGCGCCCCATGTACAGCACTGTACGACAGTAATGAGTTTATAAAAGAATTGTTTGACCCCTTCTGTTGGTGGGTGCCTCGGGAAATTGCTCTTTTGGCCCATAGTATAACGCTTCTCTGTCACTGATCACTAATTTCTTTCATAGAAAAATATTTTTATATGTAATTAGTGAAAATCCATATCCACACTTTGTACATATAATTTTACAATTCTGGTCAAAGCCTTTTAGACGACAAGAAGTCATTAGGACTAAAATTTGATAGATAAAATGTATTATTTGCCAGTTGAATTTTTTTCTTTAAAATAATCATAATCGAATTGCTGATATATAAAATACTATTAATGAAATAAAATCTTTCCTTATGGAATATGTAATTTTTCATCAAAAAAATTCAGTAGACAATTTCAATAAACTTCATTTTTGTTACCATAGTGAAAAAACTTATGATAAAATGAAATACTCAGCGTTTTTAATAACAAATATTTTATATTCGAAACTTATTCATCTCTGAAAAAGTAAAATATGTAAAATGTTAAAAATATGTTAATATAATAAATCACATTCATTATTAAACACACACACACACACAACAAGAGAAAAATGAGTGCAAAACTAATGAAAAAGCACTCTTATAAATCAGACTCGCTATACATCAATCTGTGTATTTTTCATCGACGATGAGGTACCGTCTGACGCCAGTCGATGCTTATTTTCAGCGTCGTGTCTCTATGACCCAATTCTATTATCTTCATAAACGTACTCTTTAACTCAACACACATATTTCAAAGTGAATGAATCTCTTTATAGGCCGGATATTTAATTATAATCCCGTACATTCGTGACATTTTTTATAATATGAACATTTACCACAATTACAATACAACTATTGAAACCGTTCGCTGATCTCTGTCAGATGTTACTCACAATCTATTTTTATATTATTAACATCGAAATGGTTGGGATATGCGTTCAAAGTAGTCAAAACATTCTTCAAAAACAAATACTTTTTTAAAAAAAAAACACTTAAAAATATAGTTGAATGAATCAAATTTAATAAATAAATTCTGCAATCACTCTTTAATATAAATCTACATTATTATATCAAGAGAGATTTAAAGATTTGAGATTTGAAAATCATGGAGAATCATTGGGAAAATCTTCCTAATCCGTTTACCTTAATGATTAAAAATGTTTCTACGCGCGAAAAAAATCGTTTCTAGAAGCATTTCCACCGACAAAGTGGAAATTACAATTATATTAAATTATTACTTTAAATCGAGAAGAACTTTTTTTGTTATTTTAAAAACTTGTAGTTTATTTTAATAAATTATTGCGTTTTAATAACTTCAATAATTACATAATATGAATTATGTAACTTTCTTTTTAATAATAAAAAAATTCAAAATAGATGTTTTTTCCATATAGATTTGGTTCTACGTATAAGGTTAGACATTTTTTACATAAAAAAATTTTACCTCCTCAAAAATTGTATTTGCTCCCTGTAATACGATGGTCTGGTTACGGGCCTGATACCTAATAGGCTGTGTAAATGAGATAAGATCAGAAAATCGTGATAACAAATTTTCTTTTTATTTTATTTTCAAAAAAATATATAAATGTTTATACAACTAGTAATTTGCGTTTTTCAATTTTTCATTGTTTTATCTTTTCATTTTTCATATAATGCATATATAAGTCATCTCATAAGCCATAAATACAAATGATAAATATAGTGATAACAAATTTACCAAGTCGAAATAATTATAGTTGACACAAATATAATACAAATTTACGTGCTTCTATTCTAGATTAAAAAGATCATCAAAAAATAAAAAAAATATTTCTTAATATATTAATTTAAATTTCAGTGTTCGAACATAATTTATAACACAATTTCTATTACCATTTACAAAGCGTATATATTTGTGAATTTTGAATTATGGCTACGTTTGTAGAAGATTCTGTGTTCAAAACATTCTTCAATAGCAAATTAAAATATTAATTAAAATTCGGCAAGTAGAAAACAAGTAAGTTATTTAAAAAAATGAAATTCAATAACCAATCTGTAATGAAATATATATATATATATATATATATATATATATATATATATATACATATATATATATATATATAAAAATTATAATCAGATAGTATTTAGTCCATTGTATGAACTTGTGTATCAATGTATATATCAACAGCAGCAGCAGCCTCTGTCAATCCACTGCTGACCTAATAAAGGCCTCTTCCATGATTTTACATTTTGTGCGATTCAATACCTCTCTCTTCCATTGATTTCCAATAAAAAATTTAATTTATTTATTCAACACCGGGTGGGATAAAGAAAATATATATATATATATATATATATATATATATATATATATATATATATATATATATATGTATATATGTATATGTGTGTGTATGTGTACGTGCGTGAGTGTAAATGCATGTATATATCAGCATCAGCCTCTGTTAATCCACAGCTGGATAAAGGCCTCTTTTATGATTTTCTATTTTGTATGGATATATATATATATATATATATATATATATATATAAGTATATATATATAAAAGTATATATATACAATAATACATACATATATATATATATATATATATATATATATATATATATATATATATATATATATATATGTAAACTCAGAATCTTTCAATATTCAAAACAAAAACAAAAAATAGAACAAGTTTATATTTCGAATGAAAATACAGATTAATTGAAAAACTATTCGCAAACTAGTATATCGTGTTTATCTCCATAGCTATTATTAGACTATGACGTAACACGCAGTCAGTTTATTGCAGAAGTAAGGCCAAGGTCTAACAGGTCAATTTTCAACTCATTAACCGCGCATACATATATATTTTTTAATTAAATTCCCTTGTGTTTGTTCATTATTAAGATTGCATTTTTTTCTTGTATTTTGTAATAATTGTTTTTGAACATAAAAATATTCACGGAAAGCATTTAAATAAAATTCGCATCTGTAATTTTAAAAGGTTAATGTCTTCAGTCTGTACAAATTATTAAAAAATATAGATACTTTGAATGTTACAGTGTTAATTATAAAAATAGTGCAAGGTTAAAATGACTAACTTACCACAGTAATTATAAGAATTCGTTCCCACGCCAAACCCGCAAATGTAATGTTTCATTGTTCTAGCTAATTAATTTCTAACGAAAAGTGAAATTTACGATTAATATAAATTACTTTAGTTATACTTAATAACTAAAACACGATCAGTTATTTGCTATAAAAAAGATATACAGTGGAATCCGCTTATAATGATCGGTTTGGAACTTCCAATTTTTGATAACAATAACCGCCTAATTACAGAAGAAGACATTTCAGAAGTTCCTCCAACTAATGCCCAGATGTAAGAAGCTCTACGAATTCTTCGTCGTGGTATACAGTATAAAGCAACAAACTTCGAAAGACATTATGACTATGAGAATTGTATTCAGGAGCTAATAAACGCGAACAAACGACAGACAACACTTGATAAGTTTTTAAAATAAATTTTATGTTGTTTTCAAAAACAGTTGTTTATAAGAAATGTAGCATCACATATAAATATGTAATGTTGTATTAAATGTACAGTTTGTGGCAGATATAAATTGTACAGATGTTATAATTGTTTATAATAAATTTTACAATGGAATAATTTTTTATATATAGAAAGATAATTACAGTCATCATATTATTAAAATTAAAATTTATAAATATTAATTAACCTGTGCAAATATACTTTCTTATTCATGTAAAAGTTTCATAAAAGTTTCATCGTGCAAAGATCATTTGTAGATTTTTAAATTCTTTTTCATTTTCATTACACAATACGTATTTATATTTAGTTTCGCCTCTGACGTACACTACATTTTTAAATTAGTTCAATTATATTGTTAGCATA
Source organism: Acanthacorydalis orientalis (assembly GCA_034766995.1). NCBI lineage: Eukaryota > Metazoa > Arthropoda > Insecta > Megaloptera > Corydalidae > Acanthacorydalis > Acanthacorydalis orientalis. The sequence goes on along the minus strand of CM068313.1, from coordinate 42,668,912 downwards.
AATAATAAAATTAGTCATTCTAAATAAAGTACGTTTTATACTTAAACACAACACACATTTTCTTTCTATTCTTAATTGTAAGAGTAAAAAACAATATTATGCGTTTTTTATTCAATAAAATAAAAAATTTCATCTTTTTAATTTCAAAAATAAATAAATAATTTTGTAGATTCTATTCAAGTTCAGTTATTTGTTTTCTTTAACTTAAAAAAATATATTTTTCAGAAAATGTGTTATTTTTCAATAGAATTTATTTTTAAATTAAAAATAAACACTTATTCATTTAATATACTTTTTATATCGTGCAATAAGATTATTCAAAACTTTCTGAATTTAGAATCAAACGACTAAGTAAATTTATTTTCAATAATTTGAAATTAATTTAATCGTTTTTTATTTGAATTTCCGAAAAAACTAAATAAATTAGATACATGAAATGTAAATCTATAAAAGTTGTGTATTCTTTAAAAGTTTGTCAAAATATTCATCCCCATATAAATGAAGTGTTTTAATTATTCAGATTAGTAGAGGAATATATATTATTAAGTATTTTGATGTACATTTGATCATGAACGTTGTCAAATTCATATTCTTTTTTTAAATATAGATAAATAGTTCAAAATTATATTTTAAAAATTCAGTAAATTTTTAAAACATTTTTGAATCACATTTTATATTACTAATTCAAATAACTGTAATTTAAATGAAGAAAATAATTATTCTGTTCTCAAAAAAAAACAAGTAATTCTTCATACGATACTGTGGATCAAATGACCCCAGCTATTTTTGTGTACGAGGATAAAAATAAACATCTTAACAAATAGTGTAGTTGTCAGGCCTTAAAATAAATCTAAATAAATCTAAACGCGAAACAACAAAGTTAAAAAATAATTATATTTCTCTACCTGCTTAGACAAGAAAATTAACGATATTTTTTATTTAATTTACTTTCATTTATATTACAGTTTAATCATACATAAATGTGGTTTGTTTTTATTTTAATATTTAAACATATATTTAAATATAAACTTTATTATTTTTGTACTCGACTTCAAACAAATTCATCATTTAGTTTCAATTTTTTTCTAGTGATTATTGTCTTCTCTGAATTTTTTAACTAAATGAAAAGATTATAAATAATAAATTATTGGTGTTCGCAATAAATGGAAATTTTAGAAACGCTTTTCTTAGTTTTACAAAACTCACATTCTAATTTTTACAAAATTAAAAGAATAAAAGTACATAGCAATTTTTTGTAGTAGAATAATTGTTATATTTTTCAATAGATTCAAACTGTATCAATGCAATTTTATTTTATTGTATTATTATACTTAAAATATGAATTGATTTATAGTCGTAATATTTTTTCCCTTTTTGTAATCATTCTTTTTCAATATGATATATTTTCGAAATTCATAAATATTTAATTAAGTTTAGTGCACTACAATTGAATATTTTTAAATATTCTTGTTTATAAATAACGGCAAGCAAAAATGTAACATTGATAAAAAATGTCAATTTTATTAACAAACCAGCTTTCAAATAAGTCTATGAAAATAAAAAAGTTAAGATTGAAAAACAAATAACAGTTTTTTTTTGTGTACAATACCTTGTATCGACATAGAAAATACAATGAACTTATTTCTTATACTACATACTATAAAAGAGAGTTTACTCATAAAATTTCTTCGAACGTCGTACACATTTCACCTCGAAGTCATACAAGTATTTAAGAATTTATTGAATATAAGTCTCACCTACATTTAAACATTAAGAACCACCCACAATCATTTGTCGTGGAATTGCACGCAGGTTAATTTTTTTATGAATGGACAATCTGCAGACAATTACGTCATTATCCAACCCACTATGAACCATTTATCAATAAAAATATGTTAATGATGCTTCTTAAAACACTACCCACACCATGAAGTAATAACACGTATACGAAATAAAGTTTTATGTATCTCTTTCAATGAAAGATTTATAGTCATCTTTGTCAGTAAAATAATGAATTTTTATGCGAATTATAATTTCTATATGTCATTCTGTATCATGTAAATTTAAAATGATTCACAGAGAGAAATAAATAGATGGATGTGATTTTTTATAAGAAAAATATAAGACAATTTTATGAGCATTTAATGTTTTCATATGAACGATTTTATTTGAATTAATTTTAAATTAAATTTAATAAACAAGAGAGTGATGATTTTCATTAGTGGCTTTCTACATTACATAAAAAATAATTGTGAATGAAATTTCAGTAATCTATTATTTATCAGTTTTTAATGGATTTTTGGATGTACCTTATGGATGTACTTTAATACTCTGAGGATAAATATCTCCAACGAAATACACATATGCTTTTATCAAAATAATTAATAATCAAATACTGAAAGCTTTGATCAAAAATATTTTGTAGTATATAGAGATTTAAAATTCATTTGTAAAAGAAAACCATATTACGAAAAACTATACTTATGTAAAAACAATCAATTATATACAAAGTATAATAATATATTTATTTTGAAAATATTTGTTATAAATATAAATAGAATCAAATCATCTTTGCAGTAGTTATTTAAATTAAAATTTCATTATACCAACGTATTCTTTATTTTTAAGGACACTTTGTACTCTATCGAATATATTAAAATTTAAAGAAAATTATTGAAATTTTCCCTACTTTTTAAGTTATTTTCTGGTAGTCGATTAATAATTATTATAGTGCAAATCTAGTAATTATGAAAAAATCTTTACACCTCCAACTAATGTAAAAAATATTTTTAAATATATGTCCAATATGATTTGAATCGTTCGTTAAGGATTTAACATTAAATTATGATATAGATTGATAGTTTTTCATTTTTAATCTTGTAATTTTCTTACTCTTTGCAGAATTAAACAAATTGCATCCTTAAAAACAACATGGCTTCAAGAGAACATCGAGAAATCCGAACCGAACGAATAGTGCGTTCTACTCAAGGTGTTAGCCCGCACGCTGCAGGGCAGCTTGATAACAATTTAGGTAAATATAACAAAAAAAAAATTGAATTAATTTTTATATATATATATATATCGATTTATATACATACAAAAAATATCATATGCCAAAATTTACTATTAAAATAAAATTGCTCTTTTTACATCATGACAATATAAATCTCTACAAATAATAATATTATTAGTTTATAATTTTTTAAATTTACTTCACAGTTATTATCATTCATCCCTGAGTTATAATCAATCTTTAAAAAGTATTTCCTTTCAGTGTTTACTCTAAAAGTGTTCAAAGTTGTTATTTTAAACTTTTTATAAGAAACGTTTCTTTAAAAATGTTATAAAAAGGATATTTTGTATATGATACTTTATATACAATACAATATATTTTCGAATGTTTAGCGGGAGTTCTCTATATATCCAATTTTAAAATGTATTTGTAATTACAAACGTATTTTATCTCATGTCACTATATATCTTAACCCATTAAACGCCGCGTAGGAATTTTCGAAAACGCTTAACATAGTTTGGTTCTAGGTCACTTCTAATTAATTTGGAGTTAGAATGAAAAAAAAAATTTTAATTTTTCTTTTCCACATTAAGATGTTCTGTATACGTAACAACGGCGACTAATGTTAGTATTGTCAAAAAATATTTCAAAAGTGAATAAAAACTGTTTTAATTTTTAAATTCGTTTATTTCAATAAAACCCGAATCAAATACCACGTTAGTTGCTAAAACACTTCGGGCGGAGAAAAATGTTGCCCTTTGTATATATATATATATATATATATATATATATATATATATATATATATATATATATATATATGATCTTGCACTTATAAAGTTTACATATATTCCGCTTTTTTTCTCACTTTTGTATAAATCGAAAAAGATAATAATGTAGTTTTATTGCTGCTGAATCAATGTTTTCTGCTATATAAAAATGTTTTTAAAAGAATCTATATTTTTAGCAGAGAAAAAAATTTCCACAATCAATGTTGCATACGCAACAGCAGCGCTTAATGAATTAATAAATAATAATAGGTAATATTATGTCTTCTTCTTCTTGCTCGTTAATAGACTTAGTCTGTTTTTTTCCATTAGTAAGGTCTCATTGTGGTGTTGACGTTTAGTCCGTCCATTTCTGAGACCATTACTAGTTATTTGAGCGGTATATTTTTTTTTACGGTGGGTAGGCTGCTAACCTAGCCCACTAACCGTCCTCCTTTATCCGGGTTTGGGACCGGCTACCACTACAACAGAACTACTTGATCCATCCAGTTGTAGTTGCAGGCAGAGTTAATTTTAATTTTAAAATATTAATTTATAAAGTTCATAGGTTTCTTTTTTGTTGCATATTTGCAAGATATGGCCACTTGTTCATTAATTTTTCGAGGTTCAAGCAACAAGTGGTCCGGAAAGATTCGTAGTGAAAATACTGTTGCACATGTTAATCATAACATTTAGCTACATATATTCTTGAAGGATATGTTAAAAACTTATATATTAGATGATATCTCTGAGAAGAGTAATATGTTTATTTAAAAATGATAGTTCATATAATATAGATGTTTGTGGCTACCAAAATCGAAAATGTTAAATAAATACAATTTAAACTGAAATTTATATTAAATAATAATACAATGAAAATATGTACTAAAGTATATATGCACATCCATTTATAAGGAACATTGATTTTTCTTTTTTTTCACTTGAACACTAAATTATAAGAATGTAAACAAAAAAAAATATAAATCTGTTTAAAATTTTGAATATAACTAAATCATTATGTGAACCGTTTTTTCTCACGGAATCTTCACAATGTAAAATTAATCTCGGGCAATCTTTTACAACGAAACTTCTTTTAAACTTACACATTCAGATTTAAATTATGTATATTATCTCTGAACTTAAATAGTTATTTCATATTTTTCAAACTCTATACATAAATATTCAAATGTAATTACTCATTATTTCTTTTATAATACTTGTATAATATAAAATTGGATAAATACATTTTATCCATTAACTTAGTTGTCTTTTATTTTACAAATGAATTTAAATAAAAAGTCCATAAGTAAGTGTTGAATAAAAACTCCTACTTTGAAAATAAATAATTGAACCAGTAATCATTATAAGTATGATTTTGAATAAATTCAAATTTAACATGTGTATTTGATTTGATAGAAATATTGAAAAGTATAAATATTATATTTGTTTGACAGATTCATTACTGGAAGATCTGCAAAGCTCAGTCTCACGACCAAGTAGTTCCTTAGCAATGAATGGGTCTGGTGTACATGGAGGAAACTATCGTGAATACAGAACAACTGAAAGAACAGTATCTACAGATATTCCTGGTGGAAGTAGTAGTCGAATTGAATATCTATCTGCTGCAAACCCAGTCACTGTACCATCTGAAAGCTACACAGGCTCTCGTAAATATCAGGTAAATAAATATTTTCAGATCTAATACTTATATTTAAAAATATTTTCTTCTATAAAAATATGTTTAATGTTAACTACTTTTAAATCCATCATAAATTTAAACATTTATTTCAACCCTTTATTTATTTCATATTCTTGAACGTAAATAATAACATTTTAACCAATATATTATAAATAAACATTAGAAATCAAATATCTTGAAATTACAATTATATTTCCATTTATTTTAATCACTTGCACAAAACAAACACTTAGTTATTAACCAATTCGAACGTATTTTTTGTGCATTTCTGATAATTGGAATGTAGAAATCGAATCAGAAAACAATAAAAAATAAATTACACATAGATTTTTCAATATTTATTCAATTTAGGTGTTTAAAAACAAATTTCGCAATTTTTTTCTATTAATCCATTAAATACCCTTAAAATATTTAATTTTAATCTTTCTATTCATTCTATTGGATTTCACAGTTATATATATATATATATATATATATATATATATATATATATATATATATATATATATGTGTGTGTGTGTGTGTGTGTGTGTGTGTGTGATTTGATCAGTCCTTTTTTCTTTATCTTGTATTGATAGCTTACTAAATGTAACATATTCTTGACGAAAATCATCTCATTGTTCAACTAAATATATTTCAAAAGGACAATAGATATTTATCGTGATATATTAAAATTAATTTAATAGATATTAAGATTAATTAATTTAATAGATATAAGATATCTTTAATATAAATTAGACATATTTATATACTTGTTTCATAAATAGCTATTCTTTGATTAAAAAAGTTGAATACTTCAACGTTACTTTTATCGCACGGCGGTTGTCCTAACAAAGAAGCTACGAAGCTAGAGACACGTCAGGCGATTATTTGCCAACATACGAGTACAAAAGATTAATATTTACATATTCTAAAATAACTAAATTCATACACATATGAGAATTTGTAATGAATAATTATTCTTTCCAGCAAATAACTGATAAACCGAAAGACAGTGCTGTTTATAAAACAACTTCTTACGAATACAATGTCAGCAGTGAAGCACTGCCGTCCAGAGATAATACTCGCATGCAAAGCAATATTAATCAGCTAGATAATTTACTTGATGATCTACAGCAAGTCAGACAAGGTAAAACGAAAATATATTTTATATATGAGTTATATTTATAAATAATGACAGTCAAAATCGTCCACTAACGATATGTTTTCTCAATCGTTTATGAGTAAAACAATCAATTCAATGAAGTATAAATATATTTTTTTAAATATGATGTCTGGTATTAAACCTTGATATAAACTGCAAATAAGTTATAAAATATAACAATGACAAATAAAAATAGTATCATTTACATTTTCAAAGAAATGAATCATACTAAAAATCTGCTTTTTCCAAAATTTTCATAATATTTTTTTATATTCCTTATTCGTGAAACTTCTAATAAGAATAAAAAATCTTCTGTTGTTCTTTTTAATTAATAATAAATTTTAATAAATATTTACAGTGGAAACATTAATAACTGCACATGAACGTTACAAAAAAATGCAAATGAACGTTACAAAAAAAAATAAAAGTGTCATAAATTTATAAATATATTGAAAATATTCTCAAAGTATGAAAAAATAATGATTAGAAAAATTCTCAAAAATATAATAAACATATAAAGTCCATAACGATATCTACAAAAGTAAAATAATTTATAAATGTAGTAACATTAATAGATAAAAATCTTTTTTTCCAACAAAGAGCATTCCTACTATCAAAACAAGACTGAAAAAACATATAAATGAAAATTTCAAGTTCTAAAAATGTTTTTATTTAAAATGAAACCAAATAAAAAAATTTTAATTCCATTAAACAAATTAATTGTAAATGATGAAATAAAAAAAATAATAAGAAAATTTTCGAGTTTATGAAGCATAAATATAGATATTTTATAAGAGTTCATGTTGGCATTAAACACAGATATTCAGAGAAAAAATATACTTGGATATATTAAAAAGAAATGTCAAAAAACTAAAACGAAATTGGACATATCTAATACTTTTCACTTTTACCAAGTAAATATCCGTAAATGCACTTTTAACATTTTTCTTGAATAGTTTTTATATAATTAGTCTAAAATGATGAAAACCGTATCGAAATCTTCGAATCTACACATGACTAAAAATATATAATTATTAAAAATAAATTTTAGAACAAATTACAAAAAAAAGTATCTGAAAGCATAATAATGGTGCAGAATTGGAAGTATTTACAACCGTATTTAAACACATTCAGTCTCCATAAGAAAACCACATTTATACTAAATAAAACATCGAACAAAATACTAAAAAAATGCCCTTTTCTCTTACTTTCTAGAAGTTTAATTAATTAAGAGTGGCTATGTAAACGTGTTTGATTTTTATTTTAAAATAAATTAAGTTAATTTAAGTTCAATTCACGTTTTCTTTTAAATACATTATTAAAGTTATTTTTGTACAACAAACTACTGAAATTTATTTTAAAAGTTTTTTATATTTGTTGAATGGACGATTTTCACTGTCAATGAATTTTCATTTATTAAAAGAAAAAAATAAAGTATATAGACAAATATTTTAAGTTTTCTTATTCAATATCATTTTAATAAAATTTATAATGCTTAATTATAAGCCAGTTTAGTCGTTTAGACTTTTAAATAAATCTTAATTTTAATCATTTTTTTAATTGTTTCACATCAATGATAATAAATTTTTGCATAATTCATTTTGTATTATATTACTGATCTGAACTATTATGACTCAGTTCTCTATATTTATATTTTACTTTGTGTCAACAGCCAATGTCAGAACTGGCATCGATCCAGGTTTACTGTGAGTAAATATTATATTTAGTACTAACACAATTTCTATTCTATTTTCATTTGTTGAGTTTCAAATGTGTGTATTGGTCATGCATGAAATAATAACTAATAGTAGTCCTATTGTTACTAAATAGTATTTTTTTATAAAGCATTTAATCGCAAATAAATTCTAATCGATATTTATGAAATTATGCATAAAGCAACATTCAAATAATTATGTTATTACTAAATATTACTATTGCTTTTTTAATAAAATATTCTTATCGAAAAATATACTAATTAATCATTAATGCTTTATAATTATTATAATTTAATTATAAGTAATTTATTTTAATCTTACTCTTTTTGGCTGTATCTAGTGAGCAATTATCGAATAGAATATAAGAACCACGACCGATATTAAAGTACACAAGATGTGTTCTTGTGTTACAAAAACCAAAATAAGATAAAAATTATTAGATTAGATAAAAATTATTAGAAGTCGTTTCATAATTAAATAAAATGATAGTAAATGATCGTTATTTTGAAGATAAAAATAATGATTATCAAAAATAATTTAAAAATTTTAGTACTGGATGTAATCAAAATTGACCAGTATCTCAAAACTACTAAATATTACTGTTATGTAGTAGCTTATACACTGTTATAATATAACAATATTAAACATTAATAAAAATTTGAAAAAGTAATAATATAAGTATTAATACAACAGTATAAAAACTTTTTCAGTCCAACAAATTTTTCTATTTAAAAAAAAAATATTTAGAAAATGATTAGTATTGTGAGTAATAATTTTTAAATTAAACTGTATAATAATAAGTTTATTTTTCTAAAAAAAAAATACGAGAATGAGTATTATAATTTTAAACTTCACTTATTTCATTTAAAAGTATTTTCTTTCGATTAAATATATGAATGTATGTAATTGTTACACGCTTACTATAAAAAAGATTTACTTTAAAACTGGATTTCTCAAACTCTGGTTCTCTTCCTTTCTTTGACAGGTCACAAAGTTAATAAAAAATGCCACAATATCAGAAAATAGAAGTAAAAAGTATATAAGTAATAATTTTAACCAATAGTAGAAATTGAGTGAAATTTCAGATAATTTATTAACATTTTCTCTAATAACTAAAATATAAGTTTCATTCGACGATAGTTAGTTTATAATCTTACTAGGCATAGAGTAGAAATTCAATTTTGAGTAAATACGATTAGAAATTATATATTTTTCCATCTATTTCCATTTTTAACTTTTTATATTTTACTCATAAGAGGAAATGTTAGTGACCGTCAAAATTCATCATAGGATAGAAAGATTCATCAGCATAGTAAATTGCAATATTTTTAAATCTATTCTTTTCCTACACGAATACATAAAAATAATTTATTTTAAACCAAAATATATTTTTGTTTAAAAAAATTTTTTTCGAACTTATTTAAATGTTCACAAATGAAACATCCATAAATAAACATTTGGATGTAAGTACTGTATAACAGGTTCATATTTAAATTTACAATTTAGAGAACCTTTGGACAAATCGGAACCAATAGGAACTTCATCAACACGTCAAATAACAACAAAGAAAACTGTTCAAAGAGAATTAATATACGATCCGGATTCTTCATCTGGAACTGGTAGACAAGGCCGACAAAGACAGCCGTCTCCTTCTACATTGAAACGCGAAGAACGTGAAGGATCTGTTACAAGGGAAATAAACTACAATATGAATGAAGGTATTTAATAAATAAATTCATAAACAATTAGAAAAATGTGTTATTTTTCTTTTTTATTTTTGAAATGTATATGAAATGAACATTTATCACTTCCTTCTACAATTCATTTAGGAACGTATGGTGATTTAAGACCAACACGTAAAGCATCTCCAACAAGGACAATAAGCCCATCACGTCAGCAAACAGTTCAAAAAACTACAAACGTACAGACGTACAATTATAATACAAACAATCAAGTAACTGAAATTTTACCTGAACCTGATTTGTCTCCCAATTATTATATTAAATCGGAAACAATGGAAGACAATCCAACAATGTTAAATGAGTTAGATCCAAATTTATTACCAAATCCAACTACGAAAGTAACCACAACTATTAAAACTTACACTTATGAATTGCCTGGAACTGGATATCCATATACAGTTGTCCCTACTTCAGGATATCCAAGTCGAGTTCAAAGCCCAACACAATCAACTGACCGATTGATACATAATGTTTCTCCGCAACCACAAAATCGTGTTACCACTTATGTTTATAAAAATGACAACTACAATACTCTTCAAAACGTAGATCAACCTCATTCGCCAACATGGAATGTTCAATCGCCGCCATCGCAGCCAGGTTCCGATTATCCAACATTAGATCGACCCGATTATCATAATAAACCAAATCCTCCAAATACGCATACCATCGTATATCAACATGATACAAGAACTACAAATAATACGTACGTAGATGGAATGCCACAACAACCAAACATACCTGTAAGCCCAATGCATAATCCACCATTAAATCAACAACCTCCTTACCAACAACCACCAACTCAAAATACAACAATCATATACAAAACGGATACGCATTCGAATACTACATATCTGCCTGGAGATCGTCAACCTCCAAGAGGAGGCTATCAACCGTTGACCAATGATCCTAATTCACCACAAAAAAGTCCATATCCTTCAAATGAATATGGACGGCCTGACAAACCGAACGATCCAAATGTGAATGTAATATACAGATATGAAACAAATACTACTTCCAATAATTACAAAGTTGGGTATCCGCCAAATTCTCCAAGAGACGAGCGTGAACCATTATTACAGCAGCCAGGAAAGTTTCCAACGTATCCTAATGATCATCCGCAACAAAATAGTGGACCACCGAAACATTTAGATGATTTAATGGCCACCTTTGATGGACCTGAGGTAAGACTAACTTTTGTCTATATATATATATATATATATATATATATATATATATATATATATATATATATATATATATATAAATTTTGATAATTCTTACAGCATTTGCGTCCCACGCACACAACAAATGTATATAACGCTACAACAATTACCGATAACAAAGGACCAAGTGGTCCTGCAAACAAGTCTCCTGCTTACTCACAACAAATTGTACCAGTTAACGCAAATGCATCGTTGCAGAAAAAAGATATTAAGGATCTTCCAAAAACGAAAAACGTCGCAGGTCCTCCAGTTTATTATCCACCAGGTCATGAAATGTTTGCAAAGAAAGAAGAATCCGCAGCTGCATATAGAGCACAAGTATGTTTTATTTTAATCATAACGAGGAACGCGTATGGCCATGTTTTTACAAATTTTTGCCCTCGTTCGCCAATTTTAAATATCGAATTTTACATCAAAGTATAAAAATAAAATCCGAAAGATATAATTTAATTCCTTAGAATAATGATAAGGCAAATGCTTTTCATATTGATTACCTTAAGATTATTATAAATTTGTAACATTCATCGCTATCTGTCTTATGAAATGTTTTTTTTTATTTCTATCTTGGTAAAATACAGAATTTATACATTGTTAGATATAATATTATGAGAAATTAAAAATTCCACTACAATACACTTTTCCGTAACAATTATTAGTGTATCAAACATTTAAATTCTTGAAAAGTAGAAAACTCGTTTCCTAACATGGGAAATAAATTCTGAACAAGAAGAAGGGATTTCGTGTATAATTAAAAGAATGTTCCATATCCACTGTTCTAAAACTGTAAATTCAGCATGACTAAATAAAATAAGAATGAAAGTACTATAAACATGTAACATAACAAAAAAATGAAATAACAAACTAAAAGGCTACAGATAACACAGTAATTTAATTCTGATTTAAACTTACAAGATTAAGAGAGGTTTCACACAAGCATTTTTACCCTCACAACATCTGGCGCAAAACAAGAAACATATTGTCAGCACGTCCGTTCATACAGATTCCTTATGAACGTATGTATTGACCAATGTTTTTATTATGGTTGGCCATATTTTGTACCGATAAAAATTGAATAAAACCGCTCTAACAGATCAAATATGAAGCACATAACAAATCAATAAGTCTTCACGGCTTACTCCTGAGCATAAATACACACCCACCCATCTCTATACATTTACTCTGTTTTAGTTACCTAAATGTGAGCATCAACATTTCTGTTCATATACACTGCCCGAAAAAAGTATTGGCACAGTTAACTTTTTTGTATTTGAAAGGGTCTAATTAAAAAGTTTGGAAATATTTTGAAACAAATTTGTGTATTATTTATTTAATAACATAAAAATATTAAGAATATTTTACAAAAAATTACAAAAAAAACTCACTTTATCCAAAATAATCTTGTTTTTCCGCGAAAAAAGTATTGGCACAACCCTGTGTTTTCATTTGATAACTTCACTACCATAAATTTCTCAACCCTGCAATTATTTTTATAAGTAGGGAAATCCCCGACAAATCATTATTTGTGCGACTTTCAAGTTGTAAGATATTTTTTTTCAAATTGTATAGTAAAGTGCCAATAAAATTAAATCATGGATCGAAAAACTAAAAAACTATATTATCTAAACGAAAAATTATTTTAGATTTGCATGGGGGATTATTTCCCCAGTTCCACTGGGGAAATAATAAATAAAAGCCGATTTACAGTTCGACGTGTAATTAATCGATTTAAAGACATGGAAAACCTAGAAAATCAAAGATTAGGTAGGTGTCCAAGGAAACATTCGAATAAATAAGGACGGTCTGTTATAAAAAGAATTAAAAAAGATTTAAAAATCACTTCATTAGAAGTAGCATCAAGATTAAAAATAGATTTTAATAAAACTATAACTCCCAGAACCGTGCAAAATATATTGCATACTGCTGGTTATAATGCTAGAGTACCTAGGAAAATACCTTATATAAGTAAAATCAATAAGGGTAAAAGAATTAACTGTGCAAAAGACCACCAAAACAAAAATATAGATTTTTGGAAAAGAGTAATCTTTTCTGATGAAAGTAAATTTAATATTTTTCGCTGTGATGGTCGAATGTCTGACGGAAACCTAATACAGAAGTCAATGCAGAAAATTTGTTACCCACTGTGCAACATAGGGGTAATAGTGTAATGTGGGGTTGCATGGCAGCATCTGGTATGGGAGAGCTTGTTTTCATCAATAGATAAGATGGTTTATATAAATATTTTGAAAAATAACCTAAAAAAGTGCTGAAAAGCTGGATCTTGAAAATGACTTCTACTTTCAACATGACAATGACCCCAAGCACACAGACCACGTAGTAAAGGAATAAATTTTATATAACACCCCCTATACCCTTAACACACCACCACAATCTCCTGATTTAAATCCGACAGAGCATTTGTGGGATATACTGGATAGGAACATCATAAAACATAATATAACTAATAAATCTCAATTAAAGGAAATGATTGTACGCAAATGGGGAAATATAAGGACGGAAGTAACGTACAAATTAACTTCTTCGATTCCAAATAGATTCAAAGTGATGATAAAGAGAAAAGGATTACTGACATACTATTAATTCCAAGTTTTTTGAAAATACTTTTTTTTGAAAATTCAAGTTACTATAAGGTGTGCCAATACTTTTTTTGCGAAAAAAAAGACTATTTTAATTAATGCCATTTTTTGCAATTCTAATGAATTATTATTATTATGATATCATTAAACAAATAATACATTAATAAATACAAAAAATGTATGTTTGTTACAAAATATTTCCAAATGTTTTAATTATACACATTCAACTGCAAAAAAGTTAACTTTTTCCAATGTTTTAAATTATTCAAAATTTTTAAATTTTTCCTACTTTTTGTCAATACTTTTTTCAATCGGTGTATATGTGATTCAATTTAGATTTCCACATGGAAGTATTAAGAGGTTACCGAGGTTAAGAAAAGTCATGTTAATTTTTATTTAGTATTTTAGTAATTCAGTACTAAAATGCAGTTGAACTAAAGTACTAAATAGGAGATAACATGTTTTTTTTAAATATTTTCGTGCGGACGCCTAAGTTGAATCGCCCTATTACAACTTTCATTTCAATTAAAATTTAACAAACTACTTAAACTGAAAATCTTACCAAATCTTTATTCATGTGTAGTGAGTGCAGTAATAATCACGAGATAGATTATTCCTCTAATTCAATTATAATTCTTTTATTTTCTTCATCATCTTTAACACTAAATAAATAAAAACTAATAATATCTCAGATTACAATACTTGAAAAATCAATATAAAAACATGGATTATTTATTGAAAAACTTAACAGAAACTTCATTTCTATTTTCTATTTATCTGCTTGCAAATTTATCGAACGCTGGCAATTTTCGTGTATCTTTCAACCATCACGAGCAGAATTTTTAGATTCTCAAAGATGCATTATTTTTTTGCCATCATTTTATTGCTTTTCTGTCCATTAATCGACGATCACGTTAACCCATTCGAGACAAATGACTTACCGAGTGGGTCATACAAAATCTCACCCGTATAGTCGATGACTCAGCATGTGGGTCATGTACAGAGATCAATATTATCCATAGATAAAGTATCGTATTATCAGTCAGTTCTTAGACAGCATTCAGGAACGATGTTCACCCGATGGACCAGATCCTTATAATTTTTTTAAACTATTATTTGATAGCAATTTCTTTTCAAATATTGTAAGACGATAAGAATTGTCTTCAACGTTTTTTCTTTCTTATATTTTTCAGTTTCACTTATTTTTTATTATAACTGTATAAAACACTACCGGCTGTTAGAGATGATTTTGTATTAAGACGTCTATCCCGAATGTTTTCTTGTAGGCTTAGTGACCAGTTGTGTCATACACGTCTTCGTTTAACTTAAATGAAGACGAATTTTGTATCTGATATGACTATGGTCTTGTTATTGTGACTACGCAACCAAATGCGGCAATTAGTTATCTGCGTACTGGTTGCGTAGCCACCGCACATTTAAAACTTAATTAAAATAAAACAAAGAATTTTAATTCAAAATAATCACATTTTTTTGAAACAGTTTAATACATATTTATAATTAAGTTTACGCTCATTCTAATAACAAATATATGTAATTTGTAAATTATTTTTATAGGGTGGTTATATGCGAGCATCTGGAAAATACGAATATGAATCTGAGAGCAAAAGTAAAACCAAGACGAGTTCTGGAGCAGCAGTTGTACCAGTTTGTTTACCATTATGTTGTGCATTGCCTTGTGTCATATTATAATTATTTTCATTAAATATCCTATTATAAATTTATAAATTGTACACAATGAAACATTAACTCCATAAATCATAACGAAATCTAACTCAATAAATGTAGTTTTTAAGTTATTTTATTACGCTATAAATTCTAAGCTCGTTAATCTTTTAAACTATGCCGTTTGTAATGAGAAATGATAGTGTATGCTATTAGACTCGATTCGAATTCTCGTACGTTACTAAGCAACCAAATGTACCTATGATTTGATTTATAAACCAAATGTCAAAGTTAATTAAAAATTTCCATTACCACATGTACTATTAAAATGTCAAATATAATAAACAAATATAGCCGTGGGTGAAAGAAATACACAGAGACTGTCATTATAAATTATAACAAAATTGGTACACAATAAAAGGTAATGATGGTTAAAAGTATTTTCAACTGAATGAATTTTAGGCATGTGAGATTAAACATATAATTTATGTAACTTGTATAATAATGTGTATAATTTTTTTAAACATAATTTTTTTGTGTTTATATATTATATCAAAAATATTGAAGTATTGACACAAAATGAATAAAGCATGGTTTCAGGTACATTAAAATAGTTATCAATAAAAACCTGGCTATTAATATACATGGAGACTCTTAGAATTTTTATAAAAAAAAAACATTACAAAAAAGTAAATAAAATAATGAAAATACATGGCAATCAAATATCTTCATTTTCCCTTATATTAAAATTTGCAATAT
This sequence comes from Acanthacorydalis orientalis, assembly GCA_034766995.1. Classification (NCBI taxonomy): domain Eukaryota; kingdom Metazoa; phylum Arthropoda; class Insecta; order Megaloptera; family Corydalidae; genus Acanthacorydalis; species Acanthacorydalis orientalis. Next base: position 42,652,573 of record CM068313.1, on the reverse strand, counting down.
TTTTTTTAACATGTTACTGAAAAACTATAAGGGTTTACATTAGTAATATACAAATATGATATACATTACAAACCAGATTAAGATGTAAAAACATTGGGCAACATTCATTATGTCAACTCCAATTGCTTATGAATAAATATATAAACATATATATACATACATATATATATATATATATATATATATTTATATATATATTTATATTTATTTATATGTATATATATATATATACATATATTATATATATATATATATATATATATATATATATATATACATATATTATATATATATATATATATATATATATATGATCAATTACATAATCAACATATTTGCATTAATATTATATATACATATAAAAATACACATGCCCATAAAAATAAATTTACTAACGAAATTTTAAAAAATGTGAACTATGTACACTAATTTTGTATTAATGGTGCTATTAAAGATATTTGTATTAAGAAATATTTATTTTCAATAATTAATTTTCCTTCTTCAAACAGAAAAAGACATTTAAATCAAGAAAATGTCATATTTTTTTATAAATTGCATATTCACAATATATATATAAAAAACTTAAGTAAAGAATTCAAATCACTGTAGATTTCTTCAGAGATTTATATAATATATATTTTAAGGACAGTAAGGAAATAGGTAAAAATATGATCAAGATATTGTAAAAATATATATATATATATATATATATATATATATTTTTACAATATCTTGATCATATTTTTACCTATTTCCTTACTGTCCTTAATACTGTAAGATAATTACAGTTGATAATAGAAAATGATCTTATAAAAAATATTTTTGATTAAATAAGCAATATTAAAGAAGGAAGTAAACATAAAAAAATTGCATTTGTAATCATATTAATTACTAGATTGTGACCACATCTTAAATAAATTTATGAAGACATTTACAATAAATTTATTAGTATACCATACATACACAATCCTACTATAACAAACTATAAAAACTTGTATACATATTTATACAAATAAAATATATGCTTTTTAGAGTAATATATAAAAACTTTATTAAAAATTACATATAAATTAACAGTAGAAATTCAATGATTAGAATATACTGTTACGTACTTGTCACGTCATGTTACTTATATCACAGCATTTGTTCACTATAATTACACTTAAATAAAACAATTTGTCTATATACAAAATATTTCATTTTTTATATTACATATTTAACTGAATTATAATTTATATATATATATATATATATAATTTTCATTTGACCATATTGCTTACCACATACATCTAGTAACACTAACTAAAAACAACGTAATCTAAAGACTCTATTAAATTTAAAGATTTTAAATTTTTTTCGAATTCTCCATTAGTTAGATCCTAAAAAAAATTTCAAATTATATATGATTTATATATTTTTTTATTTGATATATTTTATTCAAGCAAATAATTGTACCATTTTAATACAAATTACAAATGGAGGTAAAGCTTTAGAAAAATGAATAATTGGAATATGGACTCCTGTATTTTTGCGTGAAACTGTATTAAATGGTATATAATCTTTTCCAATTTTTTTATTATCTACATCACACATAGCTATAACTTTTTGTTGATACAACTGATCTAGACTATTAAAAAACCTTCGACCTTGTTTACCACCGTTCCAAATTGTAAAATGTTTCCATTTTGATAACACACATCTTTGTAATCTTTTTATTCGAATATCCCATATTGTTTTTCTATAGTATAAAATATTATAGCAATCAAATAAAAAAGAATTTATTACATTTCAATTATTTTACTTACTCATTAACAGAAAAAGTTGTAGCATTTGGATGATATGTGTATAAAACTAAAACCTGATTTACTCTACAAATTTTTCCTCCATTGTCTAAATGTTTATAAAAAAATATTAAATCTTCTGGTGTGCCCATACCATTTTCACAAAATCCTCCTATGCTGAAATTAGTCAAATTAATACAATTACCTTAAATTCGTAACAACAAATTTATACATGCATAAATATGTACATATACATTTTTATTATAAGGTATCCATATAATTTTATTTTATTCATAAGAAAGGTTAAAACACATACATTTATAAAAAATTAGGGAACATTCTGAAACCATTTTCAAATATAAAAATTAAAAACAAACACAAACAAATAAAGAAAGTGTATGTGTATGTATGTGTGTATATATATATATATATATATATATATATATATATATATATATATATATATATATTATATTAAACTTGCAAAAAAATGCTGAAATTTTACATCTCAAAAAAAAGCTGATATAATTAAGAATATTTAAAATTAAATACCGGTCAAACACTTCTCTGTGCATAAACCAGGTTGGCATTATAATTGTAGGACCATTAGAAGTGTAAATCTGTTCACTTAATTGTTTTAATGTCAAATTATTAGCCCAATTGGTATATCTAATTGTTGAATTTGATGGAACTCTAATAAATTTAGAACCAGCTATCTAAAAGTAAAGATAAAATAAAATTATATATATATACATATATATATATATATATATATATATATATTTCTCTTAAATATTATTCCTTCATACAGCAAATCCAACAACTGTTATTTTTTAAATAAAAAGCACATAATTAATGTGTGTGTGTGTGTTCATGTATATGTGTATATGTATGTATGTATGTATGTATGTATGTATATATATATATATATATATATATATATATATATATATATATATATATATATATATATATATCATTAACTACTATACAAGGAAATCATTCGCATAATTCATTACTCACATTGACTAACAAAGTTAAAATTTAATAAAACAATGAACCATATATTTAAAAGTATAAAATCATTTTTCTTTTATTACCAGTATAAAATCATTATCAATAAACTATTTTTCGTAACAAAAGTTAATACTTTTCTCAAAAAAAATCCATAAATAAATAAATATGCCCAAACACATTGTAAATCTTACAAAATTAATAACTATATGGTAACTCACAGTTGTTTTATCCAATTTAATAATTTCTTCATATTGTGACAATATTCTGTTTGGTAACATAATGTCATCCTATAAAAAAATAAGAGATTGACAAACTTAAATAAAGGATATATATATATATAATTTAAAAGTAAAAAAAATTAAACAATTGATAAAACAACAAATGTCTTGTATAATATACAAAAAAATATTGTTTGAGTTTACTTAATTCTCTCTAGTTACAATAACCACCTTTTATTAATTACTAACAATGTCACAAACATAATAAAAATTAGTTTCCTATATAACATAAATGCATAATATTTAATTTAATTTCACAAATAATAATACTTTTTCATTAACTATATATTACATATTAAAAAAAAAAAAACTTTTCATTTTAATCACTATTCACATACTTGTCTACTGTTACTCTAATCATAGCAGATACTGAATATATTTTTTATTTAATTACAAGATCTATTTGTTGAAGCTTCACAGAAATAAATTATATTTGTAAATAACGTGTAGAACTATGTTTTTTTTTCTATACACTTACTACATCTTGAAAACAAAGATATTCTCCATTACTGATTTCCACTGCTCGATTTTTTGCAAAACCAACTTAAAAATAAATATTAATTAATACAAATAAGTATGAAATCTTAATTTAATTTGATTAATTTAAAATATATTAATTAATAAATATATACCATTACTGCACTTACATTATTATCAATTGTATATACAAGTTCATGTATTTACATTGCTCTAGTCCTTTTTTTATTTTGTTGTTAGTATTTTTTTATTTTAAAATACTTTAATTTTTTACATAATGCTAACTAAATGTGTTATGCTAAACAACATTTTATCATTTTGAAACGTTATCAAAAAAGATGCGATTTCATATAGTTTAGTAGTAAAAATACAGTGCAATGAGTAAATTAAAAAGTATACTAAACAATAATAAAATTCATTTAAAAAGTACTTACCTCCTTTTGAATTATCTGCTTTATTTACAAATACAGACAATTTTATACTTTTTTCTGCTAATTTATCCTTCCACATTTTAAGCAATGTGGAAGTAAGATCTGTACTACAATCATCACAAACACAAACTTCAAATTTTAAATTACCTATAGCTGTCTGGTCTAAAATAGATTCAAAACACTTGTTGATCCACTTCTCACCATTATATATAGGAATTATAACAGACTAAAAAATAAATAACAAAATAGAATAAAAATGTAAAATAAAAATATACACTGAAAAATAAATCTTTCAATGCACATAATGATTTTTTATTCAACATGTAAACTGGTATAATATCAAGAAAGAGTAGATTGTCAATACAATATAGTTAATTTATTTCCTTCTCGACAACTGTATAAGCTCTTTTCTAACAAATTAAAAAAATTAACAGCTAGTTCATGATTTTTATCTTTAATTATTTTATCATTTTATCAAAAAACACACATCTAATTTTAAATAATATAATTTTCTATTTTATGATACTTAGTAAATATATTTTGTCACATGCTACTGCATACTACAAAAACCCTCTTCTATAAGTTTTACTATTCATGAAATTTTGTAATGTTTCTTATCATTTTTACATACGATGAACAAAGTTTGTCTTTATAATTTTATAAAAATACCTAAGAAACAAGGTGTTATGTATGTATGTATGTATGTGTATATGTATGTATATATATATATATATATGCACATGTGTATATATATATATAAATATATATACACACATGTATAAATATGTACACACACATATGGATATATGCATAAGTACATACATATACAAATACGAAAACAATTAAAAAATGAAATAAAATTATCAACATACCACATTAAACAAATATTCCATTCTGTATTTGTTCAGTCATTCGGTATTTTTTTTCATAAACACAAACGTCATTTTTCTCACATGTGGAACAAACAAAAACTCATAGACAACACAGAAATTTCATCCATAGATAAAACCGCTGCATCATCTATGGGCGAACTAAATAAAGTAGGTTCGGTTAAATCTTATTTATTTAAGTAACAGAGTTGTATTCACATTTCATTCTATTTCATATGTACTATGCGCATTTTTACACGGGTTTCCCCAATCAATTTATACCACTAAACAAAGAAGGGAAGTATTATATTATAATAAAAATTAAGTCTCAAAAGTGTAAATATTTTTATAAAATTGTCATAACTGGCGTATATAGAATTTCTTTATTTGGATAATTTTTATATATAAATAATTTTATATACAACAATATATCATCATCATCAGCCCCTGTTAATCCACTGCTGGATAAAGGCCTCTTCCATGATTTTCCATTTTGTTCGATTCAGTGCCTCATATATATATATATATATATATATATATATATATATATATATATATATATATATATATATATATATATATATATATATATATATATATATATATATATATATATATATATATATACATATACATATACATATACATATACATATACATATACATATATATATATATATATATATATATATATATATATATAAGGTTTTGAGAAGATTTATTTTTAAATATTTCTTCTTTTTTGCCAGTTTTTCCGTAATCTGGTTATAATGTAAGCCTAGGAATTTATATTCAATGATTGTAGGCCAATGGAGTGAAAAAGAGAATTATCTAAATAAATCAAGGCCAATTTTAATAATTTATATATATATATATATATATATATATATATATATAAATTGAAATGTATAATGATTGTTTCACAATGAAATAAAAAGTAAAACAATTTTTGTCACATATTATGAATTCTTGAAAGTATAAAAAACATGCTACCTAACTTTTTTATTTCTAGATATTAGTTTTTTAATATTAAAAATAAAAATTATATTATAGTTGTTATACTTTATAAAATTTTATTATATTCGTATTATTACATCATTTATTTTGCCAATCAAAATAATCTCAGTAGAAGTTCATAATTGTTTGCTTTATTTATGTTATATTTATGTGCTGTTTTTAATAATACACTTGTTAGACGTTTAAGATTTATATTCAATAATAAGCTGTTTATTAGTAAATTACTATTTGTTAAACTTAGACGGTTAGACACGTTTCATATAACTAAACTTTTTTAATTTTTTATATATTATGTATCAAATACAGTGAAATTATAATAAAACTTTTCATATTTACATTACTTAATCTTCATTTTATTAAAAATAAATTATTGTTTATTAAAATAAATGATAACACAGTTTGTAAAATTTTCTGGTGTAAAATTACATCTTATATCCTACAAAATATATTTAAACATTAAAAAAGAATGCATTACTTTAATACTAGTTAGAGGAGCAAAACTAAAATATTTTATCAAAGTATTTTTATTTTTATAAATCTGTATAAGTTTGTAATATTAGTCTCATTTGGATTTATATTTATAAACAATAATTACTTATTTTGAAATTGTGAATAAAAAACGTCCGCCTGAACAGCTAGGGCTTTTATAATTGTCAATAGTAGTATTAAAATGTTTTAGTGGTTTCATTAATATTAATTGTCGATAGTCATTTTAATATCTTACTCATATTACCAAAATTATTTTTGAAAAATTTAAATCAAGTTTAACTTTTCGAGGTACATTTCTACTGGTTATTAATTTATTTTATATTTCAGTATCCTTTAGAAAATTTTTACTGTTATATGTTGTCATACATAAATGAAAAACGTATGCAAATATTCTTAATCTTTATGTTTTTATTATTTCTTATAGTAATAATACTTTTGTTTATCATTGTGATTTCTATAAATAGGTCAAGAAATTAAACAATAGAAAAGATCATACCAATGAATATGTTGCTTCTTTAAAAAAACTGGTAAGAGGAATACAGTAAAACACTCTATTTCATATGTAAAGAATATTTGGATATTATTTTTTATAATTATATTAAGTAATCATATTTTTTTTATTTCATTTTAAATTTTGGAATCGTAAACTACATTCGTTTAAATAACTCACCTAATTAAAACTCCGTTTGATATCAAACAACTTCATTAAATAATTAACGCAAACAACATAATGCAAAAAAATGTTTACATATATTATTTTATTTGATACAGTATATTTAATTCAAATTAATATAGTAATTCCACTCAATAAACTACGCATGGTATTATATATACATATATATATATATATATATATATATATATATATATATATATATATATATATATATATATACAAACATTAAAAAATGTATTTATTTTTATAGTGGTTTATCAAGAGACTTGTGTGCGATATAATAAAAAAATAATTTAATCAATTCAGGAAATGGTGATGATTTTTAATAATTATGTAAAGACAGATGTTTTATTGTTTCATTCGCAGTATTTTTTCAAAATTTTCTATTAATTCATTATCAATTATTATAGTTACATTTTATTATAGCCCTGATAAATTTTAAGAAACAGATACTGTTTATAATATAGAATACAGTTTAATTCAGTATATAATAAATACAAATATCTATACAGATTCTTATATTTACTAGGAATTGTTTTCACATTTCATTCGTCTTTTTGAAAGAAAACACGATTATTTTATATTACTGAGATTATTTTACAAGCGAAATGTATTTTTTATTATTTTATTTCCTTTTTAAATTTAGTCTTTAAAATTTATTAATAAAATAAATAGAATTCTTTAATTTTGCGTCATCGCAGATAATAAACTATAGATGCAATCACACCGCTTAACGATTTTAGCCGAGTATACCCGAACAAATTCTGAGTACCTCCTGTCTTTTTATCATGTACATATATTACAATTGTAAAGTCGAAGTATTTGTTTATCCAGTGAGATTATTCCAAAAATAAAAGTAAAAGAATAACAAAACAGTGAAAAAGTTAATACTGCAAAATAAGGATACGTTTTTATAAGTAAGTAAAAACATTTGTTTGCATCAGAATTAATTTGCACATCAATAGAAATAAACATTTTTGTTCAATGCTTATTTATAGAAAATTTATTATAATTATTTTTACGTGCAGCCTCACTTTTTTAACATGTAAATGTTTAATTTATTAATAATTTTAAAAAAAGTGTTTAATAAACTGTTGGTATCAAATTTTTAATAATTTTATATAATAGTATAAGTTTCCAATAATATAATTACAACAAAGCTTATCGATTCGAAAAAACTAATTAAATCCCGGGAGATAACAACCCAATATTATTTATTTATATTCAATTAATCTAGCAAGTATTCTAAGACAGCTATTTAACAATTTATGGTACTGTTTTAAATTATGTAATTAATTTTTTTTTTATTTTAAATACAAAATTTTTATAATGGCATTCAACGAATAAAAGAACAATCATTTTCAACAAAAAAACAAAAATATCTGCCTTGAAAAAATTACAAAAGTATTTGGATATATGATCAAGTATTAAAAAAATAACATGTGTCCGTGTTTGGTAATGGGAATCCCCTTGGTATTTTATCACCATTCGTTTGCACGCATGCATTTAATTAACCAGTTAAATAGGAGTTCAGAGAATGAACGTCCTTGATATTCAACGAATGGAATCTTTTAATCTGTTAACACAAAATGTAAATCCAATCGTGTGCAATATGTTTCTATTCTATTTTCTTCTATATAATAAAAATATTTCTCTTCACTGCGTCACCATGACAAAGTCTCTGGCGACAAGAAATGTTTGCTTTGTCAGCTCGGATAAAACTCGTAGTATGTAGTTTTGTTCTTAGATATTTTTTATGTTTAAATATATTAATTTGTAAAAACCAATTAACAGTTTTTCTTTCTATGTTTCTTTTCATTTTCCCGTCAATTTCGACTCGTTATACACTAGTTTTGAAATATGTTAAAATTTCATTGATAGTAATTTTACAATATTTGTGGATGTCAATATATTTTATATTTTTATAAACTATTTTCATACTTATATTATTCATTAACATAGACAAATAATTTTACAATAAATTTTCAAATAAAATTTGTAAAAAAAATATAAATATGTATATTTTTTTCTTTATAAATTATCGTCATTTAGGACACGTAAGTAAAAAATGTATTAATATGAAATTTAAAGCATCTTATATATAAAAACCCGCGTTAATCGGTACTCTGTCCGCAGGACAAAGTGGTGAGAAATGTTTGCGTTGTCAGCTCGAATAAATACTGTAGTATATAGGTTCGATCTTAGATATTTTTTATCTTTAATTATATTATGTTGTAAAAACTAATAAAAAGTTTTTCTTTCTATATTTCTTTGTACTTCCCGTTAATTTTAACGAAGTATATACTAGATATAAATAAGCAATCGTCCTTATCAGAAGTTAGAGTATAACAAAGCACACTGGTATTCGTGTAAAAGTGTAATTTGTACTAATGAGGAAATAAATTTTGATATATTGTTAAGAGTTTTTCTATCTGTCTTTCTATCTGCAACGCTGCATTTATTCAGAGATTTTACTTATAGAGTTATTTATTTACAAATAAAATATAAAAGGCAAAAATGGACAATATAAAAAACCTGTAAAACTGTATTTGCAATTAAATTATATATAAATATGTATTATTTTATACGCTCAAAAAAAAATATATATTTTATTCATACCCAATTTCTTGGAAGAATACAATAATACAACGTATGCATGATATTATCTGTCTATAATGTATGTTTATGATGTACAAAAACATACATATACATGTATATATATATATATATATATATATATATATATATATATATATATATATATATATATATATATATATATATATACACGCACACACACGTAATTATGCATACAGTGTCGTACGAAATTTAAACAACTATATGTGTGGTATAACAATTATTCAAATATCATCAACTAAATGGAAAAATACTCTTTATGGAAGAATAAAAATTCATTTGAAAATAGTTCTCGGTTGTTGAAAATATTATTGACCACATTAACTAACTGAAGTAATTTATAAAATACTCAGTATCTTACTACTTTAAAATTAATGTACTATAATGTTTTGTACATTAACATCAAATATAATATAAATATACATTTTGGTATTGTTGATGAATTGCAGGCGTATAAATTAACTGAACAAATTCATTAACATGAAAACAATTTATTAAATATTTAGCATCTACATAATCGAGAACAGATCGACTGAATTTTACACTCTGATGCCAGACACCGGCACGACAGTGTTTCTTAGTTTTATCTTATCAAGATAACCATAGCTAGCAACCCTAACAACATACTTTATCTATGCTAGCAACTAGGTAAAAAGTAATATGAGGCAGCGTTATTAACTGTTAACATGTTGTAAAAGAACATTTAAATGTTGCATTTCAACAGGTATCAATTAAAAAAATGAAGTAAATGTTAATAAAATGTATTATTTTTAGATTAATATGTCTGTGGGAAATAACAAGGATTTCTTAAAGTGCTCAGTCTGTAAAAAGTATTTATGTCCGCCCGTATGGAATTGTGTCAATTCACATAACAGTTGTGGAATATGTAAAATAAACAAAAAAGAATGTTTCTGTGGAAAAATGTTATCAACTGAAAATACTGTAATGACCCAATTATTAAAAAAGGCCAAGTATCCATGCATATATGAAAGTGAAGGCTGTAAATTTGTAGTTTCGATAACTTCAAAAAGTGATCATGAAAAAGAATGTATTTATAGATTATTTATATGCGAAGGAAAGTTATTTTGTAACTGGAATTGTCAATGGACTGGCAGGCATAAAGAAATTGAAAAACACTTTAAGGATGCGCATCCATCTTACAGTGCATTGCCATATAAGGCAGATATTAAAATGCCGTTCCCGACAAAGGATCTTTCAGAAATTCATCTAATTTCTGCACATTATCAGCTATTTTGGTATAAACAAAGAATCAATATGAAAAAAAATCATGTCTATTGGACATTCCAACTTATCGGTTCGAAAAAGAATGCCTTATATTATTACTATGAGCTAGAATTCTTCAAACAAAACGATTCTATTCGAAAATATAAATTCACGGAATACTGTGAAAATGACATTTGTGACGTTGACGAGGTTTTCAAAAAGGAAAAATGTGTGGCGGTATCATTAACCAAATTAAAAACATTTGTTGATGACTACAACGAAGTGGCTTTCCGTTTCTGGATTCATAAAATCCCAAAACCTACAGATAAAAATGTACAGATAAATAAAAATGATACAAATAAATAAAAATGGTAGAAGTGTTATTTTGCAAATATAAAAATAAAGAAAATTGCAAGGAAAAGTAAATTAAAAAGAATACATACGTGCACGAAAATTTGAATAGGTAAATAAAGCAGAAGTCTGAATTTGAAATTTTGGCGTTTATTTTATTCAATAATAGAACACTAAGCTTATCAGTAACATATAATTTGGTAGAAACTACGATTATTTGATTCAAGTACATGGATGTAATAAAATATATATTATCACCAATAATATAACCATTGCACTAAAGTAATTTTATTTTATTATTTCTAATAGCATGTATGTATTTCAACATAATATGTTTCATATACCTATTTGTTCGCTTTTTAAAATGCTCTCTGACATTTGTTAACAAATGATGTTATCAGGCGAAGATGTTTTTATAAACAAGTTGAACATAATGCATGGTTTCAGTTATCAGTACGAAAATTAAAAAATATTTTCGTTATTGCTTGTAATGTATTATTTGACTAGTAAAGATATCTTACAGTGCGTCTTTTGGGTTTTATGTCATCCACAATTTAACAATGTTAAATGAGATTAATAACGAAGTGGTTTCGATATAATTTCGAATTAATTAATTTTATTCGATATAGTAAACAATAAATTATTCATTCGTTTATGCGTAATATTTAATTTTCCTTATAAAGTACAAAAAAGTAATTTAGCACACAAGTTTTAAATTATCGTGTTTTTGTATCTGGAATTTCAAAATTGTTTTTCTTATTTCACGATATGATCAATACTATGATTTTATCTTTTAACAAATCACTATCAATCTTTATGAGATAGTTAATTATTTCCTGTATTTTTTTTTCAAAATTCAGCACCGTTTAATTGTATTCTTACATTACGTTTCTCGAAAAAGGGTCCCCATATCGTTGAACATTTATCCAGATAAGAATATACATTTGTCTAATACTTTGCATTAAAATTGGTGACCATAGTTATTTTGAATTCATTTTTAAATTGTTTGCTTGAAACATAATTATACTCACTTCAAATTAAAATCGGCTTGTATTTCTAATAAATATGATGATTATTATTATTATTATATATATATATATATATATATATATATATATATATATATATATATATATGTATATATATATATGTATGTATGTATATGTCGCTCAGGGTGCTCGGCATGTATATAGTTTCGGGCGGTATCCCAGGTAAAATGCTTTAATATTAATACAAATGAATGCTAAGGGTTTAGGCCATTAGTTGTCAATACAATAAATACATATAACAGTCTGACCTAATGAAAAGAGGCATGGTTTTTCCCTACCTTTTAGCGGATTAACTTTGAAACTGGCATTACCCTGACAATAATGTTATTTGAATACATTAGAATAAATATAATTATTGCGCTTCAACACATATCAACAATGCGATTGTAAAGTATTAGAAATAAATTATTATCACTGATAACATTGTTAATGTGATTTCCCGATGAATTGTTTTTTTTTTAAAAAAAATCTTATATAAAATTTTGAAATGTTAAGTCGTGGCGTCTTATAAATCTAAATATCACAGCGTTTTAATATATACATATATATACACTAAAAATTGACTATTTTTAGTATAAGAAAAGTTTTTCTTTCATTTTATAATAAAACTTAGAAGTTTCTTTTATTATTCTTGTACCTATTAATAGACTTATATGTAATTATACCATCAATTCAGAGATGTTTTCATTAGAATTTTATAAAACTAAATTGATTTTTCAATATTACGTATTTGAATAAAATCATTTTTTTCATACCTGTGAAATCAGTTTAAATTTTAATTAAGTTTATGACTTGAAGTGTTAGCATTTTGTAAACTTATACAACCAAATAAATATTTTTTTTATATTTTATATTGTGTATAATTAGAGTAACACACAGGGTTTTGCAATAAGGATGCAATATTTTAGTTCGAAATAAAACCGAATTTGTGCTGAAATTTCAGCAATAAGTCGTTATGCAAAATACGCTCTCGCTATACAAGTGGATTATTTCAGTGCGTTGTTGTATACAAAGCAATAACTAAAAATGGCAAAAAAATAAGGGCGTTAATTTGACATCTGTGAAATATAATCTTTTAAAAAATTGCGTCCCTATTGGAAAATCATATATATAGAGAGAGAGAGAGAGAGAAGAGAAAAGAAAAGAAACATACCTTGTAGAATATACTCATAGAAATGAATATACTTTTTAAATCATACCTTATAGAGCTATTACAACATAGTTCTTAAATATAAAGTTATATATATATATATATATATATATATATATATATATATATATATATATATATATATATATATATATATATATATCAGTTCTTCATTATCAGATCACGAACTTTTCAAATTGCCCTCCTATAAAGTAATGGGGTATAGAGAGAAATGTCACAATTTCAAATACAAGTATATTAATATCAAAAAGAAATAAACAGCGCATTTAACAAAAAGTTAGAGTGCGTGTCTCAACTACCTGCATCTGTTACAGTGTTCAAATGATCGTGCCTGTCATTTTTGTATTAGTCAATTAACAATTTATTTAGTCGCAAGTATTAGTTTCTTTGTTGAAATATGTTCCCTGATTAGTATTTTTTATTTATGATCATTATGAAAAAATAAGCGGAATTAATGCAAATTCTTCATTTTAAAAGAAGTATCCAGTTGATTAACTAATCAGAATGTTCTTCTTAATAATATATTTTTGTGTCGAAAGGAACAGCACAAATTGTGTTCAGTACAATATTCTAGTTAAATCATTTTCATTTTTAGTAATGATTTATTATATTGTTACTAACATAATGAGTAGAAAAAATGAATTCAGTGTAACGTAAAATTTTCTAGAGAATCTATTGAAAAATATATGTTTTTATATTGTTAATGTACCTATAATAATTTTTATACATATTGGTAATGACTAACAATTCACCAAAAAATATATAATATCTAATTTGTTGATTTTTGTCACAAACAACAATAATTTGTAAAATTTAGATCGACAAACATATCCTTTTTCGTTCAAAACGATGATAAAATTAGAAATTTTCAAAACATAAGTTTATCAGTAATTTGAACTCATTTTATATGGTAGCGTGATATAAAAAAACGCATTAATTTTCTTAAGCAAGACAACTTTAAATGAACTGAAAAAATGTGAACGGTAATTTCTTCAAATTGATAGCAAGTTTTTGAAAATATTCAAAGTAATCTATAAAATTAACAATTTAAAATATTACTGTATCAAATTCTATCAACAATGAAGATATATAATTTATCAAAAAAAGTATCTGACCTCCCTTGTCGCGTACATGATAATTTAGATTTATGGTAAGAAAAATATTTTTATACACTTTTTAATATATGCTAAGATGTAGACAAGTAAATAATTTAGAAATTATAAATATATGTAGTTCAATATTTAATATAAAGCACATAAAGTATCCGTCCACTAACAATACAGTCTAAAAAAGAAACGAATGTGAAGTTATTAGTGTTAGTTTAATTATTTTCTAGAATTTAAAATAGTTTTCAATTTATTAAACATAAATTTTGCTATTTTTTTTAAATTAAATCTAGATTAATTTTGCCCCATTGTTACTGAAGATGTATGTTATCGTCAGTTCCTCCCGTAAATGTTCTACAAGATTCATATCTGGTAAGAAAATATATCTTAAGAGCTGTTTCAACAATTGTACAAACTTACTAAATATGTCACAATTTTACTTTTCTACATGTATAGTTTGTATCTAACCATTTTGTATTTATCGTCATTAATTCCTCTGGACTTTTATTACATTTTTTTATAATTTTTCGATGAAGTTAAATAGTTAAAAACTTCCTTGTTTTATAACCAAATTAATAAAATTGCTTTTAGAACCGAAATAAGAAGTGTGTAATTATTTTCTAATGTAAATAAATGCAAGATGAATTTTTAACCAATTTTTTGTGAATTTTACTATAACATGTCTCCAATTTACTTTTAAAAGTTATAGGAATTTAATACACCCCTATATGATAACAACAAAAATACGTATGATATATGAGGTAAAAAAAACAATACTTTTTTTTATAGAAATGTGTATTTGTTTTCGAAATTTCGAATCGAATTAATATTTTATTTACAAATACAAACAATAAGCAATTCGTATATTGTTAGAAGTTAAATGTGCAGAATGTGAAGATTTCGATAATATTAAAAAAGGATAAAATATCTTATTTTTTAATAGTATATATATATATATATATATATATATATATATATATATATATATATATATATATCATATTAAAGTTCAATTGTCGATGTAGGATTAACACTTGTATTATAAAATATAGAATCTTTTTTCTTTACTATACTTAAGGTGTCTTATAAAACAGTAAAAATACTTCTAAAATACTAAATCTATTATATATATATATATATCAAGAACATTTGAATATTATGAATAAAATAACATTCATACATGGGGTTATCAACATAAGCAATTATGTGCGTCATTGAGATTAATTAGTGAATTAAATTAATCAACGAATATTAGAATAGTACTTTATATAATTTTAAAAATCACAATTTGCCATAATCCACCGTACATGTTTATCAACACGTGTATAAATTCCTGGACGATCTCGTTCCCCGCATTTAATTCCCCATGAAACTACTCCGATATTAGTCCAACGACCAGTTTTTAATTGCAGCATCAGAGGACCACCCGAATCTCCCTAAAATATACTAACTCATTGTATATGCAAGTAAGTATATGTAAGTGTGTGTATATATATATATTTAAGGTTAGTGCAAAAATAATTGCTTTTTTACGTATCGAGTATAAAGACGCATACATCAGTTAAAAATGATATTTATTAATCAAAATAAAGACCATTGGCCTGCACACATTTCTGCCAACGGGAAGCAAGCTTGTTTATTTTTACAAGATAGAATTCTGGAGTCCTGGAATTAACAAATTCATCGAAAGCGCTTCGAACTGATACTTGATCTTTGAAAACCTCTCGTAAGAAATTACTCAAATGTTTAAAAAAATGACAATCTGTCAGAGACAGGTTCGTAAAATAAGGTGGGTGAGGTAAGGTTTAATAATTCAGTTCATTTAATTTTTTTAGTCATTTGTGAGACGTGTCGCCGGGCGTTGTTATGAATAAGAATTGGTCCTCTTCGATTGACTAACGCTGGTCGTAAACGATGCAACTTCTCATGTATTTTTTCAATTTCCTGATAATATGTTCCCACTGTTATTGTTTCACCAGGATTTATGAAATTGCAGTGAATGATGCCATTTTCCGATCACCAAACAGTGATCATAATCTTTTTTTCATGAAGTTTAGGTTTAGGAAGCTGGCTTGGTACTTCTCTTCAGTCTAACCACTGTGATAAACGTTTTCAATTGTTCTGGAGAGTCTACTTTTCATCACATGTGACAAAGCGGTTAATAAAAGGATCATCTTTGTTACGCAAAAGAAGCACAGTGCAGATTTTGTATCGCCGAATTGCTTGATGTTCGTTTAGTTCATACGGCTCCCATTTATCCAACTGTTTGTTTTTCCAATTAGGCTCAAATGTCGAACAACTGTTGAATGATCAACATTGAGTTCTTCTGCCACCTCTCGAGTTGTTTTACTTGGGTCCGCTTCAATAATGGTTCTTAAATCATTATTGTATGTTTTAAGAACCATTAGGACTATGCCCCTCTTCGCCAGCGAGACTCATTTTCGTTACAAATTTTTTGGAACCAGTGTTAAGCTGTATGTTCAAAAATCGACTTTTTTCCAAAACAAATTTGATATTTCGAGCAGTTTCTGTTGCTTTACGTTCCAATTTATACTCATTCAACAAAATCGCGCGAATTTGCTTTTTTCCCATGACTAATTTAAAGGTTATACATAAATACTAAAGAATAAAAACAATAAACATAAGCAGAAATCAGAAGTGCTAATTTTATCGTTTACAATGATGTATCACATTACTATAACAAGAGACAGCGTTAACTAGGAAAATCGACGGCAAACTTAAAATGATAAAAACTGTAATTATTTTTGCACCAACCTAATAGACAGATAGATATAGGTATACAATTATTAAATATATTTATTATAGTATAATTAAAATTCTAATTTTCGTCCTTTTGTAAATGTTTGTATATTCATTAGAAATAAATCAATCATTAGTATAAACAATACAACTGAATGTAGAAATAAACAATGGTATCTGTTATGTGAAATGTTTACACTAGGTATCCTATTAATATCATTGAAATGATTCTAATTTTATTTTTTTATTAATTTGATCAAAGCATTTAAACTATACCTGACACGAATCACGTCCTCCTTCATAGGCGGCTGCACACATTTGACTTTCAGGTAAATTTCGTGCCAGTGTTTGACTACATCTTTCATTACTCCAAACGGGTATTTCAACTTCCATTAAAATATCACTAGCATATCCTCTATATTCCGTTTTCCCCCAACCAATGACAGTAGCTGTTTGGTTTACATAATCTAAATTTGCAGGTGGTAAACATATAGGCCATATGTAAGAATTAAAACTTGTAGGACGATTTAATTTTACAATTGCTATATCGTGTTCATACGTCCATGAAGTATAGTCTTCATGTATTGTGAAATTAATTACTTGAAAATCACGGGAACGTGTTTCATTCTCAGAGAATACATCATACTCCCCAAGACGTATTCGAATATCATCAGGTGTATAATCTTTTAGACAGTGTGCAGCTGTCAATACATGTTGATCTGTAATAAGTACTCCTCCACAGAAAATAACCTCGGGTTTTCTTATTAAGCCCGCCATCCACGGCCATTCTGAATTCTTTTCCGTGCGATCCGTTGAAAGTGTACTTTTTCCGCAACCTTGATTTAAAACATTTTTCAATATTTTTTTTAAAAAAACATTTTTTAAAAAATACTTTTAATTAATTTGTTCAGTAATTGATTATTGATCATTCTTATTAACACTTATACCCATTTCGATGATAATACCGTTAATAAGGTACAAAAACTCGAATTATTTCTGATTTCGTCCCTTTAAAAACATTCTTAATCCTTGGTGTATATATATATATATATATATATATATATATATATATATATATATATATATATATGTATACATATGTATGTGTATATGTTTGTATGAATGTATGTATGTTTTTTATTAATTTCTTAAAAATATGTAATTATATTATACATTACTAAAATGTTTTATTACTACGAACTTATACTGAATTATTTTAATGAAAATACTTTAATTATAATTGAATCGATCATTTCAAAAACTACATGTCATATTTTTTCAAAATTGTTTTTTTATCGAAATTAAATCCTCGAGGGCAGCCTCATATTCAGCATAAAAATTACATTAGCCACGTTGTGCCTAGCTGTCGAACCTGGTCATTCTTTTTTGCGTAATGACCGTGATTTTGGGATTATTAAAAAACTGTACGAACACATGGTCGTATATATGTGCCAAATAATACGTTAATTTCGTTACTCAATCTAGCATAACATTTTTAGTAAAGGTATTACGAACAGTGGAGATTTTTGAATTTAAAAAATGGTGGCCTCCGTTTTACAAAAAATAACTGTTTATCAACTGAATCTTATGGGAGAATAATTTCGAAAGACCAGAAAAAAAACCTTTGCTCCTTCAGTATACATGGGCTTTCAATATGATGCTAATAAAGCTGGAATGATGGGGACTGAGGAATTCATAGATGGTTCATCAAAAAACACATTCCAGCTATTAAAACATACTAAAGCTGTGATGTCACTTCCGTGTGTGAAAGCATATGGATCGAAAATTTCGATAAAGTATAAAAAAATAGACAATTTAAAACAAGTGAAAGATAACATCTTTGAGGAGCACATGTCATTTTATAATGAATTATTCGGCTGGTGAACCGAAGAAATGGAAGAAAGTCTGCTAGAATCCAATGGCGAATATGATTATACACCTTAATATTAGATTATAATCGAGATACATACCTGTGTGCTATAATATGTCTTTTAATAAATAATCATAATAAAAAAAATCTTTTTTGAACAATTTATTGTGCATTTAATATCATTCCCTGCAAAAACAGCACAAGACAAAGCAATGTACGTTGATTTTTTTATACATTTAAGGTTTCATAGGACAGTAATTATTAAGCAACCAACAAATTAAAGTCCTAAAAAATACATTAACAAAGAAAATCTTTAAAGAATCTTATTATTTTTGTGTTACGCAGTTTTTATTGAATCTTGTAAAATTTAAATTCTGTGACATGTCGCTTTTGAAATGACCGATTCAATTATAGCATTATTGATGTCTTTTCGGTGCGTTTTCTATATTATATATATATA
This sequence comes from Acanthacorydalis orientalis, assembly GCA_034766995.1. NCBI lineage: Eukaryota > Metazoa > Arthropoda > Insecta > Megaloptera > Corydalidae > Acanthacorydalis > Acanthacorydalis orientalis. Next base: position 42,632,910 of record CM068313.1, on the reverse strand, counting down.
TATACACTTACCACGTGTTTGTTCAGAAACCAAATTTTCTTCATTTTCAATAAATTTGTCATATGCATCTGCTGTTATTGGTAAATCAAAAACTAAGTTTGAGCCAACATTTATGTGAGTATTTAATTCATTGACTTGAGGACAACAAACGCCAACTTGTCTATAATTCACAATAAATATTAATGACTGAATATTTTTTTATAAATTAATTAAATTAAACAACATGAATCTATGCTGTATTAACAATACAATACTTGTTAGTAATTAAGAAATTCATAAATACAGAATGAATCTCTTCCGTCTTTACATTATAAAACCCATATTGTCTTTAACCAATAATCTGTTGAATATAAAAATGGAAGGAAGCCTACTATATTAAACACATGTATATTTCTGTTTGCCCATTATTTATTTATGCTTTTTTATTTATTCTTGTATTGAAATATGGTACGATAAGCGATAAGATAAGCTATTGAAAACAATCTATGTGTTAATTTAAATATCATTTAATATAAATTACTTTAATAATGTTGAACGCAGTTATAGTTAATGAGGATAGACACGGTTATCATTTATTATTAATGATGATTGAAATATATGCTATTTATGTGCAATATGGTGAATCAGCCCTGATAATAAAATATTTCTTAGAATTTGACGTTATTATCTAGCGATTTGCTTTTTGAATTTAATAAACCGTTTATATCTTGCATAGAAATTACTTATGGTCAAATTTCAAGCCAGTCTTTTACTAAATTTCCAGATTGTGTCAAATTAACATTGCATGTTTTTTTTGTAAATATTAATACGGATTAATTTAATTTTTCATTCTTTTTAATTTTATATTGACATTATCAAATAACATTGAACTTTCATGAAATTCTCTTTTCTTTTGTTTCTACTTTAACAGATATTTATAAGAAAAAAGAAGAAATTCGCGAAATTTCAATGAACTAATAAACGAAAAAAAAAGAGTATTAGTTTCTCATGCAATGATACTTTTTATAAATTATAAATAAGTGAAAAACAACACAACATAAATAATGTCAATAACTTATATTCTTCAAATCATTCATAGTTAATGTCTACTTCTTTTTGAATATTTGAATGATTTTTACGATCAAAAATCTTCAAAATTTAAACGTTCAATATCCAAATGATATGAATTTATTATAGTTATAATCATATTGTACTTATAATATATATATATATATATATATATATATATATATATATATATATATATATATATATATATATATCAAATACGTTCTAGTGATCTAATGAGTAAATGAGAGTTCACTGTACTTTATAAAACCTAACTGAAACAATATAGGTTAACATTTCAATGCGAAATATATTTTAAATGTGATAATAATTATTCAATAAAATTTATAACTTTTACATGAATAATTAAGTACCTACTAAAAATATAAGATCTAACACAAAACTGCACTTCGGGTATTTTTGTTTATAATATTAGAGATATTTTGTTACATAATAAAAGTTATATTACTTACTTTTCACCAATAACGCAAGTAAAATCAAAAATTTTCAAAATATCTGTTTTAAATTCCTTTAACAGGCAATCTCTTAAAAATTTGCAATGTCCTGGCTTATTTCCTGGAGCAACACATGGTAAATTGTGCTAAAACGTTATAAATATTTATTTTAGGCACATGACACAGAATTATCTATCTATATTTATATTTATTTCTATTACCTTTCTATGAAATGGAATAAATCTCTTGTATCTATTTACTGAAAGTGAGTTATTGTCTTCTGTTATCTTATCTAAATAATATAAACAATTATCAAACGGAATTGTATTTGTTACAGAAATATTTAAATAATTAATTATATTAATTTTCTTGTAACATAATTAAGATATTTAGAAATTAATTCCTACTTGACTAAACAAAGGTAGCGTGAATTATAATTATATTAAATATTGGTGATGAAATTACAATAAATATAAATAAGTTTATAACTCTTGTATAGTATTAGTATTCGCTGATTATCAAACTAAACATTTTTATTTTTGTTCACGTTTTTTTAATTTGTACAAAAATATTAAAATGTCTTTACAGTAATTATAAATGCAAACATATATATATATATATATATATATATATATATATATATATATATATATATATATATATATATATATATATATATATATATATATATATAAACAGTTTATTATCTTAAGATCATTTAATATGAAAATTATACACAATCATAGTTCAAGAAATATTCAAATATTCTTACACATTAATAAAAAAATATAAAATATGTCATTGAAAACGGTACAGTTTTTAGAATAAATATGTCTATAATTATATTTATAATAAAAGAATGAGTAAAGTTAATTATTTATTTAAAAATACAAATCTTTACTACTCTATATGTTGAAAATTGTGAAGTAAAAATCTATTTTATATTAATATTAATGATTATTAGTGTAAGATATTATTAAATACACAAAATATGGCTAACTCTCTTTACATATTGATGTTATTGTACTTACTTATTATTGATGATTGCACTAAAAATATTAATGAACAAATCGAAAAAAATGTAACTAATTTAAACACCATCTTGTTCCAAACTCAGACAGATTTTTGTGAAATATTTTTTTTTATATATCACTTTGCATTAACAGGAAGAAAATATACGATTTGCACTTCCTTAACTATTATCTATGATAAAACTATCTCATATACAATACATAAATATTTCAACATTATATTTCGAAAGTACTTGATGGTCTTAATAAATACAATGTTTAAATGGACATTGCAATGAAACAATCCTTTACATATACTTAATTGTAAAATTAAATTTAATCTCTTAACGTTTATGAATCAAAAATGTGAAATTGGAGAATATCTATATATAAAAAAAGTTCCGTTAAATTTCACTGAACGAAAAAAATGTGTAGAGTTTTTGTGTTAAATTATTATTAATGACACCCGAAGTTCACGAAATTTTCACGAAGAATTACGATATTGATATCATAATTACTTACAATGAAATGTATGACTTTATAAAACAACTACGTTGCAATATATCTACAAAACAAACACAGTAACATTCAACAGCGAGAATGATTATATAGATATACTAATATATATATATATATATATATATATATATATATATATATATATATATATATATATATATATATATAATCGCAAAAATTAAAAAATAACATGATTTTTTTAATTTTTGCAATTTTTTGTAATACTTTCATGTGGAAGCCGAAATTGAATCACCTCCTCTCTCTCTCTCTCTCTCTCTATATATATATATATATATATATATATATATATATATATATATATATATATATATATATATATATATATATATATGTGGATGTATGTAAAACCGGACATCATAAAAAAGTTTTCCATGACGTCGACTTATTTATTTATGATGGGTTTGTATGATTATCAAATATGTTTATCTCATATAAAATAACACGTTGCAATCAGTTTGCGATAATGATTATTAGACATACTAGCATATATATATATATATATATATATATATATATATATATATATATATATATATATATATACTAAAGGTGGGCAAACTGCGGCTCGCAAGCCACATGCAGCTCCCAGTTACTTTGTGCGGCTCCCGAAAAAATATTAGGTTTCATTGCCATTTTCCACTAAACTTTTATATTAATAATCTATAGTAGTACAGTATGTACCAATATTAGAATATGTTATATATAAACGGGTAATTCGTATTATCTTTTCAAACATCCACATGTATTATATATCCAAACTGCTGTTTAAGTGGTTCTACGGATATGGACAATCCTTAAAAAAGATATGAAACTAAACTAAGCGCAACGAGCAGAGGGAAAGGCTCCCTAATATATATAATTATATATATATATATATATATATATATATATATATATATATATATATATATATATTACGATATTGAACGAATATTTGCGATACAAGCGAAGCTAGTGAAGGGAGCGAAAGAAGAGAATGGCGGAGGAGTTCTCAGCGGCCAGGAAGTAAAGCCCCCTATTATTTTAAAATGAAACTGTAAACAAACAAATTTTATTATACTTTTAGATATAAAAATATTATTTTTATCGATACATTGTATCCAAAAAAGTTACTTGTAATCTAGGCTTGCCAGACGTCCCATATATACAGGACTATACAATATTATACGTCGAATTTTTCTGTGTGCATTGTAGTTGTAGGGACAGTCTGTCTTATATTTTATTGACAGGATAAAATTATATTAAGCCATTCTAATTTTCAATATTCTTTTCGAATAATCCTACTTAAATTGGTTTGTAAACCATAACAATTGACAATTCAAGGAAATTAATTGTTTACAGTTCACGGCGCTGGCATGACGGTGATTGGTCCCTTTCATCGGTCCTTTTTTTAGTATAAGCATTTTATTTATAATTTAGTGTAAGTATATTGCATTTGCCTATTTTCAAACACTTTTTGTTTGAACATTGTGCGGTGCGGTGTCGGTACCATACATGGTTGTTATTTCAATAATTATTAAAAAATAATATCTCGCCTTTTTCGAATGTACAATATTTGGTTAATATATAAAATATATAATTAAAGAAATAAATTTCCTTTATTAATTACACGAAGTTAAATTAAATTTTGTGTCTTTCCTTAAACCCTTAACAATGCCAAAACGAAAGTGTTTTTCTCGATGATTATTCGAAAGAATGGAATTTTATTGCAAAAGGAAAACATAACGGCAAAGTTGAATGCAAAATCTGTAGACGAACGTTAAGTATTGCACCTGAGGGACGATCGGATATTACACACAACACATTAACACTCAAAAACACAAATTGAGTATTTTGAATTCTAATTCTAAAAGTAGTGATACTTATTTTGTAAAACCAAATACCAACAATGAAAGAAAAGTTATTGCTGTAATTTTGTTAGAGAATGCTAAAAGCAATGTAAAATATAAGGGCTGAACTGCACCTAATTATTATAATATTCCTACATTATTTCATTTAATAAAACTGTTTTAAGGTTCGAAGCTGACTTTTTAACAGCCATGTCCCATATTTGGTTCTGTAAAATCTGGCAACCTTAGTATAATCCAATAGAATTCCTCGGTGACACCAGATATTGTAGCCGATAGTTTGATTTTTTACATAATAACATAAAATTTATAAATCTTCAATAATCTAAGGGTCATTTTATACTGGAATGTGAAAGATACTACAATTTATATTTACTTTTTATTTCATTTCTATTCATTAACATGTGTATATATATATATATATATATATATATATATATATATATATATATATATATAATATGTATAAATAATGTTTATTAAATTGATTATTATTTAAGTATTTCAGTTATAGACTCATGGCTGGTTTATGACCATATCGTCCGCATTTAGTGTTTGTGAAATAATTTATAGCTGAAGCAGGTGAGTCATATTTTAATTTTATTAACTTTAATTATTAATAATTATTTGATTCTAGAAAACATGTAATGTATTTATGGTAACAAGTAAAAGATTTAATAAACACACAAAAGTTAAAAAGTATATAAAAAAGCAAGTAAAATTGGGATAGTAAAATAATACGTAATGAGGAAACATTCAATTATTTTCTTGACCAAAAAAAATCTTATTAAAAATGTGTCCTTTTTTTATTAAGCTTAAAAGTATATATAGCTATTCCCAGTCATATTCGTACAAGAGGAAAACTAATATTTAGTCTTGTATAACTAAGAAATAATTTTCATTGCGTTATAAATAAAGAATAGTATTTCTAATATATTAAAAAAATGGTAGTTTTTTTCCTTTGTTTGAATTAAAACTTTAAAATCGTTTATACCTAATATTATAATCTACAGTTTAAACATTTGACAGATTGAATATTTTATAATAACAAACATATTTGTTAAAGTATATATTTTTTTTGTAATAAAATGCTATTAGCAATTTTTTTATGTTTTTAAGCAGTTATTGATATTATTTTTTTTTAAAACATTTATTTTGATTTAATGGTTTATGACTACCGTGCATATATTTCATTCTTTTGAAATGAAGAAATGTCTAGTAAAAGCGATAACATCCAGAACCATATAGCTAGTTTAAGTATTAAAAAGTTTAATGAATTACCTAAAACAGGTAAACCTAACCTAAAAGAATGGACCATATTAGCATGTATAGTGAAACAAGATTTAAATGATGATAATTTGGAAGTAGTCGCTCTTGGCACAGGATCTAAATGTATAGGAGAAAACAAAATGTCACCTCAGGGTGATATATTAAATGACTCGCATGCTGAAGTAATCTGTCGTAGAGCATTTATTAAATATATTTACGACCAAATTAAGTTAACATTCGATGGAAATATATCAATTTTCAATACTACAAAAAATAAAAAATGTTTTTTAAAAACTAATATAAAATTTCACTTCTTTTGCACACAACTACCTTGTGGCGATGCTTCAATTTTTTCTAGAACAGAGCATTTTGTTGAATTTATTGGTCCCTGTATTGATAAAAGATATGAAAGTAAAAAAGAAGGAGATAATAGTATTGATGATTTAAATTCAAAATTTCCAAAACGAACCATTGACAATAGTGAAAATTTACCAAATAAAAAACATAAATTTCAAAATGATATATACAGAACTGGTGCAAAGTGCTTATACACAGAAAAACGACAAGATTTATTTTTACAAGGTCCATTGTTTCATACAGTTGGAGCTGTAAGAACTAAACCAGGTACCTAAAAGTGAATTAAGAAATTATTATTTTTATTTATAATTTGTTTTGTGTGTAGGTAGAGGAGATCCTACAAAATCAGTTTCATGTAGTGATAAATTTGCTCGGTGGATTCGTGTTGGAATTCAGGGTGCCTTTCTTACTTTACTTTTGAATGAACCAATATATCTTTCAACTATTATAATTGCCAAAAATACACCTTATTCCAAAGAAGCATTAAAAAGAGCATTACAAGATCGTTTTGAAGACATTAAATTAACATTACCTTTTTCTTTGGTTGTACCTAATATATATCAATGTGATATAAATTTTGAGTATTCCAGAACTGAGAATACAATCCCTTGTCCATCCAGTATGATATGGTCACTTGTAAGAGACAGGTAATTTATAAAATTTTAATATAAATAAAAAGTAGTTGAGATGGAATTATACCATTGCAATTTTTTTTTAAAAAAAATATGATTATGATATATGATAATGATTATTTTGAATTTTGAGATTATCAGTTTATAGTAATATATTTCATAACATGTATTTCAGACCTTTTGAAGTTTCTGTAGAAGGGAAAAAACAAGGCATTACAAAAAAAAATAAGCATTTACCAAATGCACAATTATCAATTTGTAAAAAACAATTAGGAACAACATTTATGGAAATTATAAATAAATATAAATTATCTAACATTATAGACAATGAAATAAATATCAATTACAAGAACCTTAAGCTAAAAGCATATGACTATTATGAAACATGGAATAAAATAAAAACATGTATATTTCAAGTCTGGACTGAAAAAAGTGACAATCTGTTACAATTCAATCTTACAAGTAATAATGTATCTTAAGATTAAAATAAAATTATATTTCAATATTAACTTTCTATAAGACCTAGATAATCATCCATTAATGTACCAATGGCGAACTGGGGAAAAAAAACATTAATAAAGATATATTTTATGAGAACGAACAACAAATGACTTACTATTCCTGTGGCATCAACTCTAGTACCAACAATTTTTAATCTTATTTCATTTTCTTCACTTATTGTATCTTCTTTTTTATTTTTGTAACAAGGTGGATTATTGTTAGGACAAAATTGCATATCTGCTGGAATCGACTAAAAAGAAGAATTTATAAATGTATTTATATACATACAAATAATTGGTATAATCTTACATGATGTGATATAAAACAGGACAGTGGTCCTATTTCTGCAAACATGCCCACCTAAAACAATATTTAGCTTCAATTATTATTGTTTTTGAATTTTATACAAGTTCAAAGGGTAAAAAATAAAGTATAAAGGATATTCTTACTAGTATTATATACATACATTATCAAAACGTATGGATAAATTATAATAAAAAGCTTTTCATAAAAGCACAATCAAAATACGAATTTATTATCAGACAGACAATTTATACTATGTATAAACATTTATTACTATTATATATTATTATAATATAAATATTAAATAACATTAAAATATATAAATTGGTATGCATTTTATTAACATAAAACAGATTTCAGAACAGCTGGCTATTGAAACAGAGCTTGAATTATTCAGGCTCTGTCAGCTGTTTAAAATATAGTTTGATTGAATAAGTGAGTAATTAAAATATTATCAAAAAAATGTATTAAAACCAAAAAAATATTCTATACATATAAATATATATTCATATACAAAAAACACCACTTCAATGTTTTATTATCATATTTAACTATTGGAAATTATAAAAAAATAATTATACATATGTTTACATTAATGTTAAATATACATTTTAACTTTTTATATTTTTACTTGGATAGTTTACCTTATTAACTTGTGTTACAAGAGCATCTAGTACTTCACCCTTAAATGGACGAAAGACAATAGCTTTATATTTTACTGGGTAAACTACAAAACCTTGACCAGGTTGAATAATTCCAGCACCAATATTATCAATTGTAGTTACAGCTATAACAAAACCATACCTAGAAAACATTAAATGTGTTAATTTTTGTTGAAAATGAAAGTATGTGTAATATTAATTTTTCAATACAAACTTTCCAGTACAAGTTCCTTCAACTTCTGTATACAGCTTTTGTTTCACAGTATCTAATAATTGTGGTCCAAAATACTTTGGATGTAACAATATTTCATGTTCCAAAGAAATCTAATGCAATAAAAACGAAAGATAATTATATATTTATTTAAATACTCATTTATACATTTATAAATATATATATATATATATATATATATATATATATATATATATATATATATATATATATATATATATATATACTCGCATATATATGTACATAAAAAAAATTAACATTAACGATATACTTACATGATAAAACATTTTATAAATTTCTCATTTACAATTTTTAAAATTCACGGTTCTCAATTTGTATTAAAAGTTATGACAAGCTAACTATCATTAGTACCAACTTATTTAATACAATAATTTCTCTTGCCTTAAAAGTTTTTATCTGTAGATACTCATTTTTTGAATGTATATATTTTTTATGTGCGGCTAGAAGATTCGTGTAAACGTTGGAAAATCAAATTTTTGAAAAACAGCCATTCCAGTTAATCTATTTGCAAAATTATGGCCTTACAAAGTCTTAAGCTCGTATATATATATATATATTGTAATATATAATTCTTTTATTCTAAATATTGAATTAAAATGAATATAACTTTTGTTCAGATCTTTAAAAAATGATTTAATATAGCCAAAATATTAAGTTATGGCATTAAAAAATGTAAATAAAAAAATAAAGCATTTCTTGATTTGTTTGATGACAAAGTCAATATTTGATAATTAAGAAAAGTCATACTTGGAAATCAGAAATCAGTTTTCTATGAAAAAATATTTTTTTCATATATACTTGTTATATATCAAAATAATTAAATTTTATAAAAACTGTGATTTGTTATCATAAACATGGATTTATATTTTTCATATGAAAATATGTAGTTACTGCCACGGTCATACATATGTATGACTATGGTTACTGCCAATATTCTGCATTAAGATTAAAACTATTAAGAATAAAAAAATATTTTATTAAAAAATAAAAAGATAAAAAAAATGAGAAGTTTAAAATTACTGATCAGAACAAATATATCAAAAAACAAGAGTGTAAAACTGTGTTAATAACATCAATTAATTTAGTTCTTTATTTACAATTGTTTTAATGCCTTTAACTTGATTTGTTATAGATGAAAATTTTATTTTATTAAAGTATTCAACAATTATTTTAATAATTATCATAAATATGAAAAGGTTTTATTTTTAGTTTTCAGATAATAATATATTTCATTATATTTTTAAGTAATATAATTCTATTCGTTTTTAATGTATAAGGAAACAATTTATTAAAATAAATAATAAATTACAAAATATGGTTACCCACTATTGTATTATAAACTATAAGTAAATTGTTATCACTATAAAAAATAACATGTTTTTGTATTTAAATAAATTTACATGTATTGTGTAAAACTTGATATTATAACCAGGTTTTAAAAATGTTTATAAGTTGATGTCTATTTTCAACATACACATATGTACATCACAAATAAAAACATACGTGTCTGTCCATGCATGTATATACTTGTCAATATCATTATATAAAATGGTTTAATATTTTTCAAAAAAAAAATATTTAACTGTGATTAATGGTGCTGCTATTTTATTGGAATTAAATTTGAAAAGGTTCAACTTGTTTTATTACTACATGCTTATTATATTTTATAACAAAAAATCACAGTTACACAAATCTTACCTTAATATTAATGTGAATGTGACTATTATAATGAATATCTATTTTATAATATTTTGTTAAAGAACATATTTTTAAAACCAATGTTTTACTCATTACAATATTAGTATTAAAAAAAAAAACATTTTTCAAACCTTTTAGTTACATTTGAACATAATACAATTGAAATATTCTTTTAAAAAATGAATCCTGACAGAGTGTTTATCTTAACTATGATATATTGAAAGCAATAGTCAAATCAGATTATTGAATAGTTAATGGCACAAGCAATTTTTACTGATTTCTACAAAAATTTGGAAATTGGTTAATAAAGGAGTGTAATACTTTTTCTAATTAGCGATGTAAACAATATATCAAAAATATTTATCACTTTAAATATATGTACCACAGAAAAAAATACTTATAACAATAATACATAGTCTATAGTAACTGCTTAGCTTTTGTTGTTTTTTTTTAATGTAACAAAATATAACAGCTATGAAGAAATGTTTTATGATATGCAATTATTTACTGAATTGTACTTCATTTCGCAGTTTATGTCACTTTGTTGATTAAAGCATGATTAAGACATTTAATGTAGTTCATCCGAGACTCATAACATATTTTGGTATTTGTATCGTAAATCTTGGTATAGACCACAGCATTGTCATCCTGTAAAATAATACACATTGATAAATAATATTGATGTAATTATAATAAAACATATTTTATTTTAAAATGTTGAAAAGATGAAATTTTTGTTAATGTTTAAAAAGATATTTATTTTTTAAATCAAATATTTGACCTTAGAACTTCAGTATTTATACAATGTGTGCATATATCACATACATTTATATATATATATATATATACATATATATATATATATATATATATATATATATATATATATATATATATATATATATGTACATGTGTGTGTATGCATGTGTGTATGCATGTGTGTATATAGATGAATGAAATATTGCATTATTACAAGTCTATACATGAAATGCAAGGATTTTACATATAAATCAACTTACCATGCTGTGAAAAATGTTTACAACCACCACTTGTCTTGTGTAGAGATCAATCAGATGAAACTACAAAGTGTAATTTATATACATTGTGTTGCTTTTTTTTGTGTAAATATTTGAAATAAATCAAAAATGTATAGAAAATTGTATATGTAATGCTAAAGAGAATTAAATAATTAATAAGAATTACTAAATGAAAATGATATTATATAAAACAAAGTGATTGAAACCAACACCATATTTTTAGTCAAAAAGAATAGCATATATTCTAAATATAAAATAGAAATGTACTTAATTTAACAAAGATATATATATTAAATATACAATAATTATGAAAAATATTGTAAAAATAAAAAATATTTTATATCATAACTAAACTAATATTACTAAATTCGAGTTTAAAATTGTCTGTCCCAAATTATGGTTTGGGTCTTCTCTTCAAAATTCTTGGCTGCCTTTTATCACCTATTGAAAGTAAACTATTATTATCGTAGATACAAATTAATCTTCTTTTATAAACTTGAAGTAACTTGTGGAATTTCATTTGTTTCTTCCCTATTAAGTAATAAAATATAAAATTACTTTCATTTGATTACATAATTATATATAAATATTTTATTTCATTTCATACATATAAAAAGTCTTTTTATATTTATTGTAAATACTATTACTTATTACACACTTAATATGTGAGTAGATTTATACCAAAAAACCTGTATCCTGAAAACTGCCATAGAAAAATAAAATTAATTATTTTTTTAAACTACACCCACAAAATGCAATTAGAGTATAGGAAAAAAATAGACTTGTTACCATTACAGTTTAAACAAAATAACTACTAAGTTAGTATTAAAAATGAATAAGAATGGAATATTTTAAAATAAATTATTAGTTTATTTTTGTAGTTAAAATGAAAATGCCCATGAATATGAAAGTAATAACTCACGAAACTGACAACGTGTTGTATATCCATTGACGCCATGTGCCTCCATTAGTTTGCTCAATTCGAGATTCTAATTCTTCACATAACACCCTGCGGTCATGTGAACGACCTGAACGAAGATCACAAAGAATACGTTTTTTACATGCGGTATCACATGCTGGTCGAACTGGGCTTGCTTTGTAATAATATCTAAATAAAGATAAATTCTGTGTTAATAAATATTCAGATTTAAATATGAATAATAATGTAATTTTTTGTGTATTATTATAACTGAATAATTTATAGTAATTAATTTTAAATTGAAGAAAAATAATTATTATCTTGTGTTTATTTTTATGAATAGAATATGGTAAACTAATTTAAATATATGTAAGATAACATAAAAAAATGAAATGTATTATATTATTAGAAACTTACTTATAGTACAAATCAAAAACTGCAGGTTCATCTGTCATACGTTGAACAAAACCATCCCAGTCTTGAGGTCGAAGTCCTTGTAGCATATAGGCATTTTTTACACTGTATAACTTATACCACATTGGATATCCATAAAGATTTGCTTCTCTTAGATTCATTGTCCATGACTCATGATCAATTACAGACTAAAAAATTTTACAAAACCATTATGTATAATAAAATATTAAATTAAAATAACTTACTCTTGTCGATAACTTATGATCACCATCAATATAATATATTCTGTATCCAGGATTTGTATCATAATACGGAGTAACTGAAGGGCCTATGTAAGCGATATTAGTTGCACGACCTACAATAAATTTAATGAAACTTGTTACAATATCCAATCTTATTTAACTTTAAATTGAGCTATATTAATTTCTGTATAAAAGTTTAAATCTGTTAAAATGGAACAATGTACGAAGATATTTACTTAGATTTTGTGGATCATAAAATACTTCAAATTCATCAAAGTGTGTATGCCCAAAAAATTGAGCAGTAATTGTTGATTCATATCTGTTGATGATAGCATAGTAATTTCTAGACCACACTTTCAAGCAATCAGAATGACCTGGTGGTATATGACCTAAAATAATTAATATTTTGAAAGTAAATATGAAATTAATAAATTTTGTGTTTCTTCTAGTAAAAAATATATTTCTTTTTTGCTCTTACCAATTATATGTACTTTTTCACCATTAAATTCAGCAGACTGTAATTCGTAAATTAACCATTGTAATTCTGTTGCTGGATCTGTACTATTCATCAGTAACCACCTAAAAAATATAGAATGTATATATTTGTTAAGTTATACATAAAACATCTATTATTTTGTAAGAATATATAATTGAATTCTTACTAAAATTTTATTACATACCAATTTTTATTATTACAATAATTCATATTTAAACTAATTAAACGAAATCCAGGTCTAACTAATACAGAGTAAAATGCTCCCCGTCTTAAAGTATGAGAAACTGATGCCGGTAACCAGCGTCGCCACTGTTCCTCTAATGCATTATAAAGCCATCCTATTCCGTTTTCTGTTCCATCCAGAAAAGGTGGCGGAAAGCTGTTAATAATACATATAATTATTACAAATAGATATAATTATTAAAGTGCATGAAAAGTTTCTAGTAATATAAATAAATACAATACCTATTTACAGGAACAGATTCATGATTCCCTAATGCAGGAAAAATAGGTAAACCTGGAAATCTATCAGACATTTGAGCAACTGTTTCTTTAAGAATTTTTAAATTTTCTTCTCTTGTTTGATTCCAAATATCATGTGGTGGTAAATCCCCTGTCCATATTATATAATCAATATCCTGAAAAGTTAATTATGTACACACAGAAACAAATTATCATAAATTGAAAATTTCTCTTCTGCCCTTATTTTTATAAATGCATATTAAAATGTTTATAGGGCATATGTTACATTTAAAGAAAAAATAAATCTGAAACTGATATAAATATTAATCATAGTTTTCTGTTTTGCATAATAAATATTTAAAGACATGTATGCACTGTAAAAGCACCTTTATGAACATCTTTCACTAAGGTAAATAAAATTTGAATAGTAAAAAAACATACTGGATGAGTTTCTGCAATATGTTTTAACATATTATCAACTGTAATTTTTGGAGTATCACATTTTCGATAATCTCCCCATCTGAAAGATTAAAACATTATAATAATTATTTATCTAAAACCAATTTTTATCATTAAAAGTGAAAAAAAATCCCAAAAAGATTTAATACAAAATTATACTTTAAATGTACTTATAAACAATTCAAAAATACTATTAAATATCTTTAACTTTTTTAATAGATAAATAATAAAAAAAATTCTTACTTTCCTGCAGCTTGCTCTTTTGTTTTGGCAATACCATTTGTTAGCCGACAACATAATGGTTCATTACAATCAGCATTACTGCCTTCTGCATAATAAGGATCATAATGTGTATCTGATAGATGAAGAACTTTAAATGTTGGTGCACCACTCTAAAATAATAATAATAATTTATATATATATATATATATATATATATATATATATATATATATATATATGTTATACACATACATACATGCATACACATACATATTTATATTTATTTATTTATTTATATATATATATATATATATATATATATATATATATATATATAACAATAAATTCTTTTTATAATATTTACATAACCAAGTTATTATGGTTTCTCTTTTTTAATATACAGTTATTGCTCTTTGTAAACTGATTGAAATTAGTTAAATCTTGAAAACAATTAGATAGAGTATTCTTACCTTTGGTAATTCAAGTGGTTTTACGGGTGGTTTCGGTACAGGAGGAAACATTACTTCCCATTCATGGTAAGGATTGTAAACATCACCACATGCATCACCTATTATAAAACTACAAATTTCTTTTGGACCTTAAAGAAAAAGAACATTTATTTTAATAAAATAATATTCTTATCTGGGTTAAAAATAATACTGTATTAACTGTTCATACAGTAAGCTAATTAGCTCTTACCTAATTTACTATGAGCTAACACATATATCACACCATCGCTAAATAGTTCAGTTATACCTTCACATACTCTGGGTGTTTGAATTTTTAAAGATACACAGAACTGGTAAATCATTCCTTTGATTTCTTTATCTGATTTTCCTTGCTTAATATAATGCTGTAAAAGTCCAGCACCTTCAAACAAATATTAAAAACAATATAACATTTTTCTATTTTGCATTATTTTTTTCTTCTATTTAAAAATTATGTATATGTGTATATATATATATTATAATTATTTTGATAATATATATATATATATATATATATATATATATATATATATATATATATATATATAATTATATAATTATTTTGATCTATAATTTATTTTTTTAAATTATACTTCTTAACGAATTCTTTAAATTTGCAACATGTAAATATAAAAAAAAAACAAATAGGAAGTTCACAATTCCTAGACTATAGTAATTTCAATGCATGCGAATTTGAGATATTTTAATAATCAGTTGATTAAAAAAACTACATTTATATATCACAAATAGATTAAGTTTAATGAGAAAATTTTTCTCAATAATTGAAATGTATTTTTTTTAAAAAAAACTAGGAAAGATAAAATTGACTGGTGTCTTTAAATATGTTAGAAAATGCCCATAGGGTCTTAATATACATATTCTTGAATTAAAAAATAGAATTTTACTGTTTGTTTCTAAATATTATTATAATAAAATTTTATTTAAAACATGTACAGTAGTCAAATTTAATAAACCACGTTTTAACACCTTTATACCAAATAAAGTGATTTTAATGAATGTATTTTTTTAATTTTCAATTCGTATTATAGTCTTTAATGTGAATATAATCTTACCTGCTTGACAAGCAGTACATGAAACTTTAGACATAAGTGAATTTTCTACCTCAAATGCAACTTGTTTGAGATTTAATAATTTCAATGCTTTATCAAAAAATTGTGGTAGATGTGTATTTTTGTCTTCCTCCCACAAAAGACGCCTCGTCTGTAAAATAAATAGTCCAAGCAATTTTTTATACGAAGAAAAATTATCCGCTAAGGTTTTTATATCAAGTATAAAGAAAAAAATATTTATTTTTAGTGAAAATACAGATAACGAATGGGAATGAATTAACTAAAAGGAACCGACGTAGCACTTAACGTGTTAAATGAAAATATGAAAATATATTAATAATAACAATGACGAAAATGATAAAATGATTTTTTGCCGCAATGTACGTAGCATTCAACCTAACAAATAGAAGTGCTATGCCGCATATATTCCGGCATTGGTCCGATAAGGGTTAATAAAAACCAATCGAGCGTACCGGAGCAAAACTCCGGGAGAAATAAGTGAAATACATTCCCTGAAAAATGTAATAATGTTTAACTCTTTTGTGTATAAACATCACTTGCATTTTTTGGTGATATAAATTTACACACACAACATATCCTTATCACTATTTAAATAATAAAATACGATTGGTATTTTATTATTTAAAATAAAAGCAGTAAAATGAAACGTAGAAGTTTCGATTTCAAAATAATATCATGATTAAAAAAATGCTTGTACTACTTAGACATAATGTTTACTGTCTACTATGATAATAATAATATAAGTTTTTCACTAGTAATTTAAGAATTTATTAACATATGTTTATAATTATTTAAAAAATTATTAAGGATATATATATATATATATATATATATATATATATAATTTTATTATTTATCTAAACAAATAAGAAGAGCAAATATTAAGAAATCAAAACAACACTACCTTTTTAAATAAGGATATATATATATATATATATATATATATATATATATATATATATATATATATATATATATATATATATATACAATTTTATTATCTATCTAAACAAATAAGAAGAGCAAATATTAAGAAATCAAAACAACAGTACCTTGTTTTACCGGTAAAGTATGGTTGTTATTTAGTAATTTTATTTAAAAAGTTATTTTCTTATACTTTATAATACTTAAAAGAAAAAAATATAATACGTCATTTAAACAAAAGTTTCATATTTTACCATTTTGCATTTTTTAAATTATTCATGTATGAAGTTTCATAATTTTAAAATTTAAATTTGTCTCCCCTCCCCCCACATACACACAAATATACAAACATACATACATATATATATATATATATATATAAATATAAATATATATATATATATATATATATATACATATATATATAGAGAGAGAGAATATATATAGAGAGAGAGAGATAAAAAGAGAAAAGTTATAAAATATTTGTTCTGATTCATTGTTTAAATTACGCGTGAAATTATTTATAAGATTATAAACTGTTAGTTTAACCTTTCCGATGTTTTGTCGAACGACACTGATATATCAATTTATAAATAAGTACCTTTAAACATTTTTTATTTATTTATTATATTTGATATCAGTTTTCAAACAGATACTTTCTAAACGTACGGTTTGTATTACAATATAAAAACAATAAAATTTAATATATAATCAGACGATACATAAAATAGTTTGAACTCGACATAACTTATTTCAGTAATAAAAAGCATTACCTGCTATTAAATTCAAAGACATTTCCTAAAAAAGAATAATTTCTAGTTACATGTAATCATGTTTAGCATTATTCTGTCAATAGAGTTGAAAAAAATAATATAATGATGACAACAATTAAACCGGAAATATATTGTGATAATTCATATGACGTTCCCCTGAAAGATTTAAATTGTTTATGCATGAGAGATTTGTCAATAGCGAAACAAAACCTGCTTTTCAATTTAAATACAAGCATATCATATATTCCTTTCACTCATCAAATCAATTTCTATGAAATAAATCATTCGACTGGAATTTCTATGTTGGTTTTTCATTGTAATTCGAGACATACAGGAACTAAGATTTTTTTATTGAAATAAATTAAATTCATTAGAAGTAGTGTACGTTTAACTAAATTCATTGTAAGTAGTGTACACATAGAAGAATTTATTTAAAATTGTATCTCTTGACCAAGTAGGTGATGTTAAAAATGTATATTTGTTGGAATATTTGATGTGATCTAGAAAGAGCGACGAGGTGAAACGATATTAAATTATTAGTAAACATTTATAATTTTGAGTTTTTTCTCTTGATGAAAAGGGAAATGATTACGATCAATTCACATAAAATTAACACCAACTGGATAAATTTAAACAATAAAAATAATAATAAAGACAGTAGTAATGTTTGATATATTTTTTTCTATTTTAAGAGAACAAATTCTGATCGAAATTTAAAACAATAATAAAAATTCAAATTAAAAAATAAAATATGTAAAAAAGTTTACAAAATTACATTCATATATCTATTTACACATGCAAATAAATTCGTCTTAAAATAATTATTTGCAATCAGAGTATAGAGATATCAATTTTATTGTTTTTATATTATTAACATAAAAAAGATTTATTTACTTCTAAGATACTTTCAATAACAGATAGTCGTTCGAATACATTAATAAAATATTATGAATAATTGCGTAAATTCTAATCATTTGAAAATCAACAAATAACAATATATATATATATATATATATATATATATATATATATATATATATATATATATATATATATATATATATATATATATATATATATATATATAAATATATATCATTTGACTGTGCCTACAATGAGGTAATGAATAGCTTCGAATTATTTTGAAGATAATAATTTTGAAAATATAATGTTTATAAATTAAGAAAAAACGTTGAGTAAATATGAAGTTTAAAGTTTTAACAAAAAAATAGACAAACAGAAAAAAAATAAATGATTAGAAATGATCGGAATAAAAATATCCCATCCTTAGAATATGAAAAAGGTAATAAAAAGTTAAGGTTGATTTAAAGTTTAAAATTATATATATATATATATATATATATATATATATATATATATATATACATTGAGAGTAAATTGAATTAAGTGTATTATATTTAAACAATAAAAAATAAATATGTAGGCAAAAAAAAATAGTGACAAACAAAATTATCTCAAATACTTTAAACCGCGTACAAAACAATAACAAAAAATAATTATTTTGAAAATAATAATATAATAAATTTAAAAAAAATGTTCCATTATAGACAGATGAATACAAGAAATAGATGACAAATAAAGAAATGAAAAGAAAAAATAAAGCAGTGTTTAGTTACAAGAAAAATCTATTGGATCTGTCGTAAAATATAGGTAATGAAGACTTGGAATTGTGAAAGTGATTATTTAGAAATTTGGTATAATCGGAAGTTTATTTTTTTTTGAAATAATATTATATTAGAAATCATTAATATATTTTCTTTTTTTATATGTTTCGTATACTTTAGTTTATAATTGGTAAACCTTAAGACCGAATTTAAATATGGATCACATTTTATCACATTTGATATTCAATTTTTTACTTTATATAAACTATTGTTTTATTAAACTGTTTATAAAATGTAGTCAAATATAATATTTAAAATGTTTTTTTTTCTAAAAAAAAACAGTTTTTGTACATTTCAACACAATGATTTTGCATGTTCCATTTTTAGTCCTTAATAATCTATTCTATGCTTGTACTTTAAAAATGAAAATCCTCTCATTGAAATATACAAAAAATAATGAATGTTACTGGATTTTATTACTAATTATATATTTTAATAAAAAATACTAACAATTTATTTTCTGTATTGTTTACCTTCGAAAAGGGAATTAAAGTAAGTTAACTTTTTATTTCATATTTTTTAAATTTTAATACTTAGCTTATGAAAAGAATATTTTTTACTTCTAAATGCCTTTACTATAACTAGACTGTCTTTTACTAAATGTAATTTTTATAATCTTTACTTAATTTTTATTCATTTATACTCGACTACAATTGCACTTTCATTCTAGATAAGAATGATAAGTATCTAGGGAAAACATTAGCGTATAATTTTTGGTCTATTTTTTATTACACTAATAAAATAGTATTTTTTAATACTTACTGAGTTATCCGATGTGGGAGGTAGTGTATGGCTTCTATTTAAATTATTTAATAATAAAGGACTATCATCTCTTATTGTCTTGTAATCCCATGTATCGCTTAAAGGCACTTCTATCGTTACTGGCACTCCTGAAAAAGTATAGAACGCTTTTAGATATAACTTGCAGGTAAACAAATAGTTACTTACTTTTACATTAATATTTATAAACAGAATAATTATACTGGAAAAAATTCAGTCTTTTTATATTACTATCATTATTGTTTTGTTTTTAATGTCAATAATGTAGTTGTTATTTTAAATCGTCGTTTATCTGATATTTTATTTAATCTAGTGGTTTTCAATTAAGGCATTATCGCTCTCTCCACCAGAGGGTGATTTAAATATTTTAAGGAAGCAATTATTATATCTTATTATTTGAAGAGTCGGTATTATTATATAATTTTCGTTATTACTATCAAGTAATCAGTAATATAATGTTGTCATAGATACTTTTAATAAACGTAGTGAGAAATTTGATTAAATTAGCTAATGGTATGAAGTATAAGAATATAATTATATTCTATTTCACAAACGAATTCTAATAAAAAAAAATACTAAAATAATGTACAGAATTGTTTGTTTTTCGTTGCAGTAATTGTAAAATGTAATAGATTAGGTATATTAAGAAATATAAAATGTTTATCTTTGTTTTCGTTATTACAAAGAGAAAATACAGATATGAATTAAAATAGTACATACAGTGTATACGTGAAATTAACTTCAAATTAATAAATAGGATGATATAAAATATTTGTGGTAAAAGAGGAGTTTGACTAGGTAAGCTAGATAATTATTGACTTAACCTTATTCTATTAGACAAAATGAAGTTAATTTCTATAAACTTAAGTAAATATAAAAGTATACCAATTAATTCTATTCGAATTAACAAAACAATTAATAAAACTCAAAAGAGATTATACCATATGTAGTTACAATACTCGTATTAAAAACGAATCACTTTTTCTTGTTATTAAAACTAAAATACTATGTGGTGTAAACTTTGCATTCTATTACTAAGCACTTATATTTTATATACTCAGAGAAACAGAAAATTTCAATGAGACTTAGTACTCAACAATCAATTCATAACGAAATTTCTGGAGAAATCGAATAAAATGCTAATAAACCTCTTAATTCTCTTAAAAATAAGTTTGTCCTTTTTCGGTAAATTCAAGCTATGTCAGTGCTTTCGAAGATATTGTTTTTGATTTTAAAAGAATGCTTTAAAAGAAATGCACTTCAAAATGAAAAATGTTAAATCTAATTATAATAATAAAGAGAAAGTAAAAATAAAAAAAATCTAATTACTGATTATTATGTAAAAAAATACGCATCTACAACACCTTAGGCATAATTACAACAGAACAAAAAATAAACATGTGATGAAATTTGTAATCAAATTAATAATTGTATGTGTGTATTCTCACTTTCGTTGTACACTGGACTAGGAATTATTTATTATAAATTTTGCATTTAAAAAAGAAAGCAACAGCCTTCAAAAATTATTAGTACTTTTCAAATAACCATTTAAATAGCGAATTGCGCCAAGTAATGTATTTCTCAATATATTTGCTGAAGAATGATTTTTAAGAATTGTTTACAATTTTAAGATGTGTTTTTTATATCACATCAATTCAATTATTAACAATTTTCTATAAAATTCATAATAACTTATATTTATCTACGCTAAATTTTTTTATTTTGTTTATTAAGACATCCGATATTTTTTTCAAAATATATTTTTTTTTTATACATGTATTTTCATACCTTTATTTGGTTAGTTAATCTGGTTAGTAAGAAACGCATCTTATATATTAAATAATATTTTATAAAACAAACTATTAGTCTAAATGACTTAAGTTGTTGAAAAATCTTAGAATTTCTTTTTTGAATCTTAATTTTTAATTACAGCATTTACGCACTTTAAATCGCATACAAAAAAAAACAATCAAAGAGAAACTTAATTGCAAATTTATGTATATATAATACGCACAGTTAATGATAAATTAATTCAGAGTAATTCTATTGTCACTGAATACGTGATTCGTGTCGATGTTTGATCAGCTACATATATTTATTACAAACGTGTTATATCTTTTGCGAAACAATAACAAATGATGATTTCTTTTAAATTATAAATGTATCACATACAAGAACATATATATATATATATATATATATATATATATATATATATATATATATATATATATATAAATATAATTTGTTTTCGACGCATCTATAAAAACCATTAAAAATTCTGAACAGAAATAATTAGGTAAGGTGATGCAATTAAATACATTCCTTATTTATACAATATTCCGTTCATGTATAATCGTGAAAGTTGTTATGATACTTAAACTTAAAAAAAACTATAATAAACAATATTATTTTAAACAATGGATGAAACTTTTGTAAGTTGTAATTGCAAACAATGCACAAAACGTTTGCTATAAACTATATAAAAAAAACGTTGCGTAACGTTGCCTCAATAGAAATTAAATTAATTAAAAGTATTAGTCTTTTTTATTTTTAATTATTATCAATAATTGAAAAGCGAAAGAAATCATACAAAAAAGTATTTTAGACAAATTTCTTTTTACAAATAAACCAATTGTCTTTACCTTCAATATTAAAAAAATATTTCTGAAAAGTTCCAAATTACATTTAGATTAATTAAACGATCCCTATATACAAAAAATGTACGTATTTTAATAAGAAAAATGTAGGTATTTAAAAAAATTATAAAGAATACTGTCTACTTTCGTGCTAGTTAATTTGATCAAATTTTTACTAGTTTTTTTTTATTCTAGTAATCAAGAACCTTTTGTTTTAAATTCGGAACACAATATATACTTTTTTCATTTTCTTATCATTCATAAAATGATTTTTTCTTTAGAAATTCTTTCATGTATTCAAACAAATAAATACTATGTAGTGATAAATTCAAACAAATTATAAACAACTATTTTTTATTCAATTATTATGTTTTTCAGGCCTATAATTTAATCGTTAATATTCTCAATACCTAATACGTACCCATTTATAGTGGATTACTGAAGTAAATAATTGAATTTTTGTGTACGTTTGTACTCTGAAGATAACATAATTATCACCTACATGCACATAAACAACAATCAAAAATGATCAATAATAACTGATTGAATATTTTTGATCTAAAGTATATTTTGTGTGGCTTTAAGGGGTCAAAAATAATTTATTTGTGAAAATACTGAAGTAACCTGCCATAGTTCAATAAAACCTTATATTTTTATTTAATATAAAACAGTTTATTAATTTCGCATGATCTAAAGATAATGGATGATTGGCTAAAAAACCGTTTGTCAGTGTGGATTATCCGATCTCATTTAACATCAGCAGAACTAACTGAAAACGGATAACGCTCTACGGACGTAGCAAGATTTCAGTGTAAACTTTTTGCGTTAGATTTGTAGACTGTAAATGTTTTTTGGCTGGTGTAAGAAATTATTATAAATTATTATATATTATTGTTCATCAGAAAAAAAGAGTGTTTACTATGATCGAACAGCCATTACTAATGAAACTTATGCCTCGTGAACACTTCTCAGAACGGCACTATAGTAAATTCTAGTAGCAAAAGAATTTTTATGTACATATTTAATCCATGTATGTACTTTTTCGTTCTCATATAAGTGTACATGTTTACTAAAACATGACATAAATACTTAAGCCAAGAGAGATGCAAAATAAATATAGAAAAGGTATTAAGTGCTTCCCAGACAATTATCACAATTATGCCTTGAATATTACACTGATTAATTGAGAGAATGACAGAAACTGTAAACTTAAGTTCAGTTTCAGTGGAAGTGTAAAAATAAGAAAATTAAGAATACTTATATTAAAAAATTAAAAATATGATTACAGTAAGCTGTTTAATTAAACCATAGTGTCTAGTAAATCCAATATTGAGAAGGATATTTGGGATAGTAAACGATGGAGGTACATGGAGAATATGCTATAATTTCGAATTATATAAAGTTTACAAGGAACTAAAACTATCTGTCTTCATAAAAATGCTCCACCTGCGATGGGCAGGTCATATTAAGCGGACTCAAGAGTACCAAAAAGGGATTTGGATTGACAACCAGGTGGGAGAAGACCTGTGAGCAAACCAAGGCTCAGATGGATAGACAATGTAGAGAAGGATGCAGTGGAACTGTTGGGAGTAAAGAACAGGAGAATGGCTGTCATAGAGAGGGACGTCTGGAGGCAGAAAACTGTGAAGGCCAAGGCTCGATTTGTGCTGTGGCGCCATCGAAGAAGAAGTAACTAATTAAAAGTAGACAAGTGACATATTTTATGATAAATAATACTGTCAGTTTACATAATTCAATTAAAATTATAATTAAATGTTTTAAATCTGCAATCCTGTTGATATTTTATGATAGTAGTCTTCGTTCAATTAACTGGTATATTCAGTTAAAATCCAATATTAATTTTCTAACTCAATAAAATTTGTTTAGATTACCTAGAGTGTTTCTTTTAGGAATCCTGCAATGACTTCATTCTAGGTGATTTTTGTGAATTAATCAAACAGTGAGGCACACAAGGTGTACGGACAATAATCGTACAGAACTGAATATAACTGAACCACTAATTTACCTTGATAACCTCGTTTGTGCAGATATTTTATTCGATGGTTTTAGTCGAGTAATTTTCCCATAATATAAAAGTTTTTAGAAGGTATTGTTTTGGATGGATGTACTGACCGCTGAATACTCGTATATAACCAAATTTAAGTAACTTGTGTAGATTCTGTTATTTTATCAAGAATAATTATTGTATATTAGAAGTGCTATGAAAATTGATTAAAATTTATTTTAAATTATTTGTAACATCTACAGAGCTTCAAAGTTTAGAAAAAATAAATAAAAAATCAAAGAGAAACAATTATGATATTTTTAACACTATAAATTTAATTATTTATAAAATAAACATTTTATAAAACAACATTTAATGACTTCCTTACCTATATTTAAACATACTTTTGATCCCTTTATATCATAAAGACTAAAAATGAAATTCTATACAAGAAAATATTTGTATTTTTTATTGTGTTAGAAAAATTAATGAAAAAGTATTGAAAATTCTTTCATATACTGTGTCTTTACCTAGACCAATTTGAAATTTTAGAAAAAAAATATTCAATAGTCATGAAACAATTCCATTAATTTTATTACTTCTCTTAAATTATTTGATTATAATAAGACGGTACAATAATATTTAATGCTTTTTTCAATTGCATTATACGATCATTATTCTAGAAATTTAAAATTTCTCAATTTTTTAATCAATAAAATGTGTATATATATATATACACATACATACATACACTTGTTACGCTAATTGATATTTTTAATTAAGTATTATTTTAGAATATGTAAAAAATACACTTTTATATAATTATGAAATTTACAACAATCAAATTACAACTGTAAATATACTAAACGTGGTGAAGAATGATAATTTTCGTTATTTAAACGAATGGGTGACCAGTGTGTAGTAAATAAGAAATTTAGGTTAAGAGACTTGGAATCATTCAGACAAGAAGTAACGGCGCCGAACACTTAATGAGATTCTATCACGATAGATTTTAAAAAAACATTTCACATACATAAAACAATTACCTTGAAAAGACTATACTTGAATTTCTATAATATCTAACAATAATTGTTATGTGGCATATAATTAATTATAATTATTTCATACAATAATCATACTTTCTTAAATTTGTTATCAAATTAAAAATTGAATCGATACATGATTAGTCTATTCTTATACAAATGTTTCTAGAGTCCAAATTGATTAATCATTAGTATTAACTCCTGCTTATAGTAATATAATTTGTAAAATAAACTATAGTTATATTTATCGAAAGAATTAAGACGTAATATTTTTAAAAAAAATACTTTAAAAAAGATATGAAAGGTGTTTTTTTTTTCATTTTTTGTAAAGGTCAAATACAAAATTAATTCATATTCAAATCATTACTAAAACAACAAAAAATACTTATAATTTATTAAAATTATAAATTAAAACTATTGAATATTAGTATTCTAACAAAAAAATGAAACATTTTATTGTATATTTACATATTTTTGAGCAATTATAGTTTACAAAAATACTTAACATTTTAAATTTACATATTGAAATATAATTATATACCAAATCAACGTTTAAAACTAAATAATGAAGTCATTTACTTCCGTTTTCATAGATCTGATTTCTATTTTGTTTAATATAACTAATTAATATGAAATTAGATTACTAAGGAATTAGATTATGAATTATAATCGTAACATAAAATTAAATGGCTTCCGAGAACTACAATTCGAAAATAGTATTATCTAAAAAATGCACAGAGAACCAAAAAATGTTATTTTTTTAATATAATTTGATATTTTTATTTTAGAATTAATCTGCACATTTTATATACTTTTTCACTTCGCTATCATTTAAAAAACTTTTCTCAGTCTTCATTAAAATCCTAATTTTTTTCTCAAATTGTAACTTAGATTAAATGGAGATTTATTAATTTACACTACAAGAATTAATATTATCAATTAAAAATTTTTAAATAAAATGTTCGGAGAATAAAGTTAAATTTACGATTGTTGGAGCGGAATTAATTCTACAATTTTTATTAAAGAAAATTCATAAACAATCAGCGTTCATTTGAGAATAAAAGAGAAAAATAGATGAATATTTTTTAATAATTCAAAGTAAATTAAATATATATATATATATATATATATATATATATATATATATATATATATATGTTATTCAAAGTAGCTTCCAGTATAAATTGAACAATTAAAACAGAACCTAAAATGACTTTTTTAATGGTATTTAATTTTATTTTTACATCAATTATATGTTTTCGTGACAGGTTGTAAACAATATTTACATACCTTTAAAATATCACTATTTTAGAAAGGTTTTTTTAAAAAAAAACTTAAAATGCGTTTAAAAATAGAACATAATTACATAAAAACGAATCTAATGAATAAAGGGGAAAATATTTGTTTAAATTAAGGCAAAGGAAATTTATTTACAACAAACTTTTAAAATTTAATGAAATTCTACGTAAAATAATTTAACTACTTAATTCTATTGAAATTGAAAAAAAATGTCTTATATTCTTACTATTAAATAGTATATGTACTGTCTGATTTCTGATTATTTGAATCTATACAAACGCTTACATGGAAAGTATTTTTTACAATAAAGAAGATATGCACAATACGGACATAAATAGTGTGAAACAGAAAATATTTATTCAATTTTAAAAGGAATTCTAGATTGATGTGTAATTTTACAATAGGTTTTGGAATATAAACATTTGTTTTATTAAAATGTATTACCATTTAAGACAATAAAATATTTGACTAAGTCGGTAAATTATAGAATGAACAAATAATTATTTAACAATATTGAGTTCTAAAAATTAATAACTAGAGATATGTAAACTGTATTAAAATGAAGGAGTCAAATGTTAAAACCTATAAATGAAAGTATATTGCAAAAAAATATATGATTTCTAAGAGAAAGCTCTCGGAGAAGCATATATAAAAATAGTTAGTGCATTCGATCTTGAGTAATAAAGACAGATAATTTATGTTTTTGCACCAGAAAATTTACATTAACGAAAAAAAATTTAACACACATTTATAACTCTCTCTCTCTCTCTCTCTCTCTCTCTCTCTCTCTATTTCTCTCTCTCTCTCTCTCTCTCTATATATATATATATATATATATATATATATATATATATATATATATATATATATATAGTACTGTACAAGACAGAAGCAACAAATTCTACTTAAACATTTAAGTGTATTTATCTTTTCGTCCAATTAGTTTACAATGATATTAATAATGCATACTTATCTATTGATGAAACAAAAACCTTTGCAAAAAAAAATTATATTTTTAAAGAAACTATTTTTAATGAGGTTTTCTTAAAAACTTCATTTCAGAGCATAAAATTCAACTGAACAACTTGTCAATTGAACAACAAGTTGTTCAATTGATATTTTTCTTTAAAAATACAAACCTTTTTTGTAATTTTTTTCTTCAGTAGTGGCTTTTTTTGCTGGCCTGTAACTTCTCAAATCATTTTTAAATCAGTCACAACCAAGCATGCAAGTGGCAGCGTGATGCTTTGGACATGTTTTTCCGCCTATGCGGTTGGTCCTTTTTACGAAATTGAGGCGATAATGGATCGTTTCGCATATAAAAAAAAACTTTTAAAAACACATATGATGCCTCATTCTGAGTAAAATATATCGCTTCGATAGGTGTTTAAATACGATAATGACCCGAAACACACATCGAGGTTCGTAAAGGATTGGTTAAAAGATAATGGGGTTCAAGTTCTAGATTGGCCGGCACAATCACTAGACGTGAATCCTATTGAAAATCTCTTTGGGATTCTCAAACGACGAGCTGTGAGCGAACGCTTCGGAAACAAACAGGAACTGTTTTGAGTATTAAAAAATGAATGGGAGAAGATACTCGAAACCACCATTTTAAATTTAATTTCATCAATACCGAGCAGATGTGCTGAGGTTATTAAAAATAGAGGCTTTTACACAGAGCTTTTTTACTAGATTTGTAGCTTTAGTTTTTGCACACTCTCATATATTGCAGTTACTTAGTTTTCTTACCATTTTAATATTAGCGAATTATTATTATTTTTGAAAATGTATCATTTTGTTTTTGTTTCATTAATATGTAAGTATGCATTATTAACATCATTGTAAACTAATTAGAAGAAAAGATCAATACACTTAAATGTTCAAGTAGAATTTATTGCTTCTGTTTTACAGAATACTGTGTGTGTGTGTGTGTATATATATATATATACATATAATTCGCTGATCAAAATTACAATCACAATATTATGTTTATTCATTTCCTTTAAGCCCATCTTTTCATAAACTATCAATCATATCACATGTTTGCATTGTTTCAAATTCACATGTGTATACCTGTACTAATTTTATTCTAATTACACACAGGAACTGTTCTATGCCATTATTTCTCTTCTTGTTTCAAATATCTTCTTAAGATATCCATTTAATGTTTACAACAGTGCATAATTTTATTATTTATAATAATAACAACCAATATTTCTCGTCACTTTGTCCTGCGGAGAAAGTGACGAGTATCTATGGTAACAACAAATGTTTACTTTGTCAGTTCATAGGTTTCAAGTTTAATTCATTAAGTTTCGTTCTTAGGTATTTTTGATACTTAAATATATTATGTTGTAAAAAACAATAAACAGTTTTTTTCTTTCTATTTTCCCGTGACTTTTGATGGGTTATATATTAGCTATTTAATATTTCAGTAAATTTCTGTATATACAGTAAAAATCCATCTTACATCTTCAAATGATTTACGTATACTGAAGTAATCTTCGTCACTTCTGTCTATTCTATCTTTATGTATTTCCCTTCCCCTATAAAAAATACGCACATGCGCCCTATCCCTTTTATTTATCTTACTATAATTTAAGAAATATATATATATTGATTACAAAATGCATAATTCACTCCATTGTAAAATAATTTAAAACAGAATAATTTTAAGGAGTTGTACGTTGTAATTCTATTAAACACTTTTCTATTATATCTTTCCTCTACTTTAAATTATATTACTTTTTATTCTCTTGTATTTTTTTTCTATAATATATTTCAGTTCTATTTATTTTATCCAGATAAATATTTTTCTTTCCCATATATATTATTGGATGATAAAAATATATTACAATATTAAAAATGTATGTTTTCATACTTGTGTATCCATTATTACATTGTACTTTTCGAATATTTACCATTGTATTAAATATCAAATCATATAAAGATGGTACAATTACCAAAACCGACCGTAGTTAAAGACAATGAAAATGATTCAATGCTAAGGTAAATACCCGAAAAAAATAATTACAAATGCTTTAAATCAAATATTTAATATTAATTCTTTTTAATCGATCGAATTTGAAATATATTTAATTATATTTAAAGTTTCAAATTTATTATCTTTAATTTTTATACAGATATAAAATTATTATTTATTTCGCTCTAATGCACACAACCGCAAAGTTCAGCTTTCATAAAATAAAACAATCGCAAACCAACTGCATAAAAATTATGTATGAACTATATATTGTAACAAAATATTTCAAAATATATCGTGGTGTTAGTACTTACCACTAAAAACATTTGCCAAGAGAACGAAAATATTTACGAAGTTATTTTGGTGCTAAAATTTATTTTATTTTTATGAAGTGAACTGCCATAGTGTTAATGTTTTTTTTTGTGAATTTTACACAATTTAATTCGAATTTAAACGTTATTTCGAAATAAATTACTGCAGAATAAAATGTCAAGAGTTCGTATTTAAATCTAACGTGCGAATTATAATAAGACAATATTTGCAGCACATGAAATTTTAATATAATATGATTTCAAAATAAGTTCATCAAGATGATTATGACTGAGAAGCTAAACGTTTAAGTAACCATTCACAATCGAGTTTATACATACATCATCGTTCAGTAAAAACGTGTTTACCTTCAATGTATATGAGCTTTCATTAGACCATGAATTAAAAAAGTCTAAATAAAATCTTTTGTACCAAAAAAATAAAACTTTGTCTTAAAAACGTGTTTTACATACATGTCAGAACACCTGTCAAAACAATTGGCCGTGAAATTATTAATAAAGATTAATCTTGTGACCTTCTAAATAGAAATCTATCGTTTTAGTCGAATGCATTTCAAATTATTACAGCAGCACGAATATAAGAGAAAATAATAAAATGTATTTATGCAGTTTGCAGAACATTTTTCAGACGATTTGTTCTTTCAAATATTTCTAAATGTAAATCACAAATACCCGGAAATCACTTATAGTTTCCTCATTCTTTTTAAACAGTAGCTGACCAACAGAATTAAATTTGCTTATCAGATATTAAAGCACCTCCTTTAAATTCAATTCTTGTTTTGTTAGTAATTGTTGAAGTCAGCTAGAAAGCAAGTTATCAATGAGTTTATTTGTGTAATTATAAAACGTCTGTAACTCGTCTATTTATACATAACAAAATAATCGTGCTCAATTGAACTTTCTTTTTCGATAAGATACAAACATATATATATATATATATATATATATATATATATATAAATGTGTGTGTGTGTGTTTAATTGTGTGATTCAATAAAGACTGAACTTTCTAAATCTCAAAAACTCGGATTGTCTTATTGTTTTCATGTAGTCTCTTTACATTAACCCTGACTCATTCATCATTACTTTTGCATTCCGTGAAAACTTGCTGTCTCACGATTTAAAAGCTTGTTTAGCTATATTTTTATTTCTTTTTCGTAAAAAAATGTAGAAGTTCTTTTGTTTCTTATGATAGTTGTACACTGACTTTTTAACAAAAAATCTTTTATTGGGACTTTCTACATTGATATTATCTGTTTATATATCTCTACGCTTACAACAAGAACCAATAATCTTTCTACATTTTTCCTCTGGTATTTAATGCCTATCCAATTAAACTACAATCACCGATTTATCCTTAGTAGAAGTTTATCTAAATTAATTCTCATTTCAGAAGTGAAATATATCCAGAATCCTGACATATCTTTTAATTAATAGTCTTATTTTTTATAATTAAGAGGATATTTAACAATAAATATAATATTTATCAACAGACATTTCTTTATTATGACTACTAATGTTATAGTGAGATAACGCGCTTTTGTATGATATATATATATATATATATATATATATATATATATATATATATATATATATGATTCATCATTTATTGACTGATATAAAATAAATATTTTTCTCGCAAAAATGAATAAAATTTTGTACTAAATCAGCAATTTAAAGTCATATAAACATATTTTATATAATTTAAATTAAAACTTACCTTGTATGTAAACTAAACTTGATAGTGTTAAAATCCATAGCGATAGTGATGAAAAAAAATGTAACATAATACAGGGATGTAAACCTGAAATAAAAAAAAATATGTAAATACACAATTCAGGGGCACAAGTAATCAATGGCAGTGATTTATATTTAAATAATATTGATTTTTACTACACAAAAAGTTTATTTATTCAAATTTACAATAATGATATTAAATTACTTTTAGATGGATTGATATTAAATTGATGTTACAAGATAAGCTACTACAATCAGTTGGTGTGTGTAATAAAATTACCAAAAAAAAATTATTCTTATTATATATATATATATATATATATATCCATATACAATATACACCACTACATATATATATATATATATATATATATATATATATATATATATAATAATAATAATTTATACAAAATATATTACCAAGACCCATTGCTTATAATAAAATAACTTGTCTACTAGTTTTCAAAATACGATTAATCATTTTATTTTCTAATCTTTTTTAATAAAAGAATATATTTTAAATAGTATTAAATAGCATATCTTGGGAACATTTTTTATTCATAATCGATTAAAATATATGCAGTTAACAGATTTTACTAGAATTTCGAAATTATTGAAAAATAAAAGTATGTAATTTATAACAAAAGGCAGAATGAAAGATACACAGTAACATTAATATAAGTTATACAATAAAAAAAAATAATAATATCAGTCCTGTTTAGGATAATTCAGGATAATTGGCAGAGATTTCTTTAGAAAGAAAACTATCATTTGTCAGATATTACTCTCTTTAGTATTTTGTAGAAAGAAAAAATTGAGAAAGAGAAAGATATTAGAATTCAAGAATGTAATTTATGCCAGGCTCTCAACTCTATTATTATATATAATATTTAACTAAACATTTTTCATAATTTTTCACTCTACTTCTACACTTGTGATCATTATTATCTTTGTAATTAGATAATATTCCTCTCATAATAAATACCTAATAAATGATTTAAAAATACAGCTGGGGTTATAAATTTACAATTTTTTTAACTATTACAGTTTTTTTAGCATTTACTACGATTATTGAGCTAAAAATATACACAATACACACATACATACATGTATGTATATATATATATATATATATATATATATATATATATATATATGTATATATATATATATATATATATATATATATATATATATATATATATACAGTAATACCCCGAGGTATGTAAGTAATGCGTTCAGGAAACCTTTATGTAACTTGAATTTTACGTAAGTCGAATTTGTAAAATTACTTAAGTGTAACTTTATAAGAAATTGAAATATTTATTATTATATGTATGTATATTATTTACAGTATTGTGCAAAGCAGAAGCAACAATTCTATTTAAATTTAAGTGTATTTATATTTTCTTCCAATTAGTTTACAATAATATTAAGAATGCATACTTATATATTGATGAAACAAAAACAAGATGATAATTTTCGAAAATAATAATAATTTACTAATATAAAAAAGGCAAAAAAGTAACTGAAATATATGAGAGTGTCCAAAACTAAAGCAACAAATCTAGTACTTTGTGTAAAAGCTCCTATTTTTAATAAGCTCTGCACATCTGCGTGGCGTCCATGAAATTAAATTTAAGATGGTGGTTTCGGGTATCTTTTCCCATTCATTTTTGTCTTTTTAGATCATATAAGTATATGTTCTGCTCTATTAATTTCGGCACGTTAAGTCGATTTTTAGTATGTAAAATTTACTTTATGATGACACACGTGCTGTAATACACAGAAACGACGATTCAAAAAGATGAAGACCATTAGGATAACGTATTTTAAAAAAATATAATAATAAATTACTTAACAGGTTTTGAATCAAAATGAAAATACAATTGTACGACTACCAATGTATTATTTATGTAATAATAAAATTGTTATCAAAGCTCATAAACGTGAAATTTTTGAACCGAGAATAATTAAGTGGTGCTATTTAAAAATAAAAAAACTTGTTTATAACAGTTATGACATTCATACTTAAGTATCACAGTAATGAGTGCAATTCGAATAATACTAATAAAATTCGTGAAGTTGAACATATACTAAGAAAATTTGCGCGTTTTGTATATAGTTGTTTTCTAAAATCTAACCTTAACTTTTTTCAATGAACGTATCATTTCATCGTGTTCATCTTATATATTTTAAGGTACATTTTTCGGTCTGTATTTTGGAAACATCGACTTTAGTTTTATTGATTTGACTTCAAATTGGGCTATTGAATTAAAGATGGAAAAGAAGCAATCAAATGAAGGCATTAGTTGAATCAGAACCACGCACAATTATCTGAGAGCTTGCACAAAAGTTAAGCGTTAGTCATCCAACAGTTCTGGACCACTTAAATCAGTTAGAGTATGAATTTGAAGGTCATAAACCGCAATTATTTTTCTACCAACCTAACATTTCGTTTATTTAATTAGACATACAGAAGAATAGCACTTATACAGAATATAGTCGATTCATCTCGCATATACGCAATTGCTAGATAAAAAACACTTTCAGCATGAAGAAACGCCACAAGCTGTTTCAAAAGCGGAATATACTCTCGAAAAAATATAAACTTTTTATTTAATTATAAAGAAAGAACTATTCATGAACAAATTCATCGCTAACAATGAAAAAGAAATCCTTGAATATCGCTTACAACTGAACTTGTTAAAGAACATACTGAATGAAGTGTCTCGTTTAAGTAATACAAATCGAATGCTGTTTTTTGGTATGGTAACTATAAAATGTTTTGTATTAAAAATATATTCTTTGAGTCATAATAAACAATAAAACTGCTAATTAATAGAACACGCCGGAAAAGTTCTTTTGTTTATAAATGCTTACAATAGACGAGTCATTGCAGCATTTATATTTATGTATATTATTCTGCATACTGTAATAGTTATTGTTTTTTGTGTGGTCATTTGATAATATTTATTAATTTTAGAATATTACATTTAATAGTACATTAATATATATATATATATATATATATATATATATATATATATGTGTGTGTGTGTAGGAGAGAGAGAAGTAACAATCTTTTTTTTAATAAAAAATATTATTTCACAAATAATCAACGAACATTCAAGATGAATTATAATATTTAATATTATAATATATAACAATTATAGTATTTAATAAACTAAAAATGTTCTTTTGAATATAAAAAAATGACGTGACAGTGTGAAATGATTGTGTACCTGAATCATATATTATAAGATTAAAGTATCAGTAAAAATATTTTTTATTGTACGATCATTATAACAAAAATCAGTTTCAATTATCTCATGTGAAAGTTGCTTCTGAACAGTTACGTTTTCAATATCAAATAGTCAGTCGTAAAAGCATCTTAAATATTCGTATTTACCGCATGTATAGCTTGGCATGATATCACTATTATTTTTTCAATCAACAATACAATACGTTTCACAAACGAGGTCACTCTTACACATCCTGGATATTCAAATATTTGAAAATCAATTAAATATACAGTAAAAACTATTTTAATTTAATTGTACTTCTTTCATAAATTCAATTTCAAATACTATATATATATATATATATATATACAACATAAAAAAGATTAAATGACATTAACTACATAACTGCCTACATACATAAATATTAAATCCCGCTTTTTACCTGTCAACGTGGGAACATTATGTTTTCATCTATTTTTATTTCTGTTCACTTCTATTCGATTTTTATCATCATATTCAATTATGACATTTTATAAACGATTTCATAAACCAATTAAACACTGTACAGCAACGATTTTCTACTTGAAATAGCACGCGCTGCTTGAAGAAAAAAACATTAGCTGCTTAGAGGATTGTGAGAATATAAGAAAAAAATTAATGAGAAATTGAATTGAAAAACAAATATTTATTTATATTTAAATATTCTTTTTGTAAGCTGTCATCAGATATATGAAGAAAATAAGATAGTTTTATAAATGCATTAAACGAAAAGATAATTTTTTAAATAAAAATGACAAATACCACGATTCCATTCCATAAACAATTATCTGTCTGTATACATTTTAATTATCAATTACGTTTTTAATATATTTGTTATAATTCTTGCTCAGCCATTTATAATGTCTTTACAAAGAAAACAAATTAATTAAACAAACTATTTGACTTGAAAATGACTGAACTTTTCAAACACATCATTATAAATTATCTAAATGTAAATTTACATACTATGTGAATGTCATAGAAAACAATCAATTTTAATTACAATAAAAACTTTTTTTACAATTAAAAACTTTACAGTTATGTAAGACATAGTTTTCCGAGTCAGAATATGTACAGTTGAAGATGTGAATTATCGAGTCTTGAATTTAAAAAATGATATTTCTCAGAAATTCAAATCTAAACATATATATATATATATATACATACATTGAAAAAAGCAAAACACACCTAATAATAAACATATTTTTATTCAGTGATATTTTGGAAATATACCCCATACATCCAGTTTATATTACATTATATGTTTTCACATTTTTTTATAATTTGTTTCTAGAATTACTACATAAGAACTTATATGTATGAATATGGAAAGTTATTCATTTAGGTAGACAGATCTTAATTACAAGGTATGATATATAAAATTAAATATAAATATTTATGTCTTTAATCGTATTTTCTATAATGAATAAGACAGTGGTTGATTCTACATTTTTCTGAAAATTCCTATATGATGATGATATTTGTAAGTAAAGTGCATCGTTTCACTATACTATTGTTTCTTCTTTGTTCAAGTTACATATAGTACAGTTTTTCTCAGTACTTATTACGTACACATTGAATTTAATTGAAATATAGTTTGTTTTATTACCTAATCTTAACTGTACTGTAGTTCTTGTGATTTTAATTGGTAAATTCAGTAGTAAATATTTTTCAGTACTAATTGGAATCGTTATTAGCTGACAGGCAGAGCTATAATTATTCTTCTCGTGTCTACTTTTTATATAATATTAATTCTTAGAAACTTTGTAATTGTTTTAACATTCTTTTTGAAAATTGCGTTGTTTGTTGTTTTAATGAAATCGTTTTTAACTATTGTAGAAGACTGTTTACTAAATATACCGTTGTATTTTGTGTTGTGTTTGCTATTAAGATACATTAAATTCAGTGTTTTGAAACATTATTTCGTAATGATTTCCACTTATAAATTTTATGCGATCTAATACTTCAAACATTTTTTACATGCGTGATTCTAAAGTCTTACAACATGTTTTAATTGAATAACGCAGCCTACTCTATTTTTTGGTAGTAAAAAGAATTTAAGAGCAAAATTTTGTTGAATTGTATCTCTTTTTCAATATATATCTCTTTGTGTACTTGTATCTTTGTATTCTTTTATATATATATATATATATATATATATATATATATATATATATATATATATATAAAACGCACATTTCTTGTCACTTTGTCTGCAGGACAAAGTGAAGAGACATGTTTGCTTTGTCAGCTTGGATAAACGCTGTAGTATATAGTTTCGTTCTTAAGTATTTTTTATGTTGAAATATATTATATTGTAAAAACCCATAAACAGTTTTTTCTTTCTATTTTCCAGTCAATTTTGACGGGGTATATACTCGTGTCTATATATATATATATATATATATATATATATATATATATATATATATATATATATATATATATATATATACATTGCGGCCTATATTGTTGCATCCTTTAAAAAAAGTTCGGAACTATGAAGTTACAAAGCATACTTTTTTATTCTCATTCTGATATTTTAGTTTTTAATTTCGATATTCTCTTTAATGAAAATACTATAATTTTAGTATTTAAAATATTTACTAGATATGGAAAAAAAACACATGAATAATATTCCCAAATACGTATGTTTTTCTACTACTTCATATTTTATTTCTTTTTTTTTGATCTTAGAAAATCAATACCTTTCTTTTTTTCTTAACACCTCCACATTTATGTATTGTAAATTTATTTTTTAATATTAAAAAAAACAATTCACATCTTCCCTATCACAGTTATTTAATAAACTCTATGTTTTAGTTGTTATCTGGCGATTATAAATTACAATATATTTCTGGAATATCAAAAGAGCTATACCAATGAAGTATGAAGTAGCGATCCTAACTGTATGCACTTCTATATTACACTGAATAAAAATAAAACAGAAGAGGTTTTAAAATTACCAGATCTATCGAATAAAAATTACGTGGATACTTATTTATAAATAGGTATATACTTCCAAAAAGTCATATAAGATAAACAGTTAACTAATATTTCTATTGACTATTTAAAATAACAGGAAATAAAATATACATTTTATAATTATGTAAATTATATTATCATGAAATGCGAATCAAATAAATACCTGAACTAATTCTAAATGTTTACAAACACAATGTTGTATGTATTATAAACAGCGAATAAATTGTTTTAAAGGAAGTTCTTAAATCGGATTTAATAATAACAGCTGATTTTTATTGAGGACACCTAAACAGTTTACATAACATATTTATTATTAAATAACCGGAACTGATCTGGTCAAAGTGGTTCAATTTATAACAATGCACGACTGCACTTATCAAATACAAAAAAAAGTATATTTATACAAAAGGTTTTTCTGCATCAAATTATCTTCTTTTTAAATCAGTTCAACAAATTCTTTAATGAAAAAATTAACAAATAAAATTGATTCTTAATGTTTTTCCTGGGCTAATCAAGTATTACAAAATTTTATTTATCAAAGATATTTATTGATAACATAAACGTTATCAATAAATGAAATGCCAGAACTTGTAACTTAGTGTGAGATTTATTGTTTAGTAAGAATATGAAAATCTATAATATATAACTATAGATTGCAGTTCCAACGTTTTTGTAAGTTAATATTTTTTATATTATGGTATTGATATTCAAAACTGGTTTCATTTCACTAATCTTGTTGTTCTTACTGTCTTAACATTTATATTTTTAATTCATAATTGAAAATGCTAAATGATACATTCTGAAAATATTACTTAAAATTTACATCATAATTACAGAAATTAGAATATTTAAAACTAACAACTTCAATTATTTCTAAGAATAAATAAATAAAAAACAAATAATTCTGTACATAGAAGGATAGAAAAAATATTTTAAAACGGCTTCCATTATTTCTAAAAATAAATAAGTAAAAAAAAAAACAAATAATTGTGTACATACAAGGATAGAACATATATTTTAAAACTAGCGGCTTCAATTCTTTCTAAGAATAAATAAATAAAAAAACAAATAATTGTGTATTTAGAAAGATAAACAATAATATTTATTTTTATTCAATAAAATAGAAGACAGGTTAGACAATCGTTCCAAATGTTCTCGTATACAGACTTGCTGTTCAATTGACAAATGTTAACAAATAATTACAACAATAAAGTTGAAAAATGTTAACTTTAAAATGTTAACTTTAAAATGTTAACTTTAAAATGTTAAGTTTAAAAAGTATCCTTGTGAATGATGCTTAGAATCATGCTGTATGATACACATTGAACCAGATTTTATTGGTTTATTATTGGAAGATTTCATATTCCTACTGATCATCGACGCCTTCAAAACGTTTTATATTTGTTCTAAGTCCTGTCGTTTTTTATTCATTACTCGTTGTATTCAACACCAGAAAACTAAGAAGGGGAGGGGTATACAGTTTATGCGACATATGTAAAAAATTCACAAGAAAAGTAACAAGTTGTATTAACTGATACTGAATCTTTATATTGTGTATTGTTCTTTAGAAATAACATTAAGTATTATATAAGTACATTGAAATAAGTTAATTACTTTATGGAAAAAAATAATAACTAAAGGTCGTATTTCATAATTTAAAATTATATGTATATAAAAGTAAATATAGAAGGAACAAAATAAAAATTTGTATTTGCTTTCCTTTATCGAAGCGGTACTTTAATAAGAATTCATTTTTTTTTATTTTTTAAAACAGTAAAATATACTTAAATGAGATATCTTGAGATATCATCTTAAATAAAATATACTATGTTTTGATATGCTAATTGTCAAAATATTATTCGCAATAAATAAATAATAAAAATAAAAATTTTAATATAAAATAATGTGTGGTTTGATTTAAAGGATCTAATCTCACTCAAGATCGGGTAACCCCGATAGTGAGAGGGGTCAGGGATGGCGAGAGTGAGAGAAGGTCTCCTAAAAAAGGGGTTGGGCGTGAGGCTAACAACCCCACCTCGTAAAACAACAAACGTTACGAAACTTCAAAATAAGCCTCGGACACTGGATGAATTTAACGACAAACGACCACTAATATGCAGTGAAAGTGTTGGGAGTAAGGAACTGAAGAAGGACTACCAGGTAGAGGAATGTCTGAAAATAGAAAATTCAGGAGACCAACGCTCGATTTGGACTATAGCGCCATCGAAAAAGAAGAAGATTTAAAGGATCAGTAAAAAACGTAAAAGTTTTAAAATAAAATCAAAACACGCAAATATAAACATTTTTGAACAAAATAACATGTATGCATCTAATTAAAAACATAGGGTATTGGTATTTCTTGTAACCAATTGTAATCTATTTAAATCCAATGAC
Organism: Acanthacorydalis orientalis; assembly: GCA_034766995.1. Classification (NCBI taxonomy): domain Eukaryota; kingdom Metazoa; phylum Arthropoda; class Insecta; order Megaloptera; family Corydalidae; genus Acanthacorydalis; species Acanthacorydalis orientalis. Next base: position 42,591,641 of record CM068313.1, on the reverse strand, counting down.
ATTATTATGTGAACGATACATTCTAAAAGATACCTTAGTAATAAAATATTACTTCTAATCAATGAGAAGGGTGTGATAATGACCACATAAGGCCATTCATAACAAAAATTATAATTTTAAAATATGTAGAAGTACAGTGTAGTTTTTAACTGTAATTTAAAGCACATTGTTGAAACATATTTAATAGAAAAAATGTTATTAATTTGTAACTATTATCATATATATATATATATATATATATATATATATATATATATATATATATATACGATATTTAATGTTATTAAATATATTGTTGTAGGAACTTTTGATAAAAATATTAATTTGAAGACGAGTGTGGATCTAGAAATCCATTTTTTCTAGAAAAACTATAATCTCAGAACACCATCTTTTGGATAATATATTTAAAGGTCATTAATCTCTTCCTAACGAGACTAAACATATAATTATTTCTTTCAATTAAAAAAATTACGGTAGTCCAAAAATCAGAAAGTCACGATTTTTCATTTGAAAACTAATAAAAATTGTGAACTTGAGAATTGGATTGAATATTTTTTTTTCTAAAAGTTCGTCATTGAAAGAAAGCGTATAAAAATTTTCGAGACTCCTACGTCCAGGTACAATATGTGACTGACGTGAAACCTTTCTATACCCACTTGATTGATTCAAAATTTTTCACACTCAACAGTAATGTTATTTCTGCTAATTTTAAATTGTAATCAATTTTTTGCTTCCAATTATATGTTTCCAATCAAGAGATTTATGTTTCCCTGAATATTATCAATAATTTTCTAATATTAATTCGAATATTATCAATAACTATATATCAGAAAGATTTGAAATTTCTAATGGATGATCTGAATTAACATATTTTCTCTTGTAACCAACAAATTTGCAATTTTTATTTTGTTTATGATAAAAAAATGTCTAATTAATCGAAAAATATTTGTTAAAAAATGTTAGCACACTTTCCCCTCCCCGGGTCTAAAGGATTAATAGAGTATTAATAATGTTACATTCAAATCAACAACCACTAGAGATTTTTACAAATAACACAGTAGTAAAATACGTAATTATTTATGGGAATAAAATTAAAATTATGATAAGGTTTCCAGCTACTTACAACGCAGGATGAAATATAATAGCTGTGAATTATTTGAAAATACAAAATATGATAAATATGATTTACTAATAACAGGAATTAAATGTATGACATTTTTTAAATAAAAGATAGATGTCTAATACTGATTTGCAATGTCCAATTCAATAAACAATCTATAATATAGGTGAAAAGGAAATAAATTGCATAGATACAATATCAGAGATACATCAGATAATAGTGAAACTCAGATTGTTAACAATAAAAGATTTTTAGCGCATCAAACATACAACTTGTGTAGTTAATTAAATCCTTATTTTTCATATGTTAAAAAATAATGTTAACGTTTAAAGTCATGATTTCAATTTTGTGGATGAGTAAACTTAGAAAACTACACAGTGAAGAATTATTTTTTAAATCCGAATTTAAATATGGATTTAAAAAAAGTTAATGAATGTATTTATATGTAATTACGAATCATCTATATTGTTTTTGAATAAAATGTCCATAAAAACATGTTTTGATGTATTTGGAAATGAAATGTGAAAGTAAGAGAAATTCTGGAGTAAGTTGTTCATGTTACTAATAAAGGTGTACATACAACGTTTTGTGATTTACACATAATTATGTTAAGAGAATATATCACTATTATTATTAAATTAACTAGAAATAAATGCACTTTGTCTAGAAAATGTATAATTACCTGTTTATTCAAAACATTCAATGGTGCACATAAATCGCCTTATTATTGTTGGCAATAAATACTAATTAAATTTGTAAGTATATTATATTGAACAAATTAACCGTGAAATTCATTAATTGAAATATGAAATAATATGATTATGTAAATTTATTTATAATACATTAATTAGAGCTAATACTAAAATATGATTTCTTTATTGATTTTATGAACAACGAATGACTTGTGATTTGTAAATTCACTCGAATGATACACAAACTATTTGAAATAAGAGGTTATTACCTGTTATCATTGATGATATTTCTTTCAATAAAGTTTAACAATTTTAAATATTTATCTGTGAATCAAAAATATTCTTTTTTGATAAATGAAACGAAAACAAGAAGAAATATATTAGTTATGTATTTTTAAAAAATTCAGCACCTTGTAGAAAACATTATATTACTTTATTATATATGACACTGTATTATAAATCACAATACTTATTATGACAAATAGTTCTATCCAAAAATATAGAACATATAATAATATTTATTTGTGTCACATCAACATATAATAATATTTATTATATGTCAACAAATTGATTTGTTAACTATTTTGTCACATTATATTCATTTTTTTTTATACTTTCCTTATAATAGAAATATAGAATAACACTAGCATTAGTTCTATTTAACATATTTATTAATATTGATTGAACAAGATTTATTGCAATGGAACTTTTGCAAAATAAAAGCAAACATTATAATGAATACAAAAAAGTTTCGTTATTCAGACCTTTAAAGCGGATGAATGTATTCTCTTTATCGACCATTTGCTCTCTAATGTGTCAGTATTACACATAACTGGATTTTACTTTGTATTTGTCATGAAAGTATTTCTTCCTGATCATGCGAATTCTATGCGGATATGTTGGTCAAGGTCAATACGAGTAATATTTATTTTGCACACTTCAATTTTAATTCTTCGCTGAGTGGATTTTTAACTTGAAGGTGTTCATACACTTCGTCCGATTCGATGTTCAGTAATATCGAAATGTTTTAAACAATATTTACTATACATAGCAATACAAATAAGTATAAATAATATATATATATATATATATATATATATATATATATATATATATACACAACAAATTCTCGTATAACGCGGTACTTTTATAATACAGGTTCGATTTAACACGATCGAAAAATTGCGACCATATCTCATATAGCATGGGGTTTAAAACACGGTTTTATAAATGCAAGGAGTATGAAATGGGACAAAAATCATGATTAAAACGAAATTCTGAAATATTCTATCAGTAATCATTATTTGCTCTCTTTGAGTTGCCAAATTTATTTTATTCAAATTACATGATAACGATTTCTTATTAATAAAACAAAATTAAAAGAAAACCTTTTTGTGGATTTGAGGCATAGATCTCTATAGGTATTATTAAAATAATTTATTGAACATTTTATAATTTCTATTGATATATTGAATAAAAGTACAGTACATAATTAAATACGATATTTTTTGAATCTAAAACGTAATATAAGTACTACAGGAACGATATAACAAATTTTCTATGAACTTCTAGTATCGTGTAACACGGTTTCGCGTAACACGATGTTTTCATGGAACTAGTTAACTATGCTATAGGAGAGTACTGTACATAACATACACAGTTTTATTAAAGGCTTCATTAACGTATGGTTGTGTCAAATGATATTAACTTTTTATAGTATTCATTTTTCGTTTAATGAACTTTATAAATTGTTCCGAGATAAATGTAAACTATAATTAAATAAAATTATATTAACATGATGAATGGTGCAAATAAATGGAAAAACAATAATGTAATAAAAACAATTAAATAGTATTTAATAGAGAATTATTATACAAATGAAAAAAAAACATATAAATTATTTGCTTATTTTTTTAAAAAAAAATTCATTGTGAAAAATGACATTACCTTAAACGTCATAATATAAAAAATGAACAAATAACAAAGTATCAGTCGTTCAATTTCTGTGATTATTTTTGAATGAAATCTTTAATTGTAATATTATGTTTAATATTTCATTTTTTTAGTGTTACATATTGTCTTAAAAGAATTCATGTACATTCATTTAATTTTTTCTCTATTTTTCTCGTTAATATTTTTTAATTATTTATAAAATATTTATATAATTTTACTAATATTAAAAAAATCCTCTAAATTTCTTTAACCTTTTTTTAATCACTATTTATTTCTGTACTCGAGATATTTTATTTTTATTTAATTTGGATTACTTTTTTGTTGTTTTTTGTATTTATTAGAAAAAATAATATGTAAAACACAAATTACTTTTATGTATAAATGTCAAATTCATGTAACTTCAATCGTAGTTTTATTTACAAAATAAAATAAAAATAAATATAATAAAATATGAGTTACATAAAGAAAAAAGATATTTGTATTTTTAAATATGATTGTCTGCACTATGAAGGAAATTTAATTATATAAATGCTCCTCATTTTTTTATTAAAAATATTATATATTCATGTTTCCAAATATAATTTGGAGATAGCTAGTATATAAATATTAAATATTATATAATATCTGTGTTTTCTTTTGGTTACTGTAATTGTTTTACGAATATCTTAAGTATTTAGGAAGTAGATTGAGGAGAAGAATAAGTAAAAAATGAAAATTATGTTTCTAATTTAAGCTTTTGATACAAAAATTCTTATTCTAAGCAGATACTTACAAATGTTAATATTACTACTTATAAGAAAACATCTGCTAACATTGAAAGCAGTATCCTTTATGTTTCTAATTTTTCGAAAAATCGGATATTTAATCACTTACTTTAATCAAAATGAAAGTAAGAGAAAAAAAATGTTATAGAATGTTCAACAAGTCGTATGTTCTTTAATTGACAATTAAGATTTTAAACAAAACCCTACATGAAACAACGAAGCGTTATCTTATTTTCAGAAATTACACTGTAATATTATTAAAACTGAAATTTATTATTTTAACATTTTGTATAATGATCACAAAAGGCTAATCTCAAAAAAAATAACCAAAATGATTTCAACAATGGATACTTCATAAAGCACTAAATTAACTGGAAAACATTATATACAAATACATTCCATTTATTAAATACTATTTTTGGATAAAATCGATTTTTTATTTTTATACTAAAGTATTTTTCAATATATTTTTATTAAAATATCAACCGAATTCGGAATTTGCAGTATTTATGGGCTGTCAATCACTAAATTATAAAGTTAAATCGAACTTATAGCTTTTATAATTAAATAAACGACTGTTTTTAAAATCTTCACTGCAATTAATTATAAAATAACAAATATACAGTATTTTTCCTTGTTTTATTCATGATGATATCAGAAAGAACAGATAAGAAGAAATTTTTAATCTATTACAACACACTTTCGCAATAATTTACAAATCATATTATCGATATTATAACAAGCATTTCCTTTTTAAAACGCACAAAATAAAATACAATATTATAATAAAAATGACATGACAAAAAAAATAAAAATGTAACGACAGTGTACACGAGTAATAGTTTAAACAATATCTCGTTATAGTCCAAGAAAAATACGATTTGATAAAAGGAAATAATAGAACAATACTTAATTATGATTAATATTTGAAATACCAACTCGACTAAAAATATCTTAACATAACGTTAATGTTGTATTGTTAATATCTTAACAATCCAACATTTATCTAAAATAACAATTATCTAAAACAATTATCTGAAATAAAATTATAACTTAATGTTATACAAGATTTTTGTTCAAATGTTTTTTGTTGAATAAAAATTATGTTTTAATATTTAATAATATTTGTAAATAAAACAAGAAGAGTACCACTTTAAAAAGTACTACTGATATATAAATATATTTTATAAATCAAAAAAAAAAATAATTTGATAGTTGAAAAATTTTTTTATTCTTTAAATAAGTTTAACTTTTCTATTTAACGATTTTATATCCACCCATTATTATGTACAACTGTAATTTGAGAATTCAAACACTCAAAAAACAGTTATTTGAAATAAAACCAAAATATACCTACTAACGTTCTTATAAGCCAAAATCAACATTTATCAATTCCATAACTCGAAAAACATTCAGTCCAGAGATAGACTGTGAAAAGGTAACAAATTACACAAAAGATTTAAATCTGCGTTTTTTCATTATTTGATGAAAAAAACAGATGCTTCTGCTATTTATCGACATGAGGAAGCTATTTTAGAATTCAAAAATTATATTTGTTAGATTGAATAAGAGTATTCTATTCAAATAAATTCTTCTTTTACGGCACATAAGAAATAAAGCAGTTTTTCTAAAAAAAAAAAACTGCTTCTTCTACAATTATGAAACTAAACTTATGATTTTTTCCAAAAAAACTTGTCATATTTTTAAATAAAAGTAATTTCTAAAATTGAATTTAAATTATCCTATTGTTTTTTTTCTATATTTTTATATTATAATAAATATATATATATATATATATATAATTAGTGATAAATATTTTCTAAAAAATACAAATACAATATTAGAAAATTTCAAATTGCATACTACCGATCGAAAAAAAAATAAAAAAAATGTATAATTAGAAATTATCATTTTTTAAGATAGTAAATTTTATGCATATCAGAAATTGCGTCGATTATATTCAGAAAGACAAGAAGAAACAAAAAAATTACGTCGATTATAAAAATTTTATAATTTTTTATAGCAACACGAACACAAAAAAAAACTCATGATATTTACAGACATAATTCATATTTCTACGCAATATGACCATATGTGTTATTATTTGCGCACATAATTTTGATAGTTATTACCCACTTTCAACATCTAATTTTGTAATTCTGCTAATTACGAGTGTATTTAATTTGATGCTAACAAATGTACACACATTAAGAGCTTTAAAATGTCAATCATATAATCGTTTTAGGTTAATATTGTTTGCTAAATAGGAAAAAAAATATGTTTTCGCAGAATGTAATCTATTTCAAATACACCACATGTGGGTCAATTCATCTAACATGCGACTAACTGACACTGTTCTTTGAACTATAATACAATTTCATTTAACATCAAACAAAATATTTATAGTTAATTAGTAATAAATTTTAATAAAATGAAACGAACATAAATCATACAGAGAGAATATAATAAAAAAGATAAAATTTTTTTCGAATATCATTTGAATATACATCTAAATCAGATTTTGTAAAGAAATCTCTAAACTAACAATACGGTCAAATTTGTATTTAAAATTTTTAATAGTTCATTACAGCGATGATGAATTCAATACAGCACCTAAACCTACTTTTTTTATTATTATCATAGTAGACACCGAATCAGATGCGTCGAGAAAACGTAGTCACTTTTTACCACTTTACAAGATTTATATAATTTCGTAAGAATTTAGTTAACTCTTAAGAATACAAAAGTATATATCAAAGTAGGGCTACTTAAAAACTATTTTTGATACCTGTTTTTCTTATATCAGTATCGAGCTTCTCTTAATGGAAAAAAAATGGGGGTTGTATATGTACAAAACCGCAGTAGATTGCGTAGAATTACGTCGGGTTAGAGAAGTGAAAATGTTTGAAGTTGTTTAAAAAAAATAAACATTTATTGAAAGTGTATAATAGGTTTATAAAACTTACAATTATTTATTTTAAACTTTTAATTTCATTCATTTTTGTAATTTTAAAAATTAGAAAAATGAATGCGCTCTTCTTACGGAGTCTTGAAAGCACTATCCGCAGATATTTTAGATTTTATCGTACGATAAAGAGTTTTTGAGATATCCATCTTTTAATGCTGACACAACGTGAAAATCGATGTTCACATTTTTAAGGTCATAACTTTAATCTAACTAACGGATTTTAACAAATGAATCATTTTTTGGTTCCGAAGTCTATTAGCTGTTAAACACTTTTAATCAGATGCAAATCGGTTGAACGGTTGCGGAAAACTGAGCGCGAACCTGGGTTACAGCATTTGGTAACGCTAAACCTACGTTACACTAAATGGAACCACCCTCCCACCGTTAACATAACACCCCGCTCGATAAAAATGTACGCTCATCTTAAAGAGTTTTAAAAGCTCTATCCGCAGATATTTTATTTTTTATCCAAGGATAGAGTTTTTGAGATATTCGCCTTCTAATGCTGAAACAACGTAACTCCGATGTTCAAATTTTCAAGATCATAAATTTTAATTAAAGTAACGAATTTTAACAAATGACGCATTTAAGGTTCCGAAATTCTTTAGCTGTTCAACACTTTGATACAATGCGAATCGGGTGCACGGTTGCAGCGTACTGAGCGCGAATCTGTGTTACAAAATTTGGTAACGTACCAACCACTAACATGACACCCTTAATGAAAACAAAGACGTAATACTACGTCAAAAATGGTTTCAAATGCATTAAAGATTACACGTAACATAAAAAATAGACTTCTATGTCGATAAAGATTTGTTTGATAACCGCTTGATTTCAAATAACAGTTCGAAAATATAATTAGATAATTTTATAATTAAACTCTACAAACGTATTATAGGAGACGATAAGTGTGTGTATGCATGAATAAATATATATATATATATATATATATATATATATATATATATATATATATATATATATATATGTGTGTGTGTGTGTGTGTGTGTATGGACCAAACTTTTGTTAACTCAAATTAAAGAAATTACTAAGAGACAATATTTAGCATTTCATTTTTAAATGCACGTGTACCTAATTTAAACAATGTAATTTAATATTGAAAACCATTGAATATATTTAAAAACAAATAAAAAATAAAAACTACACAAAATATAATATTATACAATAATACTTAATGAATACTATGAAGTATACATACATAATGATTTTTGATCAAATTAAATACACTTTTGTTATGCTTCTTTAATCACACTGGTTCACTTTTATATTTATGATAGCACAATTATGAGAGTATGAAGAGAGCTATAGTTTCTTTATCGAAGCTACGAAATTATAATACTCGTAATGATGTGAAGTTATAAAATTTATTCTAATCCTGTTCTTGTTTACACTAATTTGTTTCACTAATTTGCTTGCAAAAACATAATGCGGAAAGAGAATCAATAATCTTAGTTGAAAAAGTTTGGTTTTCCGTAATATTCAATGAGTAAATATTATACTCATTGAGGAATATTTATATTATTTTGATGCAAATAAATGTTCGATTATACTTTAATAAACATTACAATAAACAAATTTATTATCAATATTAATGTTATTTGGAGTCATTGTTAGTTATGTTACTGTATACATAGGTTTATGTATGAATGTATGCATCTATGTATGTATACATATATATATATATATATATATATATATATATATATATATATATATATATATATATTATACATATATATACACATACATACATATGTACAGTGACAACTAAAATTGTCTCTAAATAACATTAATATTGATAATAGAAGTTTTTTTGTTGTATAGTTTATTAAATTATAATTATTATAATTTAACATTTATTTGCATCAGAATAATGTAAATATTCCTCAATGAGTACAGTATTTACTCATTTAATATTAAAACCAAACCTTTTATACTAGAGATTTAGGTTCTCTATACGCATTATGTTTTTAAAAGTAAATTATTAAGAAAATATATAAACCGGAATTAAATCAGAATAAATTCAATAACTTCATATCATTATGAGTATTATAATTTTGTGGCTTCGATAAAGAAACTATAGCCTTCTTCATACTCTCATAATTGTGCTATTATAAATATAAAAGTGAACCAGTATGATTAAAAAGACATAACAAAAATGTATTTAATTTGATCAAAAATTATTATTATATATGTATACTTCATAATATTTATGTATATATTTTGTATGTTGATGTGTGTGTGTGTATACATATATATATATATATATATATATATATATATATTTACATATTATATATATATATATATATATATATATATATATATATATATATAAAATATAATTTTAATATTAATTGTGAACAAAAATTAACACGTGCCAACAATTTATACACAACTGCAATTCAATTGAATTTAAATTGTTACCTTTATACTTCAGAATTTAACATGTAATTGCAAACATTACGTTTTTTTCATACAAATGCTAAATGTGTCAGCATTTGTAAACAAATGGAAATATCTACACGACTATAATATAAAAAAAAAACTATCTTCTTACGCTGAGATTACAAAATCAAACGTGCATTATCACAAAAAAAGTATCTGTAAATTATCAATCAGAAAAGACGTTTTTAAATAGCTTTTTCTGACGTAAAATCCATGAACATTTTTTAAATTTAAATGTAGGCCGAAATGAGTCATAATGCCACATTTTTTTCAAGTTGGCCCGTCATGAACACAAACAATCTTGTTACAATGCTACTTCATTCTTAAAACTTTTGTAGGTTTCTCGGGTAACGGTTTAATGACGACAGTGAACACTGGGGAAGTTCATTGACTTATGTCTGATACTTTATTTCGGCTGCCTCTAATAAAACGTCAATCATCTGTTTACTGGAAACGTAATTGATATCATTACTGATTATATATATATATATACGTGTGTGTGTATAAAGTTCGCAAAAAATATTGCGCAGCACGTTTTTTTTAATTATCATATTTCAAATAGATCAGTGGACAAAAGAAAATTATTTCATTCAATAAAATAGTGAGTATGAAATCATTTATAATAGACTTCAAAAAATAATATAAGGTATTTCAATTTAGGCTTCCACATGAAAGTATTAAAAAAATCATGTTATCTTTTTAATACTTTCATGTGGAAGCTTAAATTTAATCACCCTATATTATACTTTGATATATTCTCTTTACTGCGATTGTAGTATACATTATAATCCTTTTTTATTTTATACGTTTCTATGTAATTTTTGAAATAATGATCAGTAGAAGTTATATTTATATACGAATTTTTGATATCTTTTATATTAATAAAATTTCATATTTTTTTGAATGGAAGCAGATTTGTACTGTATGGAGTTCATAAAAGTTACATAAAACGGGTTTATAAAAAATGCTGGAATCGACGAAACCGTTAATCCAATGCTTCATTTAAACACTGTTTTTCGAAGAAGAAATGTAAATGAACATTTTATAAACAAAGAAGTTGTTTTCAGTATCATATAGATTTTTAAAGAAATATTTTCAGTATCAGAAGTTTTTAAAGAAATATTTAATCTTTAAATAATTAACTGATTAATTTATGTTTGTATTTTATAACTTTATTTTCTTTTTTTACACGTATCACCTTGCCATTAAAATAAAGAGAATGATTTTCAGTAAAATTTTTGAATATAGATTAAGACATGAAAACGTGTAAAAACAAAAACAATAAATTATCCAAACTGTTAACTGAACTGATTTACTTCTGAAGTGAAAAAAATGTTGCATTCATTAGTTATAAGTATTAATTATTTTGTAGGAAGATAAGAACTCATTCACTGTCATTTTTATTCTGCATAAATTATAATAGTTTTCATGTAAAGATATTTATAATTGCCTAAAAATAAATATGAAAGTGTCAGAATGCAATATTAGAAGAAATTTACAAAATTTTGAATCAGTTTTTGCGTTATATGTAAAGTAACGTTATCGTAATAAAATAATACACTTATTATATTTGCCGAAAAAGGTTATTCTTTATATTTTTTATCTTCAAAGTAGAGTGCTTCGCCCCTTGCTCGCTGCGCTCACGAACCACCTCCTGCGCCTCTTCCTAAGCCTGTACATGAACCAAATGAAACAATAATTATTTTTTTTAAACTCATTATGTCTATATAATTATGATCATAGATAAATCTCAACGTTGTCTATATATATATATATATATATATATATATATATATATATATATATATATATATATATATATATATATATATATATATATATGTTAGTATGCTATACAAACATCGCAGTAGATTATTTTTTGTAACGTTAGAGTTTTTTTGTAGATAATTTTGATTTTATATATATAGAAAGATAATCAAATTGGGGACAATGTTATTTATAACAGTTTCATTCCGTTTCAAGAACTCATAACTTTTTAGTAGGCATATTAATAGCATATAATAACATGACAAATAATATATTTTAATGTTTGTGTATCTTAAATATTATTTTCATTTTATACAAAAAAGTATTCCTTCATTTATTTTTATAACTATTTTATCGATACTATACAATAGAGTGAATTTTGAAACAGGTGCTTTAATTAAATTTGCAATTTGTATCAAAAATAACATAGTTTTTTTGCACGTCCCAATGTATGCCTGTATGTATATATGCGTATGTGTGTACATATAAGTAAACATATATATTTATCAGAGTTCAACAATATTGCTAAAAATATATAACGCATCAATTAGTATAAAATAGTTTTACATAAAATAAGACAAACTATTCCACCTTCACCTCAAAACATAATTATAGTCATAAAAATCATTCTTTTTCATATTTTAAAAGAGTAAACCTTTGGACCACTGCTTTCACTGTTCACTGTCACTGACAGCCATTAGTTTCTAGTACAAGTTTGTTATTGGTTTGCTTCTTGATGTTTTTTTATTTAACATATAAAAACAACTTATGCATACGTTTACAAATGTGCAGAATATAAAAATACAGATGTACACGTATAATTATTCACTTTGTTTTTGAACTTTACGAAAGCTTATTGATATCTATTCAAAATCACTATAATTGAAAAACAGTAAATATTATATATTTAATTATAAATTATATCATTAAAATTCTACTGTGTATTTTTATACTTTTATAAAAAAAATATCCACTTGACACTTTATTCATACAAATATTTGTTTTAAAAAATAAATTCTTTAAAAATCTTCAAAATTTATTAATTATTGATTCATTATTTTTCCTGAGTGTGATTTGATTTTATGCAATCATTTCATGTAAAGAATATTTAGAAATATGCTTATCTAAATCGAAAAGATTACGAAAATTATACGAAAAAAGTAATAAGTCAAGACAAAATGTGTGCATTTTAGAAAAACGCACAACTACTGTTGTGTATAGTTTGAAACTATGTAAAAAATATGATAAAAACTGAAAAGATATATGCAAAATAAGATAAAGATCAATCGATTTTTCAAAAAATAATTAATAATTAGTCAAATATCGGCCCTGAGATAATATTTTAAATTCATGGTACTAAAATAGAATCGTAAAAAAAACATACACTGACAAGTGTTTAACAAGCTGCAAATTACATCAAATTCAATCAACCACTCGAATAAAGACGATGTTTTAATCAAAATTTAAGTACACGTTTAAGATAAATATACTGAAATCATGGTAATAAATTTGTAAGCTGCTAAAATGTATAAGCTTGTCAATATTATTAAATTTACCTACTTAAACATCATTGATAAACTAGTGCCGCTGTTTACATCAGATTAAACAGTAAGTGCTTTTTTTATTTCTGTATATTAAACATTATTAAAATGTGTGCATATTATCACTCAAAGCAATACTTAGTAAAAAATCACATATAATATAAATTTTTTCAAACACCAGTCAAAAGCTCAATCTCTCAGTCATTTCATAAATTGAATTTCAATATTCCAGTTAATAAACTGTAACCGGTTTAATATTTTTTTTCTAATTAACATATTTCAAACCGGTATTACACCACAAAAACTGACTTCCTGTTTATGTATCAATATTATCCATTTACAAAAATTGATGTAGCGAAAAAGTGAATATTTTGTCACGAACTTTTATTGAAGTCGCAATGAACATATATATATATATATACATACATATATATATATATATATATATATATATACACATATATCCATAGAGAGAGAGAGAGATAATGTTCACCGTAGTATAACAGCAATTTGTAAACACGTAGTTTTACGTGACTGGCTTAAAATGTGTTAATGGCAATTGTAAAATTTTATTTAGGCAAACAATGCACATAACAACTACTTAATTTTTAACATTTAGTTTTAAAGAATTATAGTGATAACAATACTTAGAATATATCAGTCAACCTAGAAGTAATTTCCGGTTGGGCAATTAGTCACAAATATTTGTTATCTTGTGAGATTCATATTCAGATAGAAACGTTTATGATAAATGTCTTACTATATTATTAGTTCATTAATGACCGTTGATGTAATCTTTATTTAGGGAAAAATGTAACAAATAAGAATGTATCAAGTCATATTATATATTTTATGTTGTATGCGTTTAAAAGTACGGGAAAAACAAAAAATACCACTAAGGCATTGAAGAATAAGCCTAACGTCTATGAGGAAATGAGTTTGTAATAGAGAAAACAAGAAATTAAGCTAATTCAAAAAAGCACCTTAATAGTTTTAGTCAACAATAATTTTAGTGTGTCTTTGGAGAATGGCGTCTACGCTTTCTATCTTTCCATTGTCATCTTCTGATAATAAGAAATATTTAACCTCAATCTCTGGGTCATATACGAATTACTGATATAAAAATATAAATGATGAATTAAAATTTGGTTTTATTTGTAAAAATATTGGCTTGAAGTACTGTTTTACGATTGAATTGCGAGAGATAATGAAAAATGGTATATTATTACAATTATAAGTTAAAATATTAGGTTGGTGCAAAAATAATTTCGGTTTTAATCATTTTAAGTTTGGCGCCCGATTTTTCTGGTTACCATTATCTTTGGTTATAGCCATGTGATACATCATTGTAAACAATGAAATTAGCACTTCTGATTTCAGTATATTATTGAAGCGGACCCACGTAAAACAACACGAGAGGTGACAGAAGAACTCAATGTTGATCATTCAATAGTTGTTCGGCATTTAAGTCTAATTGGAAAAACAACTAAGCTGGACAAATGGGTGCCGTACGAACTAAACGAACATCAAGCAATTCGACGATACGACAAGAATAATCCAAATAATAAAATCTTTTATATGAAAGTTAATACTTTCCTCATATTCATCGAATCTTACTCTATCCAATTTCCACCTATTTTTTGTTATATAGAAATATTTCTGTACTACTTTTCACATTAGAAAACTTCTATTTGGATAAAATCTAAAAGTTGTAAATAAGATTATAAAATATAACAAATATATATATATATATATATATATATATATATATATATATAAATTTGTTTAAGATTCTTCTGAAAAATATAAAACAGTAAGTATTTATGGAATTACTGGTAATCTCCTTCAAGATTTATATGGTTCAATTTTTACCAACGTTAGTGGATTTTATATATTTGAAAATCAAAAGAAAACATGAGCATTGCTGGCAGTTATAAATAAGAGATATTTTGAAGTTTATTAGTATGCATGTATGTGTGTGTGTGTGTATATATATATATATATATATATATATATATATATATATATATACATCACAAACTAAAAAAATACACACAAATTATTTACAATTATATATTATAAGTCAAATTTACACACGCTGTCCATTTTCAACTATTATAAATGCATAAACTGCATAAAAGCACAGACACGTAATTGACACTGACCCTTACATACCGTTTGCTTGCTATTCCAGTTCAATGGTCGACACTGACAGTGAAATTATCTCCACTGCATTTAATTTATAATTGTACCGATATTTTATCAACGACAATATATCATTTAGATATAGTATTTATAATTAAAAAAGTAAATGTTTTTTGATAAAAACATGCTATTAATTTCTTTCTTTCTAAATAGTTATATTTCAATGCTGTTTTACTTATTAACAATAAAAAATAAGTTTAAAAAACTGCTAATATCCACTATCAAAAAAGCGTTTATAATTTTATTAGTCTATAATCGATGCATATCGGTTTTAAATTTGAAGAAATCATTTATTAAAAATCGAAAACCATGCAACGATGAGAACAAAAAACGAGAAATGGTAGAACACTGTACCAAGTAGTTCAAATATTTTATTTCGTAAACGAAAAACACATGCGCTATTTATCTTTCATTACACAGAAAAATAAACAATACTTACAAATATTGACTATTCAACATCAAACAGGTTCTGGGATAAGAACTTTTCTGATAAACAACTTTTAGGTGATTGTTGATTAAATATTAAAATAAATTTCATTTATGTAAAAATCAGGTTTTATTTAAATAAATTAAATATTGAGGAAGTGCCATTTTTAATTATTCATTGCTTGGATAAATAACGATTTTAAAATATTTATAGTAAACGATAGCGTTGTTCAAAATATTTGGTTACTAATACTTAAAATTTCTTATAGTCTCTTATAAATAATTTATAATTTCTCTAACTGATTCTTTATATATATATATGTTTATACATAAGTATTTATTAAAATATTACTGTATCTGATTTAAAAAAAATGTTTAAAAATGAAAGGATAAAATAAAAAATATAGTAAAATAAGTGTAGAAACCGTTATTTCGTTTTATTAATTAGGAAAAAGTAAACAAGTTGTTATTATCTTCACTACTTACCGTGAGACAAGTTCTTGAGTGAACAACTTTTGCGGATAAATTTTTGAATGTTGATTAATTAAATTTATAACTAACAAATTTACAGATGAATTTTATGTACAAATTATAAACAATGCAACAAGATTGTAAATATATAGAATAGATATAAAAAAGCCACTTACACAGCATTTAGAATATAATAAACTCGGTTATGTTTTTCTAGAAATTATTTACATAGTCGAAAAACATATGGAACATGATAATCTTTTTTAATAAATTCAGATTTAAAATACATATCAATTATGAGCAGCTAATAATTCCAAGAAGATTGTCTGAAATATCCAACGAGTGATACATGGCAAGCGTTACCATTGAAAACAGAAAGACTAATGGCTTGCGATTATTATTTTGGGAAAAAAGGTCAATTAGCGTTCAGTGATTGGAAAGTGTAAATATGTTTAAATCACGGGTTCGCAAGTGCGGCCATCGACAAGTATAATACAATATACTTATAAATATATAACCTCCTCGTATTTGAATGATATAACACACTTTGTACACTTTCATACATAACCTCGTACAAAGAGACAATTTCAGAAAATGTCAATGAAATGTCAATATGATTATCTATATTTCCTTTAAATTTTGTTAGTTCTTTACAACATTCAATTATGAAACATTTATTATACAACATTCGAGAAGTTTTGTCAAATTTTATGAACATCGATATATATTTAAATTGTATAATTCTAAAGATAGTATTTTTTCTGCTTAAATAACACCCACTTAGGTCATAATGGCTTATTAGGAGATTGACAGTCGCAAGAAGTCTGATGTGACCATTAACAACTTTTCATGAAAAAGTTTACTTAAGAATTTCTGGTTGAGAGCATTGAAAAATACATCTAAAACCATATACAAAGGTCTGATTTTCATTTAATGCTCTTTATTAAGGAACGCCATAAAGTTATTTTCAACTTAAAAATAGTTATTTTAATGAATTTTATAATTTTAGTATTTATTAATATAAAAGTATGTAACTGATAATAACATCTGCTCTTTTTCTAATGTAAAGCTATTATTAACAAAAATATATTTAATAAATATTAATAACTATTGATTAAATAGTGAATGTAAGAAAAAAATAATACAGTAAATTTTATTTTTTTTTCAAAATCATATAATTATAAATAAAAGAATATAATCAGTTAAGTATCACATTGTATGCAAAAATGTAATAAAAATAGAAAATGTACTTAAGGGTTGTATTATTCGAAAATAAGTCGTTAATTTTTTAGTAGCTAATAAAACAAATTAACAGCATTTAAAAAATGAGATAAAAATACTATAAGCAAAATTTTATGTACAGTAATGATGATTAAAAATGAGAAAGTGCAGGTATTTCCCAGAATAAATTTCTTTTATAACAAAATAACTGTATTAGGTGCTACATTTAAATACGTTTGGATGAATAAAATATTTATATATGAGTTATAAGAAAGATAAATAGGTTTTTAAAACAACTTTTAAGAATTATTTATAACGAATTGGAGATCTTCTGGTTTTCAAACTTCTTGATATCTCTGTCTGATATGTTCAGAGAATCATTTCAGTATGTTTCTCTCTAAACAGTAGTTAAAATTCTTATTAGTGAATACATCAATTAATTATTTTTGCAATTATTCAGGCCACTTTTTATTTTTTTAAATGTATTTAATAGAAAGACCGATATAGTTTGTAGTATTCGTAAAATAAAAAAAAAATATAGAATGAACTAGTTTGTTGTTCATAAATTTAATTCATATAAAAATAAAAAAATCAGAATTATTTATAACAAAATAATAATTTTTAAATGAAAGAAGATGTAATACGGTAATCACTATGGTTACCACACATTTTATTTACTTCACTGTCATGTTATCAAATTTCTTAACGTTTTAAATGAATAAAAAGTATAGTTTCTAAACACAAAATATGGATTCAACAACTACATTTCTTTATTTATGAATAAGACAATTTTTATTTTAAGGAGTAGTTGCGGTTTTCATTTACTTTTAATCGTTTTGGTGTGTTCAAAAAAAATACACAAATATTTTAAATCAAAGCACTGATTTTTCTGAAAACATTAAAGTACAATCGATGACTTTTAGTAAATTTTTTTTAAAAGTAACATTTTTGTAATTATAATTAAATCTACATGTTCATCCTTAGAATAAAATGTTTCTTATTTATTGTATTATTAAATTTCTAACCCTTTTATCGTACAAAAAAATACATAATCCGAAAAATAAAAATGAAATACAATAAAAACTCAATTATTATAAAATATAATAGCAATTAAAGACATTTAACTCTTTATTAATGAACGCATTAACTAATTCATATGGCTATTAGTTAACCTACTTTTTATTTATTTCTAAGAATTCACTTTTTGTCTTTATTTCTAAACAATGTAATACTTTATACTATGATACTTTTTTGTATATTCGTAGAATTCAGAAAAAAAATGTTCTAAAAACACATTTTCTGTAAGATGTTCGTTATCTCTGGTGAAGTAGGAAACCATTAAGAAATATTTTTAAAACAATTCTACTTTTTCTTCAATAAAGAGAGCAAATCTTTTTATAATTTAATTTTTATATACAAACATTTCATTTTTAAGTGTTATTTCGTAATGTTTTCAAAAACTTTGTCGTAGAAAAGTGTACGATTAAATTTATGTAGAAACTATTGGATATCTACTGTATACTGTAATTATTATATGTTTTTATTTCTATTCGTGAATGCATCAATTAATTCATTTAGTGACGAATTAACCTACTTTTTATTTCATTTTAAAAATATTTTTAAAAAAGACCACAATTTACTAATAATTTAAAACATTCGTAACTACTTCAAAATATAATATTTTGTACTGTAGATTTTGTACTTCGTAATATCACATAAGTATATTTAGAATACTTCTAACAAAGAAGATTTATCACCTTAAGATAAAAATATATGAATTAATAATTATTTTCATACTTATTTTTTATATCTGAATGTATCTATCGTCATTTTATTATATTTTACAGTTTACATTTCATTAAGAACAAAAACAGTTTAGATTTAATAAAAAAAAATGAAATAATTCAACTCTTTTAACATTTTTAACTCTTTTGCTATTTTATTTATATATACGAGTGTATATATATATATATATATATATATATATATATATGTTTTATAAACATTTGTAAAAAAGGATTGTAGCTATATTATTCAATAACAAAGAAAAGAAGAAGTTTTCTCGAAAAACTGTACTGTATTGCTGAAAGTTAATACAGAGAGCATATATCAATCAGAAAAGAAAATACAGGGGAAAATATATATGGTATGTGACAAAGAATAAAACCATTAATTTGTATTTTTAATATATAATTAGAAAATGGCGAAGTTTCATTTAATGAAATTATATCATTTCAAACATTTTTAAGAAAATTTAAAGAGTTAATGGCCTTAATATCTCAATCAAGGACATCGAGTTTTGTATATGTTAATTCGTAAAAAAATATCGCAATATAAAATATTCCATCATTTAAATTAATCTAATTATATATTCTTTAAATATGTTAAAAAACACATTCTTCGAATTATCACAAAATTTTTAATTTACAATTTATTTCTTTATATTAAAAAAATCAAATTAGATAAACTCGATTTAATTTTTATTTTACTTTCAGAAATTTTTGTCTTTACTCAATCTTAAATAAATCTAACTAATGTCAAGCCTTCTTTTAAGAAAGAAATTCAATCCTTTCAAATTTCTACAAGGCTATCTCTGGTAAGATTGCATCTCTGCAGTTAACGTATATAACTTATGCTTGTGACTATATTATTTTAATTTTGACAGTATTTTTTAATACATAATTCTTTTCTTAAAAATTTTAACTCTAATTGCAGGAATTTTAACAGAAAAATGACAATTCCGATCTAAAATTCGCAATTGATTCATTTCCTTTATAGATTTTTAACGCCAACTTAACAATACCTTCACATGATTATTATAACAATCATGTGAGTATTAATGAAAATTTGAAAATAAGCAATAAAAATATCTGATTTGTATTTTACTTCAAACTTTAACAGACTTCAAAATCTAGACAAATTATATATCTGGTACCTATTAAGACTATTTTAGCTTCATCGTATGAAAAGTGTTGGAGCTCAATGAGTTTTTTTTTGGGAGTTTACAACAATACCACCGCTAATTATCATTGTCTTGTATATATTCATTTTGGAATTTACTTGAGATTTATTAGCATTTTAAACATTGCCTGTATATGGATATGTTATACACAATTATGTTTATATTTAAATTTAATAAATATTAATTAAAAATTAATTTATGTGATAATTACAATACTTTTTCATTCCATTATAAATTAATTGCATATATATATATATATATATATATATATATATATATATATTAAAAAAAAATAATTTCATTTATAGAATGAAGATTTGACCCACTGACCCATCAGTACATATTAATGTTGCTACACATTCATATATGCAAAATAAACTCTACATTCACATACATAATACATGTTTGAACAAACTAATTTATACTCTTGTACTATATTTTAATAAACTATGTTTGAATAAAACTTACCAAATTTATGAAAAAAAGCGGTATTTTAAATCCAATCAATTGTTGAAGTGTTCTAAAACTGTTATGTTATAAAAGTGAATTATAATAATATTTTATACTTTTGTTATTTATGACATTTTGATATAAGAGCGCAAAAGAAATCTATTGTTAAAAAACATCGAGTTTATAAAAATGTTATAACGCCAGTACACACATCTACACTGTACACGATCTAGAACACAACTAAACTGATGTATTAATAGGTCAGAAATATGACAGTGCATGAATCAATGTTGCCAACTATTCAAACACACAGTACACCATAGCGAAATAACGACTGTGACTGACTGCACTACAGCGTGGTGGGTAGAGAACTCAGTCACCTCAGCCAAAACACCTGCCTGTTACAATTAGTAACGAATTAAAAACCTTGTTAAGTGCAGGGGCAACTTTTAAAAGTAAAATGAAAGACTGAAGTTCATATGCGACAGTTTGAGGACAATGTGATTGTTTACTTTTACAAATTGAAAATAAATAGGCACAGGCAGTTCGCTCTGAGTAGGGTTTTCACCAAAGCTTTAACTTCTTCACAATCTAGTCCCACTGCCACAAAGTAGGCTAAGATTGATTCCCGCTTTTAGTAGTGCATTACTAGAAATCTTCATGGAGGGTTATTTTTCCCCTAAAGACCAGCATTGGTAAAATGCTGTCGTGACCCACCATTGAACAAAAACAGATTGTTAGCAACAAAAGGTAAGACAAAAAAATTTATTTTCATTTCTTGTACGTACCTTTAAAATTAAATTTTATCTAATGTAAGGTTAGGATTTTGACAACTTTGCACCAATTAGAAGGTTTACATATTATAAGTGCCTTATACAACGACTGTTTTAAGGAACGATCATTAGTCCTGCACTAATTGCGGTCGTTCAACGGGGGTCTACCGTGTATATATATGATCTCCCTCTCTCTCTCTCTCTCTCTCTATATATATATATATATATATATATATATATATATATATATATATATATAATCTCCCTTTTAAGGAATTCATCAAATATTTCATTGTTCATACAATCAGAAATATTTATTAAATGAAATGATAGTATTTTATATTATTGTATCGTAGTTTATAAATAAATATTAAATTAAATATTTTATAAGATTTAATTTTCTTAACTCCAGACATTGAACCAGTCTAATAATTTCTAATTATTTTTAGTAAAAAGGAAAAGTACATTTCTTGATTTTAATTAACAGTTTAATGTAATTAAATGAAATTATTTTTTTATATCTTTAAAAACATAATTGAGGCAATAAAAAGTTCATTTAATAGCTAATTAATTAATCTTGATAGTTTTTATTTTTAAGGTATCAGTGCTTTTGATTTCTTTAACTTTTTTTAATATATATATATATATATATATATATATATATATATATATATATATATATATACATATATTTTAAAAGATATACATTCAAGTATTCAGTTACTGCGTACTTGTAATAACAAGCATTTTTAAATATTCATCACTTCTAAATTTTAAAAAAGCAGTAATTTTAATATAACTTTCACATTCAAGTTGTGTAAATTTCTACATTTTTGAATTTGTAAAGTATTTTATTGGCATCATTTTAAAATGAATTATATGCACATATTCTATCTACTCTAAGGTCTATTAAAGTAAACAAACAAGCTTCTAGATAAGACAGGGCAGGCCTTCAACTTCTAAAACCGACGAAAAGCTTATCGAAAAGCTAGACGAAAAGCTTACGTGCACTTATCAGTGCCAATCGACAACTGTTTGTAAGATTGCAAAACAAGCAGAAATATCATACGAATCTTGCTAAGACATTTTGATCAAAGCTTTGGACATGAGTCGTGTTGATACATTATTACTGTATATGCATAACGACAACGCACAATCTAATGCTTCTCTTCTGCTTTGGCGAAGAAGAGTCACTCTCATTCCCCGCCTATCGTACTCATTTGACTTGATCTCGTGTTACTTTTTTTTGTTTCCGAAACTGAAGAGCTCATTAAGATGATGCCATTTTCAAACGATTGAAGAGATAAAATAAAATTCAGATATGTTAAATTATACTTGATTGAAAATTTTTTATACATTATTTAGACATGGGTTTCGAGAAAAAAGTTATTATTTTTTTCTGAGAATAAATTCATATTTTAATAAAAAATTATAAATAATAAAAGATAATTATAGGTCGTACGATAGATATATGTTTATATAGATTCATTAAAATTATTCATACATATAAAATAAACAAATATAAACGATAGGCTTATCAATTGTAAATAGTAATGCGAATTTTAATTGTCATTATTTATTTTCATAATCAATCAGATAGAAAACCGTTTTCTTTGTAACAGTTATTAAATAAAACTGAAATACGAATATATATTTGTGTCAATTATCGGAATGTGATTATTGATATGAAACATTCACATACTTTCGCAAATGATTTTTTTACTCCACACACCACATCAAATTTTTCTATCAAATTTATTCAATAAATCATTATTAATCAGTTTCGGTTGTCGTTTATATTTCGATGGCAACGCTGTCATCCTCAGAGTGAAAATTTATCAAAAAATCTACTTGGTTCTCTGAAAATGATGGTGTTGTCATTGA
Source organism: Acanthacorydalis orientalis (assembly GCA_034766995.1). Classification (NCBI taxonomy): domain Eukaryota; kingdom Metazoa; phylum Arthropoda; class Insecta; order Megaloptera; family Corydalidae; genus Acanthacorydalis; species Acanthacorydalis orientalis. The sequence continues at coordinate 42,567,975 of CM068313.1, read as the reverse complement.
AATGCGCCTAGGTAAAAATCGAAAGTAATCAATAATGATTTAATGAATATTTTTAATCGGAAAAATTTGTATGGTTTATGGAGTGAAGAAAGATTTCATTTGTAAAAGTAATATTAGCCAGTGTTAGAACTGTTATTGCGATCCATATGCTCATTTCTCTTTACATTCAATTATATTGAGCCTTTTACAAAAAAATATTTACTTGAAATTAATTGTTTAGATATTTGTATAAAATATAATAAACTTATCATTTTAACATTTATATATATATATATATATATATATATATATATATATATATATATATATATATGCATATGTATGTATGCGTGTATTAGGTGTAAAAATTATTTTTTTGTCTTTAAACTGAATCAGTTATAACTCTTTTAAATTAAAATATTTTTTCGTCATTAATTTGTCCATTTAGTCCACATACATACATATATATATATATATATATATATATATATAAATATATATTTGTGTGTGTGTATATGTGTATCAAAATGAAAACTTTTTTATAACATTCGGCCTAATCATTTGTATAAACAAATTTTATCGATTTGAATATAAGCAATAAAATGCTTAAAAATAAAAATATGAATTCTTTATTTTATTAAAAGAAATCCCAATGTTTAATTTTAATACATAGATAAAAAATTAACAGGAAATCTATTTATTACAACCTTTTTGAAATTAATGTATCATTTTAAGAGAAATTTGTAATGATGTTAAAAATAAATATTTTTGAAATTTTATTTTTATAATTAATTAATAAGCAATTTAATAATGCAACCAAATGTTTATACTATTTTTTATTACATATTTCTATGTAAATAAAAAAAAAATTATTGTAGTTTTGCACGCAGTAATTTTTGATAATTTTTGAAAAACTATTATTTTAATGTATCAAAAAAAAACCTGTTTAGTTATTTTAGATGTAATTTTACAATTATAGTAAAACAATACTTATAAGAAAATAAAAACGGAAAACGAGGAGCATAATCTAAAATTTCGAAAAAAAATTAGCAAAATTTTATGATATATTAAAACTTTATACTTAGTGCAATGTAATGTAATATAACCGCGTTTTTAAATTATCTTGTTAGTTTTCCTTTACATTATAATTTTTAGATATGAAAAATGTAAAATTATTGTGAAATAAACGACACTTTTAGCATAGATAAAGTAAGGATGCCTTTAAACGCCTCTAACAGAATTTTAAAAATATCTATTTAAAATATTCATCATTTTAGCAATGCGCTAGACATGTTTAAATTAATTATAAACTCTATAAATCTATATTCTATAAAACCGATAAATCTATATATATATATATATATATATATATATATATATATATATATATATATATATATATATACGTGGGTCGTTTGATAAGTATGGTAAAAAAGCAAGTTAACAGTTTTTTTTGTCAAAAATTGATTCATTTAAAGAGCACCTTTTTGTGCGCCAATCTTGACCGTTTTTGTTTTTCAGGTCTTCTTTTAAACGGTCCAATAAAGTTGCATAATAGACTCCTATTATCGTTTTTCCCTTCGTTAAGTAGTCGATCAGGATGATTCCTTGGGAATTACCAAAAAACAGTGGACATCATCTTCCCAGTCGACAAACACTTTCACAAGTCCTAGTTTATTGCTTTGACTGTTGCTTCGAGTCAGGTGTGTTATGTTTAATTCACGGTAACGAACGACACAAAAAGGCCTACGGATTGCGGTTAAACATCTATAATGGCCACTACAAACAGCTGAATAACGCGTCGCTTCTGGCCGAATTTCGCCTTTTGAATATATTTGTATATAATACGTAATTGTATATTTGAAAAGTGACATTTGATAACCGTGGCATTACTAAATAAATGGTGGCGTCACATCATAGAAATTTACCAAACTTATCAAACGATCCACATGTACCTAATTATGTCTTTTGTATGTATAGCGGGAAGTACGAAGCAACGCAAAACGAATAATCGCAATACAGTGATTTTTTTATATGTAATCTTTCGCAAATTATATATTTATAATGCCAAAATTGAAAATAGAACGTATAGTCAGTTTTAGCAGTGAGGATAATGTAAAAATATATAATATTTATATATGTATCAAAGTTAACCTAAACTTCATTTATAATAGGTCCATACTGCTGATAATATATTAAATGAAGATTCGAAAAAGAAGTGGTTATGTAAAACACCAGGAGAAAAATCTGCAATTGTTATATTGCAGTTAGAAAAACCTTCATCCATTACCGGTTTAGATATCGGTAATGAACATTCAGCATTTGTAGAAGTTCTTGTTGGAAGAAGTACATTTGACAATTCAGAATATAAAGTAGGTTTTGTAATCATTAAATGTATTTAATATCATCATTTAAAGAAGTTTAGGTATGTCAAGTCATCATTAACAAATGTGTCTTTAATTCAGTAATTTTATTTATAAAGTTAATTTCACATCGATATATTTTCCCAAATTTTATTAAATTTAAAACATGTTCCCTCATTGATATTTTTGAAAAATTTGGAAAGCCAACAAAAAATAAAAGGTACATTCTCAAATAGGTTTTGCTTACGACATCTTCTTTTATGACACCACTTGATTCTCGACAATCGCAAAATGTCAACAGAGTTCGTATGTTTTCGATTGAAAATTTTTGTAAACCGATTTGTGATGAACGATGGGATCGATTAAAGTTAGTATGTACCCAGCCATTTAATAAACATGTTCAGTACGGTCTCTCTTTTGTTATAATACATTCTTCGGATGGTCAAAGTAGTGAAAGTAATGGTACTGCAGCGGTATTAAAACTAGGAAAATTTAAATTACTACCTGAACCACCAAAAGATGAAATAGTTGCTGGAAGTTTATTCTTAAAACGAAAAGAACTTGAGAGTGAAAAGCCTTCAACAGGTTTGTCAACTGCATGTAATTTAATTACACGTTATTTTTTCTATTATTTATACTGTAGCTGCAGCAGCTATTAGAGGTGCATCACCAACAAAAATTCTTGAAAATAAAACTGGGTTATTGAAAGCAAAAAAAGTAAATTCTTCATCAAGTCCTAAACATGACATTGGTACAGTATCCAGAAATCGTAATGAAATATTTTATGATGATGAAGATAGTACAGATAATAAAAAAATTGACACAGTTATGCAAAAACATAAACAAGATAAAATTAATAAACAAGATACAACAAACATTGACGGAAAAGATCAAAAAATAGTACATAATAAATGTAATGAAGAAAGCAGTTCAACTAATGCTAAAAATACAAATCAGGCTGCTGGCACAAGTGAAAAACGTACCTCAGAATCACTTTCAAATAAACCCAAAAAGAAAAAAAAAGTTATAAGGACAAAACCGTTTTCTGAACTCTTCAGTGGTGTTGTGTTTGTTATTAGTGGATATCAAAATCCACTTCGTGCAGAAATTAGGGAAAAAGCGTTACAAATGGGAGGAAAATATAGACCAGATTGGGGTCCAGATTCAACACACTTAATGTAAGTTTATTTAATTGAAAAAATTAACATTCTTTTTATATATTTTTTTAATGACTGTTACCTATATGTATTTCAAATTTTGAATAAAAATTTACATTAATTTAATGAATGCAAAGTATCAGGAATAATTACATTCATTTATTATATTGTAGGATTATTATCCTTAGATATATTTTAATTTTTATGTTATTTATATGTAATTTTTAAATTTTAAAGAAATTGTCTGCCCAATTAATAAAATTTTAGTGTAAAACAATCTAAACTAATATCAATTTTGTATATGTGTGTGTGTAAATATGTATATATATATATTTGCTTCACAGCAAAACAATTGATTTTAAAAATAAACCAATGTTTTCTGGTATTAGTAATATTAATTCAAATTTTTCTATGAAAATTCACTTATTCTATACATATTTACAATAGAAGATTACAATGAGAAAATTGCAATAGATAATTAGTTTTGCATTAAAAATAATCCAGGTCATTTGTTTCTTCTTCTATCATCAATAAGCACATTATTATAACAATAATATTAGCTTGTTATCATATGTTTGTTGTTAATAGTACCTAAATAAATGTACTTTTAGATGTGCTTTTTCTAATACACCAAAATATAATCAAGTTCGAGGACATGGTAAGATAGTGAGAAGTAATTGGATACAAGACTGTTATAATAATCGTAAACGATTACCTTGGAGGCGGTATGCGCTCAATCCTAGAGATCAAAATAGACCTGAAAGTGAAGATGAAATTTTAGATGAAGACCTACTACTTAATGAAAAAGAAAATAGAAATGAAAGAACTTTTAATATCTCATCTGATTCAGATAATGAAAATGAAACTGAAATTGTTCCATCTGAAAATAAAAACCAAACAGAACCATCAGATCGAGAGCAATCATCAAGTACTAATTTAAAAAATGATAATTGTGTACAAGATATATATAATAGAGATACTGATGAAGAAGAACTTATCGAACCAAATATCAACAGTCAAGCAACTGTATTGCCAAGTTTTTTTTCTGACTACATTTTTTGTATTGATGAGCAATTGGAAGATGCAGATATAATAAAACGTTATATAATAGCTTATGCTGGGTAATAAAAAACATTTAAAATAAAATGTTATTTATTTGAGTTAGATGAAGTTATTTTAAAATTCAATTCTTTATTGCAGAGAAATTGTATCGGATGTACAAAAATGTCAATATTTTATAACTGAAAGTAAACAAAAGAGGGAAGAATTGTCTTCAGAAAAAGTTAATATTGTTTGTGTAAAGCCACTATGGATCTATTTATGTGAACAGGAAAATTATTTAATACCATATAATGATTATATATTAAGTGCATGAATTGATAAAATATTATTGTTTTAAATTATGCTGTATATTATTTTAAATAAAAAATAGCAACATACTTATATATTCTTATTTTTAAGTATTTACATATATATTTTTTTAAATAAAATGAATTTTTATCTATATCATCACTCTCTTTCTGTCTACTATTGGCTGAATGCCTCTTCCAAGACTAAAAAATATGTATATATATATATATATATATATATATATATATATATATATATATATATTCATAAAAAGTTGATATTTTTTCTTTTGCACATGATCAAGGTGGTATAAAGTTCATCGTAATTACATTATCTCATGATAATAATAAAGCTCAGCATACTTTTTGCATTCAATGATTACTACAATGAAGTACTGATAAAAAACTGAATTATGTATGTCTATAAATAATCACTGGTGGTTTTTAATTTTTCTTAGAAATTATGCTTACATACACACGCACATACATACATATATATATATATATATATATATATGTATGTATATATATATATATATATACGGTCGTTCAGCGAGGGTCTACTGTATATATATATATATATATATATATATATATATATATATATATATATTGTCGGCAAAGTCCGACTTTACCTAAGCAAACTGCGATTTACCCAGCCGCCGTCAGTTAAAGTCCGAAGTAGAAGCTTTACTCGAGGTTGTATACCTGCGCTTGGCCGGGTCAAAAAAGGTGAGGGAGACGGTGTGGGTGAAGGTGATTTAATTTTAATTTTGTAAATCAGGATACATATTGACTAGTCAAAGTCGGACTTCGATTGACGGCGGCCGGGAAAATCGCAGTTTGTCTAGGCAAAGTCAGGTTTAGCTCAGTCGTCGGATTTTACCGACAACATATATATATATATATATATATATATATATATATATATATATATATATATATATATATATATATATATATATATATATATATATATACGAAATAAACTAAATAGGATGGATACGAAAAGAACTGAAATTACAAACATAATAAGAACAGTGAGAAAATTGAAATGAGTGGAACATATTGCAAGACGAGAAAACAGTCGACGGACATGATTAATTATTGATTAGTAATTAAAAAATTTAACAAGATTCAGAAAGAGATCAATGAATAGACAAATGGGATGGTATAAGAGCAAGAAAATTTTTTGGAAATTTATGGAAAAGAGTGGCATTGAAACGTTCGGACCGGAAAGTTTTGGAAGAGGCTTTCATCCAGAGGCTGATGATAAAGATGATGATTATATATATATATAGTTATAGAAAAAGTTTATTTGTGAATGTGGTCTTCTGTATTTCATTAAAAAGTTAGGGATTGTTTTATTTCTGTCTCATAATAGAAATTTTTAACTTTATTTTACGTTTCGTATTTTTGTTTTTTTTTTTTTTACTTAAAAAATGTGACATCTTTAGGGTGCAGTTAAATTTAGAGTTAATGTTTAAGATTACCTATTTCTTCCAAAATACGAGCTTCTGCTTGACGTAAAAAACTGATAAAATATAAAACATTTTGATCTTTTGCTATTGATCCCATATACTTATTTATAGTTCCAAAAATCACATAGTTTACCGTTGATGGATAACCTAAGCTTCTTATACCGTTTTATAGGCGGTTTTAAAAATCTTGTACATTTAATTGTGTTTTTCAAAATATTGAAATAATTCTTAGTATGAATTAATTTTTAAGGTTCCAGATAATTAAGTTCATTAGCCTTTTCATATTTAAAAAATCGTAAATTAATGTTTACACCTTAGTTTTGATTTCTATTCTTATATTGATAATAATTATAAATATTTCTACGATAACTTTTGTCTGTTTAGGTAGAAAATGGCAAATTCATTTGAAATTATTAATTGTACAGCGATCAGATAAATCTTTTTAATACAATGGAACAATTGTGTATATCAAGTAAAACAAAATCAAATATGTAGCTTCGATACCAAAAGAATGATTTATCTCTAAAATAAATATTGAAATAGAAAAAAAATGGAAAATTTTTATTTATTTTTTTTATTGAAAACTAATAGTTTTATGGACTTTCAGTAAATCATTTCTTCAATAATAATATGTGTTTATTGGACTTCTCTTATCTATTTAATTATTTTAAAAGATTAATTATTTTAGCTAATTAAAATTATAACTTTAAAACTTCTATAGAATTATTTTTTTACTAAAAAATCAAATGTATATATATATATATATATATATATATATATATATATATTACAAATCTATATAATAAATATATTTTTATATCAATTAATGCGTTATTTATTAAACAATTGTTTTACATGTTTTATCTTTCTCTTATCAGTTTAAAGCAAATAAGTACTTAATTCTAATGTATTAATATAAATAATTTTCTGAATTAGATTAGTTTAGGAATTTGAATAGAATGATTTAGGTTTAATACTCAATTCATTGTTATATGGTGTGTGAGTTCATAATTATCACTATGACGAAGTTATGTTGTACTTTTACAATTTTTCTGTTTTTAATTTCTTGGGCTACTTGTTCATATATTGATTTAATTGAAAAATATAAAATAGGTAAGTCGGTGTCATATTTTTACAATAATTATTTTTGTATAAATTTATCGTATATCCATATTCGATCATATATCCATTTTACAATGGCAAATTAGATATAAGCAATTAACAAAATATGTGATACATTGAACAGTTGTATATATATATATATATATATATATATATATATATATATATACATATTATATAATTTTTATATTTTCCAAAATTTAATCATATACTTTTATATTTCCTCTATATAACATTAATCGTCATATTTAAACCTTGCACCCATCAAAGATAACATTGTTAAAAACATATGTTTCTAACAATATTATTAACAAAGTCTTCAGACTTTTAGGAACATATTAATTAAATTTCCTGTCTAATATTCATATAGAATTAATAAAATGTCCATGCATCCATGAACGAATGTATTTCTAAAATAAACATTTTATAAGATTAAAACATATCAAATATTAATTAAAGAAACTTGAAAATAAATATTTTAATACAATTTCTTCATAAATGAGATTCAATTAATATATTTATAATTTTTTAATTGTCGTTTGTAATTTTATACTGTATTAACATTCCAATGTGTCTACTCATATTTTCATTTTATAAGCTTTTTACTTTAACACAATTGTATAGTTAGATTGCCTACAATTAAAGCAATAAATTCGATAAAAAAAACTATAAATTAGAAAAAAACTAATTCATTAACATTATTTATCTATTTTAAAAAAATATTTTAATTGTACTAATTAATGTATTTGAAAATTAAACTGATTTTTACGTATTAAATAAAAAATATAAAGTATCAACTTTCATTTTTTAGTTATAAAAATCGTACACTGGTTAACTTGTTCATTAAATTAATATAATTTTTTTGTAATCGAGTCTCATATTTATTTGTATAAGAAAACCAATTCTATATGATCAATGTTATTTTACAAACAGGCCATATCGACTTTTGAATTATATATGTTTTGTATGTATAACGAAATATTTACATTTTTTCTCATTTCTAAAACCAGAAATGTGAAAAACATTTGAAGTTAAAATTTTTCACTTAAAATCATTTATATTTAATATTTTATTTTATTCCAACATTTTTCGTACTTTTAATTTAGGTTTTTTTATCTTAATTGTCCAAAAATAAAACTTATAAAACCTCTTAATGAATTATAAACATTATATATATATATATATATATTATATATATATATATATATATATATATATATATATGTCATATATGCTTTTAGTTTTACCAGAATTTAATTATATAAACACATCTGTGAATCCATGTGATGATTTTTATGAATTCTCTTGTGGAAATTTTAAAAATATTCATCCAATACCTGAGAGAAAGCCACTATGGGATGGTTTTCAAATATTACAAGAAAAGTTAGACATTATAACAAACGGTAAATATATTTTTGTTATCAAACAAGCTTATTTTTAAGGAACATGATATAATCGCAGGTGCGTAATGATTCCATTTTATCTCCTTCATCAGTTTTAATATTTACTGTATTCAGGTGTGAAATAAATTTAAGTATAAAAAATATTTCTATTTCTAATTACGTAATAAAATTTTAATCTCTATTATGTGAAAGTGAATGGTTTTTTTAGTTTCTAAATTATATATTTTTTTTGTATATGCATAAATGATAATTTGAACTCTTCTTGTTTATTCCTTTTTAAATATCATTTTTGTTCTGAATTATCTTAATTTTTAAATTACAGGTTTAAGTTTGATATAGGTTTTCAATTAATTGACTGTACTTCTTAAAGCATTAATTTTTATAAGAGAAAAGAATTAATTACATACATTTCTATCACATTCACTTTATGACTAATAATTTTTATAAAAATGCATTTGTTTGTGTTGAAAGAAACTTTTAATATTTTTTTAAAAAAAATAATTTTACTTTCACATATTTTTTCCATTTTTTCATTTATTCTATTTGAATACGTCGAATATTCTTTTATTAAAAATGAAGAAAATGTTTACATAAAACAAATAAATATAATAAATATAAGTGATAATATAATTTATTTTTAGTCACAAAGCTGAAATTTACTTAATTCATTATTAAATATTAAATATTAATGTTCAAATAATAAAAATGCATACTAAAATCATATAATTAATATTGTTTTCAAAATTTAGTTTATTTAATTATTAAAATAAATAATCATTTAGCGATAGTTATAATAACTGTCCAGAAATGTAAAAACAAAAATTCAATTCAGAAAAAAATGTTTAATGTTAATTTATTTCAGTTTGATGTAGAAAATTGGAATCAATTAAATGTTATTAGTTGTGATTTTTAATATATTTTTGCTGACGTCCCCTAAAGTCCCAGATAAATACATTAGCAAATACATTTTTAAGATCATTTTGAAAATTATATTTTTCTATTTTATGAGTATTATTCCTAATCTTTTTTTAAATTTAGTTTTGAACACAACAGATGTTATTAATAATGAATAAATTATTTAATTTTAATCTAATTCAAGTTAAACTGCAAAAAGAGGTATTTTTTTATATTTTGATTGGCGTTCAATTATAATTTCAATATAATAAGTATGCCGTTCAATATTAAATAGGTCACAAAGTGGCTATTTTCTAATAAATTAATTGTTGTAAAAAAATAATAAATGATTGTAAATTAATATGGTTTGTGAAAAATCGGTTTCAATTTCAGGCTTGGTATCTACTCCAACGTATAAAAGTGATTGTGAAACAATTAAAAAGGCCAAAGTAATGTATCAGAGTTGTATGAATTTGAAATTATTAGACGAAATTGGTTTATCACCCCTACATGACATAATAGACAGATTTGGCGGATGGCCAGCTATTAGTGCTGAAACACAATGGAGTTTTTCATGGGATGCAGTTGGTGAACTTATATCTCAATTCGGAATTCCGTTTTTCTTTGATATATCAGTAAAACCAAATTTATATAACACAAGTGAAAATATTATATTTGTAAGTCCATTTTTAATTCATTATGTTTATATTTGTATATATAAATATAAAATAAAGGGTAAATTGGGTCATGTAATAAATATTTTTGTAACTTTTAAAATGCTTTTAAGCTTGAGCTTTCAAATTTATCAGTGTATTCATGTTTTTTTTATCAAAAAATTCATTTAATTATTTTCATTTTATTATTTTCAATTTTATAGTATTTGAAAGGCATAGTAATGGAATCTAAAATACAGTTTAAATTAATAATTTTGTACTTTTTTACCACCTCAATCTATTGTATGAAGAAAGATTAGATCTCTCTCTCTCTCTCTCATATATATAGTTATTTTTTTTACACTTTTTTGTACTTATGACATTTAAATTTTTTAAAACCACATAATTTACTTAAATATATGATTTTTTTTTAATAAAGTATGAGATATTTTTTTTATTACAAAATTTAATTCAATGATATGTTTTTAAATGTATTTTTAATGAAACAGGTATAACTTACCTCAATTTAATTTTGTTAGTTTTTGTTCGAGACATTTTTTTTCACTTATTACATATCGTTTTATAGTAGGTTGTTTATTAAATTATCATATTATAATAAATGAAAATAAATTTTTATCATCAAATTTCTAAATCGTTAAATGTTGCAGATATCAATTTTTATTGGAATGATTTTCATTTCTTTTATATCATATTAAGGTCTGTTTTAGCCAGTTTTATATTTGAATTAAAAGTATTTTGATTGAAATTTTTACTTATAATCTAATATATTTATTATGATACTTAATAATACACATTTTCTTAATGAAATATAATTTAAATTGGCTTTTAAAAGTGCAGAATACTTTCATTTTATTTCTATATGTTTATCAAACTAATTTGCGAATATATACATACATACATGTGAAAATATATACATACATACACACAAATATACATATATATATATATATATATATATATATATATATATATATATATATACATATGTATGTATGTATATAGTTACTTTTAGAATGAAATAAAGTCAATACACTTATTTAATAAATTTTAATTAAATTCATTAAACATTTGGATTATAGATTTCAAAAGATCCTGTAAATATACCATTTCAAATTGTATTCGATTATGATTATGAATATTTGAGTTCTGAAAAATCAGTTAAAGCGGACAGTCCATATACAGTATATTTATCAAAAATAGCATTAGGTTTAAGAAGAAACAACATGACTGTTAGTGATGAAAAAGTTCTAGAAGATACGAGAAAAACCGTAACATTTATAAATGATATAAAGGAAGGCACAACTAATTCTATGGTAAAATGTATATTTTGAATCTTCTTCAAAAATATTTTCTAGTTTTGAAACTTTTTTAGCTTAATGCAAAATATTAATTCTTTTATTACAGTCTAATTTACCAAATACATTCGATGTCATTACTGTGAAAGAATTACAACAATGGATGGATTTAAGTCTTGGAGAGGAGTACGAACCATCAGTAAGATTTAAATATAATGTCCTTTTCATAGGGATATGTTATCAAATAAACACAATATTCTTATTAGAAACGAAAAAACTCAAGTATGTATTCGGTTGGTAGGAAAATAATTGCGGTTTTTGCGTTAGAATTCTAATCTTGATTTTTTCAATAAAAGAATCATTTCATCGTATTCATGTTAATATCATTTTAAAGTACATTTTTCGATCTGTATTTTGGTAACATCGAGTTTGGTTTTATTATTAATTTTACTTCAAATTAGGCTATTGAATTAAAGATAAAGAAGAAGCAAATAAGAGCAATTGTTTGTGTGAATTCCAAACGGGTGGTAAAGCAGCAGAAACTGCTCGTAAACTTAACGATGCTTTTGATGTGGGTACTGTTAATAGACCTACGGTGCGTGCAATGGTGGTTTCAAAAATTTCGTGCTAGGGTCGAGATCCTTGAAGATGAAGAAGGTCGTGGGCGTCCTTCTTCAGTTCATAACGACCAACTGAAGGTGTTAGTTGAATCGGAACAACCCATAACAATTCGAAAGCTTGCACAAAAGTTAGGCGTTAGTCTTCTTACTGTTCTGCACCACTTAAAACCACTTAAATTAAAAAAAAAATGTGAATGAATTTGAATATCATAAACCGTAATTATTTTTCTACCAACCTAATACAATACAAATATACAACGATACTAGAGCATTTTCAAAGATTTACATTCCAAATGCAATATTCGAAATTCAATTGTCATTGTAATTTTCCTTTTGTTCGATTGAAATTGTTATTAAAATATAAAATGTCTTCATACATTCTATAGTTGTAGCTATAGGCGTTTGCTTTTTTAAAATAAATATTTTTACTGCTCCTTTTCATATTTTTAAATAATTTTGTTTTAATAAAATAATAAGATTATTTTATAAATTATACAAGCTATTGTATTGGTGAAAATAAGTTTCATAAATTAATAACTCCCTAGACACTACGTAAAAACTTTTTTCTTCAATCAAACTATTCAACTGAAAAATCTTACGATTTTTTTATAATCTAGAGGTTTGCACATGACAGTATGGTCATTTAAATGTCCATAAACAATAATCAATTGTTGAATATTTTGGTCGGAGAAAAATTTGTTTGATTAGCGTGAAGTAAACATTCATTTATGAAAGTAAATTTTATCATAGCAACAACAACTCTGGTGGATCTACATAGAGTAGGTAGTTTTTTTTTAACTGGGTGATCTTTATAAGAACAGAGTTTAACATTTTCGCAAATTAGTTTTTAGTTCTCGCATTTTTTCTGATTAAAATGTTCAATAAATGATTACTGATTATTCTTATCATTGCTTATGCGACTTTTGATGGAGATACCATCATCCACAAAGCGCTGAGATGCAGAAAATTGGAGAAATTCTATATCTTAGCACAAAATTTTCTTGTGTATAGTAATTCTTTTGATCTCTAATTTATAAATTTATCAATAACAAATGTTTTAATATGTCATTATTCCTTAAAAAAACTACTGAAATAACATTAACATCAAATGACGTATAAATATCAAAAATTCAGATTAAGAAATAATAGGTATATTCACGTTAACTGTTGATGTATATTAACTATATACATTAAAAAATAGTAAAAAGTGGAAGTAATATTCGCACTAATTATTTTCATTATGTACACCTAGAAAGATTTTTTGAAAAGAAATATGAAAAATGACATTTATTATTGCTGATTTCTATATATATATATATATATATATATATATATATATACATATATATATATATATATATATATATATATATATATATATATAAATGTTTTAGTTGAATTGGCATAAATTTTTGCAACAAATATTTAAACCCGTTGATGTGGAAATAACAGAAAATACACGATTATTTTTTGTAAACGCAGTTAATTTTCAAGGAATGTTTAAACATATTGCTAATCAACCACATCGTTTATTAAATAATTTCCTTATGAGTCGACTGATGACATATTTGAGTCCTGATACCAATGAATATATGCGAAAAATTCATGATGATTATTATAAACCTACTCCAGATTACAAAAGGTATTGATCAATGTCACGTTTGAATTAGAATGTTTATCGATTATTTTGAATATCAATTTTAAATAATAAATAATTTATTTGCTATATTTGAAATGTTTTTGAAATGAATTGCTTTTTTTCAGATGGAAGTATTGTTTAAGAAAAGTGACAGATTTTCCTAATTTTGGTTTAAGTTTAGCTGCTACACAAATGTATCAAAAATATTATTTCAATCCACAAAATATTCGAAATGTAAGATATGTTAATTATAATAATTAATTCGTTAATTGAAAGAGCATTAAATATTTTATTTTCAATTGGCAGGCACAAGAAATGACGGAAGATTTACGTGCAGCTTTTGATGAGATTCTTGATGAGGTAGAGTGGATGGATAATGATGCAAAAAGATTAGCAAAAAGCAAATTACAACAAATGTTGGTATTGATCGGGTATCCTGATATGTTAAATCATAATTGTTTGATAGATAAACAATTTTCAGCACTGAAGATATGCAAACATGATTTACTAGGAAATGTTAATCGTTTGCGTTTACATATTTATCAAGAAAATTTAAAGACGCTTTACCAGACTAAGGATAAAACTATGTAAGATTTTATAAAATTCAATTATTTTTTTATAACATATATAAAATAATTTAGGAGTGATTTATAATAATAAAAATAAAAAAGCTATTTGCATGTACTTTATATTCTAATAATGGATTATTATGAAAATTATAATTGACATTACATTTTACTAAAATGTGTATCATAAAAAAAGTACTTGAAAAGTAATGCAATAATAATTAATTCGTCCGTATTAATTCTACGTTTTAATTGATATAATTTTGATATGATAGGCATATATTACAATATTCTAAATTTTTATTCCTTCATACAGATTCTAAAGTATATTATAATGTGTTTTATAATCGTCTCTAATTTAAAAAGTATGAAATGATTACAAGTTTGATGAGTTTTAATATTATTTCCTCGTTATAATGTTTTTTCTTTTTTACTAAAAAAAACATTAAGGAATTTGGTTCATTTTTTACAACAAATAAAACAGATTAATAAATATCAAATTCTAATATCGCATTGAAATTATTCGTACAGATATATTAAACTTTTCTTATTTTGCATAACAGCCAATATAATCTTTATAAGAATTCATTTACATATAGTTAATAATTAATGTGTCAGTTATTTATGATTTACTAAATTATTCCTTGATTCCAATAAATTCAATTTTATTAATGACTTTGAATAACAATTTATCATAGTGCATCATATACTTCTTATAAATCCTTTAAGAAGATTTATAGAGAAACAACACTGATTAATTATTATAGAATATATGTTTTAAAATATTACTGTACTATTTTATAAAAAGTGTAATTTATTTGAAGCGACCTAATAATGTGTAAATAATTGAATTTGGAACATAAAACAGTGCATTTATTAATTATTTATTTATAAACATTTTTTTTTCAGTTGGGAAAAATCGCCTCTGTATGTAAATGCATTTTATTATCCGTCAGAAAATAAAATATGTAAGTTTATAATTATATTGATGTATTTTTAAATCGCATTGCCAAATTTAATACTAAATTAACACAAAATCATTCTTTTCTCTTTTAAATATAAAATTATTAGATCTCTACTTCTAAGTTTTTTTTAAAATTTGAAAATGAATTTTAAGCAAAAAGTAAACCAGCTTTTTTAAGATTGTTTATGTTTTTTTATTAATTTTCAATCAGCAAAATTCTTTTTAACACTATAAAAAATTATGAAATCTTTAAATAGATAAACAATATTTGTTTTTATTTGTTAAATTTCTAATAAAATATATTGCGAAATATATGAAATAATATTATTGTATACATATGACATACTTCGATTAGTTTTTGAAATATAACATAGAAATAAGTCAATTAAATTTGTGTATTTAATAAATTGTAAAATATTTTATTCACATTTTGCTATACATTAAATATTAAATAATGTCCTTGAATCAACTGATGTGAATTGTTTTTTTTTCAAAAAAAGATTATTATGATATCAAATTTACAAAACCAAATAGTCATTTTTATATTATGTATGTAATTAATGATAATTGCTACAAACATTAAAAGCTAACTAGGTTTCTCATAAGAAAATTTACTGTACATATAAAAAATAATTTGGAGTTCTCGAAAGTTTAGTGAAATACAAAAATGTAATAAACAAAGTTATATCAAATATAAATATTGTAATTTTGTTGTCATTTTCAGCGTTTCCAATCGGTATAATGAATGCGCCATTTTTTACGGGACAAGAAAGGTAAAGATTTATATATATATACCAATAATTTTTTATAAGATCTTTTTATTAATAATGATCATACTTGTTTTTTGGTCGACCATTCTGTTAATAAATCTATAAATTCTGTATTTTGAATTCACAATTCACTGAAAACAGTGCCCTTATTTCAAAATTAACATCATAAGTACTTCATTCTTTTTTAATCATATGTTTTAATATCTCGAAGAAGTATTTTTTTATTTTTAAATTAACCATTGTTTAGCACTTGTTTACTTTATAACATTTATTTCTCTATGATAAGCAATAACTAAATGCTTCAGTTCTTTTTTTTCTACTATGAATGGCTTATTTATATAAATTTAATATTTATTTATTATTATTTTTTTAATCTTAATTTAAGTGGAAGTATAATACCATAATTTTGTTTAACAGGTATAGGAATCCTTTTTTAAATTATATAAGAAAACATCATTTTGTTTTAAAAATATGTAAATCTTTAATTTTCGTATTATTTTGCATTTTTATTATCACGATTAATTTTCATAGTTTTTAATAGAGAGAGAGAGAGAGAAAATAAATATACACTTATTTTCTTCAAACAAAACTAGTGAATACTTATCAAAAAAATTCGTGTATCAAGTTTTATTCTTTTAATTATTTTTGTTATTGCATATATTAAAAGAATTGTAAGAACAGAATGAATTAGTTTTATAGATTATGGTCGAATTGGTACCTTCTTAGGACATGAGATCACACATGGATTTGATAGTCAAGGAAAGTTCTACAACGCAAATGGAAATTTCATTTTAAATTCAAAATTTAATGAAACAACTTTGGAAGCATACAAAGAAAAAGAGCGGTGTTTTATAGATCAATATTCAAAATACATAATTCCTCAGTTAAACATTCCGGTACAATTTTTTTATTTTGTATATTTATTAAGGTTTATTTGTGTATTTATTGGGGATTTTGTGTTATATGTTCATTTTAACTCAACAGTAAATTTAGATGGCTCCAATTAAAAGTTGTAATACTTTTGAGTATATCAAAAGTAGTGTATCAAAAGGTGTATTTTATTTTTCATCTAAGATATGCAAAAATTATTAATAGAATTTAATAAAAACGTATCTATTACATTTAAACTCAATTCAACTGATTAATATGATTATCTTTGGAAATTATATATATATATATATATATATATATATATATATATATATATATATATATATATATATATATAATTTTTTGTATCTCCAATCTGTTAGATAAGGATCACGTTAAAATTCTTTCAATTTAAATTTATTTTTTCACATTTTCGAATATATTTATTCCATATGTTCATTATTGTATTTCTTGGTTCTATAATTTTTTTTGATTCATAGTGTGGTTTTTATTGTTCATTGTTTATATTATTCTTATTTCTGTATAATTATGTTTATGCCCATTTATTTCACATTATTAATATTCATTTATTTTTATATTTATCTTCCTATGTTTTTACGAATTTTTTTGTAATTCAGGCTTTATACTTTACTTTCCTAACATCATATAAACATATATTTATAATATATATATATATATATATATATATATATATATATATATATATATATATATACACATATGTTTGTGTGTGTATTATTTATTATTCTGAGCTAAAATGTAATACTATTTTTTCTAGGTAAATGCAAACAGAACTCTTTCAGAAAATATTGCTGATAATGGAGGATTACGAGAATCCTATAAAGCATATGAAAAATTAAAAAGCAGATTACTTTTTAAAAAACCAAGTTATTATAATAACATTGAAGACTATACATCAGATCAATTATTCTTTATTTCTTATGGAACTGTAAGTATTGTGTAGATCATTTAAATTGAGTGAATTCTCAGTAATATGACAGACTTATATGAAATCAAGGTGGTCTCATTTGAACTTGAGTTATTGGTTTATTGAAAGTCTTACAAAAATGGAATGAAACTAAACAAAAATTTAAAATACATCATAAATATAAATTCGAGTTTTGTATCATTCTTCTATAATTAATATAATTGAATACAACACTAGTTTCATCATGATAGTTTGTTAAGAAATAAAAATAAATCTTTTCAATACATAACCAGATATCATAACAGCCTCAGGGATGATTATAATCCATAACTGCCATTGTCTGTTAACGTTTTATGATATGTTTCTCCTCTATACTTAATTTGATGAATATTACCATACCTTTTTTATGAAAATATAAAAAAGTGTTCTAGTTATTTCAATGACAAGCTGGAATAGTTTTTCTTTAAATCTTAGGATAAAAATATAACTGTTCTAATGAAATTTATTAAATATAGCATTATCCTCACTTTAAAAAGCTATAAATATTTGTATTTAAGCATAAGAATAAGATTATAATTTACATTCTTTATGTAGAATATAAAAAATAAAATATTTCAAGTATAGTTGGCATCTTCAAAATTTTCATTAGTTAGATTTTAAATATAAAAATTTTATTTTATTATCATTTTATTCGGTAACTTCCTATTAAAAACTCTTTTCCTAAGAACTGAAAAATACATAAATTGTTGTTTTTGTAAACAATAAAGCTGTTTTTTGCATATGCAATTCATTCACTATATCATTATATCAATTGGAGAAATTCCTATTATATATTTATATATATATATATATATATGTGTGTGTGTGTGTGTATATATATAATTTCTGACACAAGTAAGCTCTTTTAATGATTTTTTTATTATGTTATTATATTTTATAGATGTGGTGCAGGCAGATTACTTTTGAGCAAGAACAATTTATGTACTTATATGATAATCATGCCCCAAATCAATTTAGAGTCAATGGTCCTGTATCTAATTATGATAAATTTGCTGAAGCTTTTAAGTGTAATGATGACAGTAATATGAATCCAAAAAATAAATGTGTATTGTGGTAATGAAGGTCAATATTTGTTTTGTAAAAATATTTTTTTCAATAGTTAAACATATAAAACAAGTATTTATAAATAATTTATACTAGAAATAAAAGTGTAAACAATATTTTATTATTATACATATACTTAACGTTTTTCCCTAATATGTATATATATATGAAAAATTTATTATTTTAAAGAAGCAATATCATTTAGAAAACATTTTATAATTGTTTCTAGACTTGTTAATATTTTAAAACCAACCCAATCATATTTTCATTACCTATTTATAAACATTAAACAAATTAAAAAAAATTAATACAAAAAAAAACACTTCATAATTTTAATTATATACATTTATGTTTAAAAATGTATTTTGTCAATAAAATAAAAACAAAATGTTTATATAATTGTATTTTTTAGATAAAATTTAAAGAAAATAAGTTTTATTTTAAATATTTATACAATTAAAAAAAAGTTCATTATAATTATTTCTGAAATAAAAGAATATGATTACCTTCATATATTCCACAGAAAAGGTTGTATAATTAATTGAAATAAAATATCAAATATCACAAACCAAACTTTTGAAAAGAAAATGGAAAAAAAAAGATAACTGAAAGATTACTAGAACATTCGAATGAATTAAATTTAAATTCTCATACCCTTGACAGAATAGATAATATCTGATAAAATACTAATTTTTATCATTCTTTTTTGCAATTCATGTTGAGACTAATTTTTTAATTGATTTTGTATAATTTTTAAGTCATCTTCAACTCTTTCAAAACTTCACAAAAATAATAATATTGTAGGAAAAACATAGATAGTTTAGACTTGCAATTTTTTACACAAATTATTAGCTTTTGAAAATTCACTGTTAAGAAGTTTTTAATTTGGATCACTTTTTTTTATACATTTAAAATTTATTATTGATATATGTAAATACACAGGCATAGATAAACTTTTATTGCAAACACAATAATTATTTATAAAACAAACTTTATATAACATTGTATTATAGCATGTAAATAAATTAAATTACTATTTTTTACAAATGTAAATAATAATTAACAAATAATGTATTTATTTGGCAAAAAGTAAGATTTACTCACACATTTTGTTTAATATCTTTTCATGAATACATAGGAGGTACTCATGATTTTTTAAAATATTTATAAGAAAAAAACAGCTCATTTATACCTTAATCATATAAAAAAATCTTAAAGTCTAATTGCTTGTCATTCAATCTTCAATACATGACTCTTCAGTACAAAAACATACACTTTTTGAACACATAAATATAAAATTTAAGATAAAAAACAACATTAAATTAGTGTTAAAAAGAAACAATTTTAATATAACTATTATTTTTTTACCTTAAATTTATCAGAAGCATTTTTTGAAAGGAACTTATTTTAAATATAGTAACTGAAGTCCAAGAATTGCAATATAATTTACAGTTATTTTGATATTTATCTAACTTCTAAAAATAAAAAAAAGTACAAGTGATAGAATTTCTTCCTTTGTTAAAAATATATCATAGTTCTTAATGTTTTTTATATTTTACATATAAATGCATGTGTATTTGTATAGTTTTTTTATTAAAATTACATACAATATTTCATATAAATTTTGAAACAATTTAAAAATTAATAACTATATATTTTGTATCATAAATAATAAAACAGGTATTAATCCATGAAGGAAAGAGCATAATACATAATTTAAAAAATAATTATTAATGTATAAAATGAAAAAAAGCATTATTTCTTTTGAAAAAAGTTCATTAAAGTTGCCTGTTTTTTTAATACTGAAGGTTTTTCTTTTTTTGTTGAATTTTTCTTTTCTACATCTTTTTTAAATGAAACATCTTTATTATCATTTTGATGTTTTATAGTTACATCTGGTTTCGGTATTTCTATAATTTCTTCTACTTCTGATTCACTCTCCATAATAAATTCTTTTTCAGTAACTAGAAATTTATAATTAATATTAATTATTATTTTATAGAAAACCTTTTTTTTACTTACCCATAAATCCTTCCTCGTCCAAATAAGTCTTATCAACAAGTTTACGTTTCTTTGTTCTGTTTGTTAAACTGATTTGTGGTGATGAAGGTATCACATTTTCCTCACTCTCACTTGATATGTTTACTACAGGGCTTTTAGGTGAATCAGAACCAAATATTTCATCTAAAAAGAGATATTTTTGTATTACCTTCAAATGTGCATAATAAATTCCATTTATTTTGTTTTTGTATATAATACTATCTATATACTCTATTACTTATTGGTATATCAAAATGAAAAATTAAAAACAATTTCTAGAATACCACAAAATTATATATATATATATATATATATATATATATATATATATATATATATATATATATAATTAGGTCAGTAGGAAAATAATTGTGGTAATATATATGAATTTGAAGGTCATAAACTACAATTATTTTTCTAGCAACCTAATAGCTGAATTCTTACTAAGTATTCGTTGAGTTAATTTTTTTGACACACTAAATATTATTACAAACCATTATCTTGAATTTTTGAACTAAAATATTTACCTTACTGGTATATTAAAGATACTATATTTTAATTTACCTTCTGAAAAGTCAGAATCAGAAACTACAAGAATACGTTTTCGTTTACTACTTTTATTACCAGTTTCATTACTTTTGGGCAATTTTTTTTTTGTACTTTTATCTCTTACAGCTTCATTTTTTTTGTTCTCTTTGGATATAGTGTTATTAATACTTTTATTTTTATCACTATTTTTAATATAACTTTCATCTACATTCATACATGTATTTTCTTCATTCAAATCATTTTCTTTCGTTTGTTCTTTAGAAACTTTTCTATTCATTGTTGATAAGTCTGAACTATTAACTTTGACATCAACTGATTCCAATCTCTTTGTACTATTATTTTCATTATTGGTTGACTTAATACTTGTGTTTTTTGCAGCAAAGAAAATACCAATGCCTTTTTGGGAGATGTTCTTATTTTTTTCGTTTTTATCCATCTGTAAACATATGTTTCAGAAAGTTTCCACACATATATAAATACAATATAAAACACATACTTTACTGGATGATGAAGGAGGTGTTTTTAATTTATTTTCAGAAATACTATTCGTTTCAACTTGTGTTTGCTTTTTAGCAAACATTCCGACAATATTATTTTTTGATTTTTGTGTAACATTGTTACTACTTTTCTCAGTGATTTTTTGTGTATCATTGTTACTACTTTTCTCAGTGTTTTTATTTATATCATTAACAATATTTTCAACTGGAATATCAACTACTGGTGAAGCAGATTTTTTAATGATACATTGTTTACTTTTTACTTGTCCTAAGCTAATAAACAAAAACATGTAATATTTAAAAAAAAAATCCTTTGGTATCAATAAGAGACTGACACTATGGCAAACTTTGGACAATTTTTTATTCCTGTGGCACTAGTGTAATGTAGGGTGTTTCACAATATAATACTACATACGTGTCGAGATGAACACACGTATGTAGTCATACACATATACTTAATACTCACATGAACCCCCTACACTTCATTAGCACCTTTATCGGCTGGGAGAACACAATTCGTGCCACGCAAACCATAGAAAAATATAGCTGTCAGTACTCTGGTATCAATTCTAGATTTGTATTACTTACTATGAAGTTTTTGTTTTATCAACAGAAAACAGGGTATTTATATTTGAAGTTGTTGATTTTTTCTGAATGCTATAAATATGTTTGCTTAATATAGTATCGAATTCCGATTGTCTGCATTTTAATTCATATTCAGGAATAACTGTTACATTAATATTTTCATTTTTACTTCCAATAATCAAATAAATTATAAATAAATCATGACTTGTATACTTTTGTATATATTCTTCTAACAGTTTTTTTGCATAATTCACTTGTATTGATAGCTGACAGCTAAGCCATTTATAGGTTACCTTAAATAATAAGATTTACTTCAGTATTACACATTAAAACTACTCAATTAATTATATCCACTATTATATTCCAAATTCCTTACAATTTTATCCTCGTCTTGTACATATTCATTTAAATTTTCAAGAAAAACTTGCTCTTTTTCAGAAGTCATAGTTAATTATCTCACAAAAACGTCAAGTATACCGCCAAAAGTAGGGATTTTGGTTTCAAATAATTCACTATTTCTTTCTTAGAGTTGTCCGCTAATGTATACTTGATTTTCATATAGATTGTTTTATAACTTCAAAAGTAATATTTATATATATATATATACATATATGCATATAAACATATAAACATATATATATATATGTGTGTGTGTGTGTGTGTGTGTGTGTGTATGTATGTACGTATGTATATATAGTATATATGTATAGAATAAAACAACTCGGTGATATGGGTTCTCTGAATCGAAACTATAATTAGTATATTCTTCGATTTCGTTTTCCGTTTGTTATTGAAATCATAACAGACAACAAAATGGTCTTTGGGCCATGATTTTTTTTTCGATGTTTCAGCAAAGTATACAACAATTTATACACGACATATACAGACACTTTTATCTGATTAATCGAAATATACGTTCCTTCCAAACCTTTATACTAATTTATGTCTTCCAGAAGTAGTAATGTTCTTTGTACTGTTTATAAACAAATTGAAATCCACTGTCGTTAAATTCGTAACATGAAATATGTAATGAAAATTTTATAGACATTAATTGCCAGGTATGTTTACTTATATAGCATTGAGTGTATATTTATAATAATCGTAAAGAAAAATAACAAAATTCATTTGATCGTATTTTAATTAAGAAATTTTATAATGCTAAATACATATTAATAAAATATAGCAAAAATACTACTTTTAATAGATGGATTTAATCTTTAACCAATACAGACAAATGAACATTTGAAATAAATATAATATTGTACACCATTTGAAAGAATACAAGGTTTTCGGGTTCCATTGTTTCGTTTGTGGGTACCATTGACGAACCAACGCTATTTTGAATAGCACGTCAGTATCGCATTACACGACAAAAATTCCGATTTGCAAACTTTTCTTCTGGTTTGCAAAAAATTATATTGCATTAATATTTATAAATTATAATTTTTGTATTTATGGATGCGCACCATAAATATTTTTTACATTTTCTATAAATGAATATCACTGATAATTAGGTAAAGAATAAAGATCTTAGACAAGATCGAATTTTCTCGGTATATCCTCCAAATAAGTTCGTTATAAAAATTGAATTTATGGTGACATTTGTGTATTAAAATCTATATGAGCATTTATTATAATGATGAACTTTCCGTATTTTTCTTTACAATCACCAAGATAAAATTTATATATATATATATATATATATATATATATATATATATATATATATATATATATATATATACACACTGTGTGTTGAATATTGCTGATTTATCAATAAAATTGTAAATGTTTATAAAAATAATAATCTTATAAATAGTATTCTTGTAATGTACATACATTGAATAATTGTTTAATTAATTGAATTTTAGAAATATTCTAAAAAATTCATACAAAAAGTTAGTGCAATGAAGTCAATGATAATATAATACATAATATATACATATATATATATACATATATATATAAACATATATATATATATATATATATATATATATATATATATATATATATATATATATATATATATACATATACATATATATATACATATACATATATATATACATATACATATATATATACATATACATATATATATATATACATATATATATACATATATATATACATATATATATATATATATATATATACAGGCCGGTCAAAGTAACAGCAAAATATGAGCATACTATTTAGTTTTGCGGACATAATTAGCTAGCGTTAGTTGTTCGATTTGTAAGTCATTTTATGTATCGTTTTACTATTGGCAGAGAACATGAACAAATATAAATGCCTCTGATTGGTCGAACAAAAATTGCATTCTTTGAAAAATAATGTTTACAATTTCGTCTGTTTAATATTGTTTATTATCGCTGTTTGCACACTTTGTGAGAATGAATTTTGCTCGGCGTGCCTGTTACACTTGCGATGGCCCGAGGGATAAATTATTTTATTGCCCAAGGACGAAAAGCAGGTGAGTTAAATTTTAATTTTATTAACATTCATTGTTAATAGTTATTTATGTGTAATTCTGTTTGTATCGTAGAGCACAACTATGGCTTCAAGCAATGGGAATTGGTGAAGACCATGCGATGCTGCATAAAAAATGATGAGATTATGTAGCCATCATTTTAAAATAAGCGACTTTACCAATTTCCTACAAAGCCTCTTAAATAGATCAGCCGTCCCCTCTTTGTGCTTGGAGAGACAGGTATAAAATGTTCTCTATTTGTTAACATCATCTACATCTGTTAAAAATAAATAAAATGGTTTATTAGATACGGTTTTGCAAAATAACAATTTTTAAAAATTATGCTATGTGAGATACAATGATCTGAAAGTACCTAATTTGTTTTTGAGTAGCGATAAACATTTGTATAATAAGTACTATTTAAATTTTAGCCACCGTCTGCAATGTTTCCATCGATCAGCACGATGGAAACACCGATCGCTCCTACCATTGCAGATGAGATCGATCTGCCAGTAAATGTAAGTATTCACAACTTTAATATTATAATTTATTTTGTAAAATTATAAAAAATTCTATTATAATCATTCAAATTGTAGCCACATCTGCAGTGTGACTGTTATTATTTTGAATAGAAACACTGGTGGTATAAGTTAATTTAGTAATTCAAAATAGTACAATATTATATGATATAATACATGTATATTTTAGATCGCAACTTTGGAGGAACCGTCAGAAATTGCCACACTCCATACAAACTCGATTGAAACGAGTGACAACAACGAAGCAACGCCTTTAGTTGCTGTTCCTTTTAAAAAATCTCGTGTAAGTAGTTGTTATTCTTTAGCATGATTTATACATCTGGCATTCAAAATCTATTAATTTTATTTCTATTTTAGAAACCAACACTAATATCTCAGAGATATTAGGAAAGAAATGCCAAACACGTCGAGTACAGATAAATTTATGAATATTTTAAAACAGAAACAAAAATATATATGTACTCTGAAGCGTATTTGTGCAAAATATAAAAAAAATATATACAAGTGCTGTTACGAAGCAGTGCAGATCACGGATCTAGTTTTTTGAGATCTTCCTGTTACAGCGTGAATCTTGTTGGTCTCACAGCTAATAATTTTTTCAAATTAATAAATATTTACATTGTCGTTTATAAATTAACGAACATAAATATATTTCTCATAGATTCCTGTCAGGGGTGTGGCAGATTCAGGCAAACGGTGGACAGAAGAAGAGTTGTTGTGTTTGTCTTTCTGGACAAGAAGCCCAAAAGGTTATCGTTTATTACAGAAATTAATTACTTTACCATCAATAAATACTTTAAGGGTTCTTTTGAGATTGACCCCTATGAAATCAAGTCTGAACGACTACATCATGTCGTACCTAACAAGCATGGTCAGTAATTTGGAGGACAACACCAACTTCTGTTCATTAATGTTCGATGAAATGTCAAGTCACGAAGAGTTGCTGTATGACCAACATGTTGATAGAATTACTGAGAATGTTAACATGAACCCCGGATTCGTAGGGAAGGAATACGTAAATAGCATTATGGTTGTCATGTAGTAAGATGTGAGACATAATTGAAAGCAGTCAATTGCCTACTACTTTTGTCATATATATATATATATATATATATATATATATATATATATATATATATATATATATATATGTGTGTGTATATATTATAAAAAAATACATTTGTAAAAGAAATTATCTCAGTTTTTGTTATCACTTTGCTTAAAAAGCACTTTATTTAGTGTATTGTCTTTTTAATTTCGATTCATCAAATTTAAAAAAATTAAATAGAACAAGAATTTTAAACTAATTTAGAAAAAAAAGCAACCCCTGGATATTTTATAAATTAAGAAGATTTCATAAAAAAATATGATGTCATTTTCCTGCTGAAACGTTTTATTTTCAATAATAAAATATAAATAATTACTAATTAAAATGACAAGACAGACAATACAAAAAGCAGGAACACTGAACACTTTATTTTATAAATAAATTTATACCAACATATATTTTTTATTTATGCTTCAATTACACATTCAAGTACAAATGGTATCCTGTAAAGTTATTTATCATAAATATTTTGTAAAATTTTATAACTAGTTAAATTAAAATATAGCATGTCACCTTCAATTTAAATGATCTGGTTCACATTTTCATAGAAAATATTATTCACGTGTAAAAATAAATGTATATTTATTAGTATTAAAAAAATTGTAGATTAAATTTGGTGTTTAATTTAAAAACTGAGATTATAAACAAGGAATAAAAGAAGTCAAAGTTTATTAATGTCTACATTTCCTTCAAACACATAAATTAAGTATTGTTTTTTTTAGAAAATTTGTATTGCACTGTATTTATTAGTTGTATGTTAAATTACAAATTCATTGATTCTTTTTAATCAATTTTTATTGTATTATATGATTATTTAGCTAAGTGTCCCAACATACTCGTACATATATACTTCTTTACAACAAGATCTGCATTTATGTTAAATTTAATATTAAAAATTCGATTTTTTTATGTATTCAAAAATAAAACAAATAAAAAAAACGTGCATTATGTGAAATATACAAATTGCTTAAATCTATTTAATTTGATTTATTAATTATATATTTATGAGAAAATTAATTAAAATGTTTTTATTAACAAAGTTAATTTAATTTGCATAAATTAGTTCATTGAACTCCGGGCGTCAATGACCTTGGATGTTGAAGGACCCTAAAACCCAAATAACTAACTTCATTGAATTCTTTTTACTAACTTTGAAGTTGGTACTGACACACAAAAGAAGTGATTGAATTGATAAGTTATTGAACTGACGTTAGTACCATGCTTAAAGCTAGTAGTTTTCTATTATTTTAAAGTATAGACACTTTTTTTCAGTCTCTTGTCGTGAGTGCTTCGAAACAATTTTGGTTATGCAATTGAATATTATTTGTAAGTATTTTCATTTTTGTACAATTGATTCTTTGAATATTTTGCTTAAATGTTCTGTTTTCAGTCGAAAAAGGAGGATAAATCTATTAAAACATTTTTAAAATGTTACGGCTTAATTTTTTATTATAAACTAAACTGATGAAATATAGACGCGTTTCCATAAATCATAATTATTTCATATATCCCTTCTAGGCTGATTTATATTTTTACTATTTGAATAATCAATCGGGCATTTACATCGGGTGTTTCATTAATTTAAGTTAGCATTTGTTTCATAAAAAGAGTTTATAATTCATTTAGCTGAGTTGAAATTTAAGATTTTAGTGTATATATATATATATATATATATATATATATATATATATATATATATATATATATATATATATATATAATTCTTATTAGAATTCTCCTATATTGAATTTTTGTACATTGTTTAAAATAATTTGTTTTCTGTCAGATATCTTGAATGACAAACTTTTCAATGTTAATTTCAGAATCCTCCACTGCATAATCTATTATTATTAAAAATGTATTTTGTTGTTTTATTAATCATTGGTTATTCATTAAATAGTCAATTTAAAGTTTTTTAAACATTTGTTTGCAATCTGCATAAAATTTATTATACATTACACTTAAAATGTCTAATTTGGGTCAAAATAAATTTAGAAACGTCATCTTTAGCGCCGTTTTTAATTCGTCGACCAGTCACCATATTGAAGCTTGACTCTCTGTGCTTCTCCGATGTTCATTTCCAGTTGGTTTTCGTTGATGAGAGGTTGTTTTTGAATTTAAGTAAATTTACTCAGGTTTTAATTAAATTTAGTGATCTATTGTTGTATTCAATTGAAATCTTCACGAGTTTGTTATGCTGAAATGTTATAAAGGTATGATACTTTTTCACTGTTTTGAATTACAAACATTAAATGAAATATTTCCGAAATGACGCTTCCCATCAATCATGCGATTTTGTTGGTTAGTTGTTGTGTTGTTTTTTTTCTTTTTATAATAAAACGTTAAATGTTTGAATTACACTTAATTTTATACATGTTCATTGTTCATCATTTACTTATTGAAGTTTTTCAAACTTAAATTTATTTCTGCGCAAATCAGTTAATTAGTAGCTCTAAACGTTATTTATTGAATTATTTTCTTAAAGTTTCGCATAATATTTGATTTTTCGCAATTGAAAGCACAATGTTGATCGTTGATGATTAGAACGGATTCATTTAATCAGATATATATATATATATATATATATATATATATATATATATATATATATATATATATATATATATAATTCTTATCAGAATTCTCCTATATTGAATTTTTGTACATTGTTTAAAATCATTTGTTTTCTGCCAGACATCTTAAATTACACAGTTGTCAATGTTAGTTTCAGAATTCTCCATTGCATAATCTATTATTTATTAAAAATGTATTTTGTTGTTTTATTAATCATTGGTTATTCATTAAATAGTGAATTTAAAGTTTTTTAAACATTTGTTTGGAATCTGCATAAAATTTATTATACATTACACTTAAAATGTCTAATTTGGGTCAAAATAAATTTAGAAACGTCATCTTTAGCGCCGTTTTTAATTCGTCGACCAGTCACCATATTGAGGCTTGACTCTCTGTGCTTCTCCGATGTTCATTTCCAGTTGGTTTTCGTTGATGAGAGGTTGTTTTCGAATTTAAGTAAATTTACTCAGGTTTTAATTAAATTTAAGTGATCTTTTTCTTGTATTCAATTGAAATCTTCACGAGTTTGTTATGCTGAGATGTTATAAAGGTATGATACTTTTTCACTGTTTTGAATTACAAACATTAAATGAAATATTTCCGAAATGACGCTTCCCACAAATCCTGCGATTTTGTTGGTTAGTTGTTGTGTTGTTTTTTTTTTCTTTTTATAATAAAACGTTAAATGTTTGAATTACACTTAATTTTATACAAGTTCATTGTTCATCATTTACTTATTGAAGTTTTTCAAACTTAAATTTATTTCTGCGCAAATCAGTTAATTAGTAGCTCTAAACGTTATTTTTTGAATTATTTTCTTAAAGTTTCGCATAATATTTGATTTTTCGCAATTGAAAGCTCAATGTTGATCGTTGATGATGAGAACGGATTCATTTAATCATATATATATATATATATATATATATATATATATTTATATATATATATATTTATATATATATATATATATATGTATATATATTTATATATATATATATATATATATATATATAACAGAGCAAATGACCTACAGAAAATATTATTTTTTGACATATTCATAATAGAGGTGTTTATCTTTACAGTTTGTCGTCAGATGTCTTCACAGATGAATCGTCAGTGTGTTTGTTATGGAGAATCGTCAGTACAAAGAAAAGTATCGACACCAGGTTTTCTATCTAATTATTGTTTGCTGCAAGTCATCAGTGTAAAGGAAATAATCGACACCAGGTTCTGTAAATAGAATTATTTTTTACTGTAAAGCAACGCAATTTCCATCGTGTTTTCCTCTACTATCTCAGTGAGTTTTCACTGATATCGTTTTAAAAAAAATGTTTAAAACAATTCGACATTCATTTTTATATTTAGTTACTGAAACGATATCATGTGCATGTATGTATGTGAATGGATACTTATTATTTATTTTCACACAATAGGTTGGTTTCAAGATTGATGGTCTTCAGTATATGCGGTGTTATATTGAACGATTATCAATTTTGTAATCGACGCACGGAGCTTTCGGGGTGGATGAATTGCTGTAAAGCGAAGTTGAAGCCTTCGACTCCACGATTTTTTTACACATGATTTTCAGGTGTTAGGTTAAGGCTGCCCGTCGTGCAGCTTACAATAGGAACGCATATATTAATCCGCCTCACGGATGTATATGTCGTCTCACCTTGTAGCAGGTGTAGCATAGGAGTGGCTCGGATCAAATGGATTTCGAGTCCTAGCTTATTGTGTTTTTTTGTTTTCATGTTGTCTCTTTCAGGTCCCAGAACTTCAATCTCTTTTTTTGTTTGTTGTAATTTAAAGTAGATTTTTTGCTTTGTTGATTCAGTAAATTTAGTGTTTTTTGTAGATTTTAATTAGTTTGATTGTTAATTTTTTGCTTTCATTTTTTATTTTTTTTTTAATATTAGTATTGATTTGTTTTTATTGAATTAGTAGCAGTTTTATATTGTTTCAGTTTTATTTTCTTTAATTATAGCTTTTATTTGATTTTTAAATTTTGTTCCTAGTTGATTTAAAGTAGTTTAATTTTGTTTTGATAATTAACTTCACTCCCTCGCCATGGATTGTGGGGTAATGATACAAATCGTATCATTACCATGTGTGTTTGGTAATCAGATCAATTATGCTTCATAACAGAATGTACATATTAAGATTTTAATACAAGTGATAACGCGTTTTGGAATCTTGTATGTATTATTCGCCATTGATACATAATTTATTTGGTTAATGTGTGATTCCCGAAATTGCGTTTGTGTTTTACAGTACATATATATATATATATATATATATATATATATATATATATATATACATATATATATATATATACATATTAGTTATTTAAGTTCAGTTAGTGCATACATTTAACTCGATTTGTTTTATCAGACTGGTAAACATTTTAAATCTAAAAAATGTATCTATTTATCTGAAAATAGATCAAATATCATTCAATATAAAGTAGATCAAAAAAATTAGATATAATTTCATTGATATCTGATAAAACCTAATAATTTAATCAAAATGGCAAACTAATTGAACAGAAGACAAACAATGTATGATTTTTATGAATACTAGATGTATCCAGCTTTCTGTCGATTTGATTAATGATCGAAAGAGAGTTATGAAAATCGTAATTGCTGCTTACAAATATGTTCATACAAAATTGTATATATTTTTGGATTCTGGTTAAATGGTTAATTTAGTTTTGATTAAATTCGCGGAGTGTATTCAGTGTAAAGTGTTCTACCATCGATGGATTCATTAGGTAAAAAAGGTACATTCTTATTTTTTTAAATGATATATTTTCTAATTACTTTTTATTTCAGCAATCAAAAAAATCCACTTCGAGTTCAGTCAATTAATTTCTTTGATAATATTTAATCCGTTTCTATTTCCTGTCAGTTCTTTTTTAAAACGATAATGTTTTTAATTTTTATCATTCAATAAACTATCAGAAAATTTCAATTAAAATTCCTTAGATAAGTTTCTTTTCTTGATTTTTCTTTTATTGCACATATCAATATTCAAAAAGTTTCTTACAACACCTAAAAATACCACCATTAAAATCATACATAATATTCATATTACAATTAATATCTTCTGTAGAAATGTATTGATCGATTCTCATATAAATTTCTTGCTTCCCAATGACATTTTGTTCTGTCAACATCATCACCAAGCTAAATAGTATACAAACAGCATAATTACCCCTGTATGAACTGACAGGTTTTCTCACAGTAAATTTATTCATCTGAGATTTACAGCTGACTGAAAAGATATAGCTTTTCAAATATCTATTGGATCCACAATCAGTTTTTTGATTTTCTGATTTTTACTTTCAATATTTTATTTTTATAAATATTTACAGTTGACAGAACATCTGAAATAATTTTCTTTCAATAAATTTCTCTTTTTTTCACGAAATTGATCTATGAACAATTTCTTAGATAACAGTATTTTTTAATTATAATTTTAAGATTCGACTTCGTCGACAACCTGTTAAACGATTTTCTTATTTGCTGATTAAATAATTTATTTTTATGTACATAAATGGATCAGATATCATTCAACATGCAACTATTCTTCATTAAACCTCCTTCTTCATAAGAATTGAACTTTAAACCATATCTCAGTAGAGAGGTATTTGTTAATAAATTTTCAATCTTCTATTATATCGACAATCACTTCTAGTTTATCTAATTTTCTGATTCAATAATTTATTTTTATGTACATAAATATATCAGAGATCACTCAACAAAAATCATTTTTCAATAAATTTCTCTTCTTTCATCATATAATAATTTTTCGAATGACATATTTTTTTAAAAAATTTCTAATTTTTATTACATCGACAATAACATTCTCGATTTTTAAATTTCTGACTTCAATATTTTCTTCTTATACATATAAATGGTTCAGAGGTCACTCAACACTGGTCATTTTTCAATATATTTCTCTTTCTTCTTTTTAACCATTTGAACCTTAAACTATTCCTCTGATCCTGTCATTTTTTAATTTATTTCACCAATGAATGACTAAAAAAAACTTCAATAGATAAAATTTATATTCATGATTTTTAAAGAACTCATTGTCATTCATTAGAACAACGCAGGCTGACTTCTAATTCAATCAATCGATCGCGGATCGATCGATTAAATTAGAAAAAAAGCTCTCCTCGTACCGTTCGGACGTCTCTCATGCCGACTCGGTTCGGTCGCGTCGCCGGTCGCGTTTATAAAACGACTCGGAACCGTCCGTTCGTGTCGTTTTTAAAAATAATTTGTTATCGAATTCGTATAAAAAAAATGTTCTTTTGACGAATTCCGCGTGTGCGCGAAAAGTACTTAAAGTAATACCGAGTGTCGTTCGGGTCTTCGATTGCGTCCTCGATCTCCTGTCCAGGGGGCCCGCACGGGCGCGCGCCCGGCGAGGCTATGCAGGAGGAGAGGTACCCGGGAGTGTTTGCTTTTTGATTATCAGATCGGACGTACGACCGTCCGTTAAAAATAGTATATAGTGTATTCGTTTCAATTAAGTGTTCTGTGGTTCCTGTCCGAGATGGAGAGCTGACCGGTGAGCGGATTGTGGTGAAGTATCATCAGTGTAAAGGAAATAATCGACACCAGGTTCTGTAAATAGAATTGTTTTTTACTGTAAAGCAACGCAATTTCCATCGTGTTTTCCTCTACTATCTCAGTGAGTTTTCACTGATATCGTTTTAAAAAAAAAATGTTTAGAACAATTCGACATTCATTTTAATGTTGAGTTATTGAAACGATGTCAGCTGTATGTGTGCATGTGGATGGATACTTATTATTTATTTTCACACAATAGGTTGATTTCAAAATTGGTGGTCTTCAATATATGAGATGTTATATTGAACGATTGTCATTTTTGTAATCGGCGCACGGAGCTTTCGGGGTGGATGAATTGCTGAAAAGCGAAGTTGAAGCCTTCGACTCCACGATTTTCCACACATGATTTTCAGGTGTTAGGTTAAGGCTGCCCGTCGTGCAGCTTAGATTAGGGAACGCATATATTAATCCGCTTCACGGGTTGTATATGTCGTCTCACCTTGTAGCAGGTGTAGCGTAGGAGTGGCTCGGATCAAATGGATCTCGAGTTCTAGCTTATTGTTGTTTTTTTGTTTTCATGTTTTCTCTTTCAGGTCCCAGAACTTCAATCTCTCTTTTGTTTGATGTAATTTAAAGTAGATTTTTTTTGCTTTGTCGTTTCAGTAAATTTAGAGTTTTTTTGTAGATTTTAATTAGTTCAGTTGTTAATTTTTTGCTTTTATTTTTTTAACGTTAGTATTGATTTGTTTTTAATTAATTAGTAGTAGTTTTATTTTGTTTCAGTTTTATTTTTTCTTAATTGTAGCGTGTGTTTGATTTTTAAGTTTTGTTTGATTTGATTTAAAGTAGTTAATTTTGTTTTGATGATTAACTTCAATTTAATTTTGTTTCGTTTTGACTTAATAATTAATTTTCTTTTGATAATTAACTTCATTCCCTCGCCATGGATTGTGGGGCAGTGGTACAAATCGTACCATTGCCATGTGTGCTTGGCAATCAGATCAATTATGCTTCATAACAGAATCTACATATTAAGATTCTAATACAAGTGATAACGCGTTTTGGAATCTTGTATGTATTATTCACCTTTGATACATAATTTATTTGGTTAATGTGTGATTCCCGAAATTGCGTTTGTGGTTTACAGTACATATATATATATATATATATATATATATATATATATAAATTAGTTGTTTAAGTTCAGTTAGTGCATACAGTTAACACGATTTGTTTTATCAGACTACACATTTTATATCTGAAAATAGATCAAATTTCATTGACATCTGATAAAACTTAATTTAATCAAAATGGCAAACTAATTAAACAGAAGACAAAAACTGTATGACTTTTATGAATACTAAATATATTCAGCTTTTTATCGATTTGAGTAATGATCGAAAGAGAGTTATGAAAATCTTAATTGCTGCTTATAAATGTATTCATACAAATTGTATATATTTCTGGATTCTGGTTAAGTGGTTAATTTAGTTTTGATTGAATTCGCGGAGTGTATTCAGTGAAAGTGTCGGCCATCGAGTGGATTCGTCAGGTAAAAAATGTACAATTCTTATTGTTTTAAATGATATATTTTCTAATAACTTTTTATTTCAGCTGTCAAGAAAATCCACATTGATTTCAATCAATTATTTTATTTCGATAATATTCAATCTGTTTCCTTTTCCTGTCAGTTCATTTTTTCAAAACGATAATGTTTTTAATTTTTTTCTTTTAATCCACGATCAGAAAATTTCAATTACCATTTCTTTGACGATTCATCGATTTTTCTTCGTGACATTCTTTCTATTATTGAACATATAAAGGTTCAATAATTTTCTTTAAACATCTAACAATACCACCATTAAAATCAAAAATAATATTCATACTACAATGAATATCTTGTGTACAAATGTACTGATCGATTCTCATATAAATTTCTTGTTTCCCAATGACATTAAGTTCTGTCAACATCATCACTAAGCTAAATAGTATACAATTAGCATACCTTCTTTAAATTGAACTGACAGGTGTTTCACTAGTAAATTCAATCATCTAAGATTTACATCTGACTGAAAAGATATATATTTTCAAATATCTATCGGATCCACAATCAGTTTTTTGATTTTCTGTTTCTATATTTTGTTTTTATCAAAATTAATAGTTGACAGAACATAAATAATAAATAATTTTACAATCAATTTCTCTTTTTTCACAAAATTGATCTATAAACAGTTTCTTAGAGATCAGTTTTTTTACAATACTATCAATAATTTATTTTTTGTACATAAATAGATCAGATATCATTCAACAGAAAGCATTTTTCATTAAACATCTTTCTTCACAGAAATTGTACTTTAAATAATATCTCAGATGACAGTTATTTGTTAATACATTTTCAAGTTACTCTTATATCAACAATCACTTCTAGCTTTTCTTCCCAGAACTTCAATCTCTTTTTTGTGTTTTTTTTTTTTTTTTGTAATTTAAAGTAGATTTTTTGCTTTGTCGATTCAGTAAATTAATTTTTTGTACATTTTAATTAGTTTGGTTGTTAATTTTTTGCTTTTATTCTTTT
The DNA here is from genome assembly GCA_034766995.1 of Acanthacorydalis orientalis. Lineage (NCBI taxonomy): Eukaryota > Metazoa > Arthropoda > Insecta > Megaloptera > Corydalidae > Acanthacorydalis > Acanthacorydalis orientalis. The sequence goes on along the minus strand of CM068313.1, from coordinate 42,531,250 downwards.
TAATATTAGTATTGATTTGTTTTTAATGAATTAGTAGTAGTTTTATTTTGTTTCAATTTTGTTTGTTTAATTGTAGCTTTAATTTGATTTTTAAGTTTTGTTTTTAGTCGATTTAAAGTAGCTTACTTTTGTTTTCATAATTAACTTCAATCCCTCCCTCGATGGATTTCAAGTTCTAGATCAAAGATTTGTATTTCTTTTCATGTTTTCTCTTTCAGGTTCCAGAACTTCCATCTCTTTTTTAGTTTGTTGTAATTTAAAGTAGTTTACTTTGTCGATTCAGAACATTTAGTTTTCTGTAGATTCAAATTAGTTTGGTTGTTAATTTTTTGCTTTTATTCTTTTTAATATTAGTAATGATTTGTTTTTAATGAATTAGTAGTAGTTTTATTTTGTTGCAGTTTTATTTTTTTAATTGTAACTTTTATTTGACTTTTAAGTTTTTGTTTTAATCAATTTAAAGTAGCTTAATTTTGTTTTCATAATTAACTTCAATCCCTCCCTCGATGGATTTCGATTCCTAGATCAATGGTTTTTTTGTCTTTGTTTTCTCTTTCAGGTCCCAGAACTTCAATCTCTTTTTTGTTTGTTGTAATTTAAAGTAGATTTTTTGCTTTGTCGATTCAGTAAATTTAGAGTTTTTTGTAGTTTTTAATTAGTTTGATTGTTAATTTTTTGCTTTTAATCTTTTTAATATTAGTATTGATTTGTTTTTATTGAATTAGTAGTAGTTTTATTTTGTTTCAATTTTATTTTTTTAATTGTAACTTTTATTTGACTTAAGTTTTTGTTTTCAGTCGATTTAAAGTAGCTAAATTTTGTTTTTATAATTAACTTCAATCCCTCCTTCGTTGGATTTCGAGTCCTAGATAAATGGTTTTTTTTTCTTCATGTTTTCTATTTCAGGTCCCAGAACATCAATCTCTTTTTTGTTTTTTGTAATTTAAAGTAGATTTTTTGCTTTATTGATTCAGTAAATTTAGTTTTTTGTTGTTTTCAGTTAGTTTATGTTAATTTTTTGCTTTTATTCTTTTTAATATTGGTATTGATTTGTTTTTAATGAATTAGTAGTGGTTTTATTTTGTTTCAATTTTATTTTATTTAATTGTAGCTTTAATTTGACTTTTAAGTTTTGTTTTTAGTCGATTTAAAATAGCTTAATTTTGTTTTCATAATTAACTTCAATCCCTCCCTCGACGGATTTCGAGTTCTAGATCAATGGTTTGTATTTCTCTTCATGTTTTCTCTTTTAGGTCCCAGAACTTCAATCTCTTGTTTTGTTTGTTGTAATTTAAAGTAAATTTTTTACTTTGTAGATTCAGTAAATTTAGAGTTTTTCATAGATTTCAATTAGTTTAATTATTAATTTTTTGCTTTTATTTATAATCTTTTTAACATTAGTATTGGTTTGTTTTTAATGAATTAATAGTACTTTTATTTTGTTTCATTTTTATTTTTTAAATTATAACTTTTGTCTTTTGCTTTTTTTTAGTCGATTTAAAGTAACTTAATTTTGTTTTCATAATTAACTTTAATTCCTCCCACGATGGATTTCGAGCCTTGGATGAATGGTTTTTTTTCTCTTTGTTTTCTCTTTCAGGTCCCAGAACTTCAATCTCTTTTTTTTTTGTTGCAATTTAAAGTAGATTTTTTTGATTTGTTAATTCAGTAAATTTAGAGTTTTCTGTATATTTTAATTAATTTGATTATTAATTTTTTGCTTTCATTTTTTATTTTTTTAATATTAGTATTGCTTTGTTTTTACTGGATTAGTAGTATTTTTATTTTGTTTGTTTTATTTTTTTTTAATTGTAGCTTTTATTTGATTTTTAAGTTTTGTTTCTAGTCGATTTAAAGTAGCTTAATTTTGTTTTGATTATTAACTTCACTCCCTCCCCATGGATTGTTGGGTAATGGTACAAATCGTATCATTACCGTGTGTGTTTGGTAATCAGATCAATTATGCTTCATAACAGAATGTACATATTAAGATTCTAATAAAAGTGATATCGCGTTTTGGAATCTTGTATGTATTACTCGCCTTTGATACATAATTTATTTGATTAATGTGTGATTCCCGAAATTGCGTTTGTTTTGTACAGTACATATATATATATATATATATATATATATATATATATATATATAAATATTAGTTATTCAAGTTCAGTTAGTGCATACAATTAACTCGATTTGTTTTATCAGAGAGCATTCAACGAGATCATTTTTCAACAGATTTCTCTTCTTTCTTCATATCATACTTTTTTAAAAGACATATTTATTAATAAATTTTCTAATTTGTCACTTCAGTACTTCCTTTTTATACACATAAATGGTTCAGAGGAATTCCTCTTTCTTCCTTTAATAAAATTGAACTTGAAATAATTTGTCCGATCCAGTCATCTTTTTAATTAATTCTCCAATGAATGACAAAAAAAACTTCAATAGATAAAATTCGTATTTATGATTTTTATTAAACATTTCAATATTTTATTTCAATTTTTTTACCAGTTATACTTATTAACCTCTGAGCCTTCCCTATATAATTTAAAAGTTTTGTTTTAAGTAACAAATTTACCAGTTCTCTCATCTAGATATTTTTTAAGTCGATCAGTAAAATTGAAGCTTCAAAAATTAAATATAAATACTTGTAGCTTTTGAAATATATCTATGATTAGGCCAGAAAACATTTGTTAATATTTCAATGTTGCAATATCAATCATGAGGTTTTTTTCAAAAAAAAACTCAATTTAATTTCTTAATTGAAATAATAATATTTGAAATTTATTTAGGATTTAAAACGTTTTTCAAAATATACTAAGATGTATTTTTTTAAAATTCAAATTGATAATAATTTTTGAAAACAAAGAATTAAAAATCAGTCGAAAAGATTCCCTAGAAAATGTTCAGAATTTTTTAAATGTTCAGAATTTTTAATTTATTAAATGTTCAGAATTACTTATTAAACCAAATAAATTTGTTTTAGAAATTGTATACAAATGTTGTTAGACTTTTGGGGAATATTACTAAAATATACATTACAGTATTTCTAAAAAATCTCTTGTTTAAATATCAGTATTTTAATTACATTTTTATTTATTTAAATAATTTAATAATATTTTTATTAATTGACTCAATGAAATATCAAGATATCTGTGTCGCCTCCAAGATAAATCCAATAAGAAAATAAATGAAGATCATGATGAAAAAAAGAAGCCTTTGAAGAAATTGCTGTGAAATTCATGCATTGAAAATAATAATACATTTTTTTAATTTTTTTTTCACAATATACTTAGAAGTAAATTTATTTCTTTTTTTAGATTCAAATTGATAATAATTTTTGAAAACAAAGAATTAAAAATCAGTCAAAAAGATTCACTAGAAAATGTTCAGAATTTTTTAAAAATTATTTATTATTAAACCAAATAAATATGTTTCAGAAATTGTATAAAAATGATATTAGAATTTTGGAAAATATTACTAAAATATAAATTACAGTATTTCTAGAAATCTCTTGTTTAAATATCAGTATTTTAATTGTATTTTTACTTATTTAAATAATTTATTTATATTTTTATTAATTGATTCAAGCAAATACCAAGATATCTGTGTCGCCTTCAAGATAAATCCGATAAGAACATAAATGAAGATCATGATGAAAAAAAGAAGTCTTTGATTGATGTGAAAATCTTGCATCGAAGATAATAATAATTTTTTTTAAATGTTTTTCAAAATATACTAAGTATTTTTTTTAAATTCAAATTTATAATAATTTTTGAAAACAAAGAATTAAAAATCAGTCAAAAAGATTACCTAGAAAATGTTCAGAATTTTTTAAATATTCAGAATTACTTATTAAACCAAATAAATTTGTTTTAGAAATTATATAAAAATGTTGTTAGACTTTTGGAAAAAATTACTAAAATATAAATTACAGTATTTCTAAAAAGCTGTTGTTTAAATATCAGTATTTTAATTACATTGTTATTTATTTAAATAATTTAATTATATTTTTATTAATTGATTCAACCAAATATCAAGATATTTGTGTCGCCTTCAAGATAAATTTGATAAGAAAATAAATGAAGATCATGATGAAAAAAAGAAGTCTGAAGAAATTGCTGCGAAATCCTTGCATTGAAAATAATAATTTTTTTTAAAACTTTTTCAAAATATACTAAGTAAATTTATTTCGTTTTTTTAGATTCAAATTGATAATGATTTTTGTAAACAACGAATTAAGAATCAGTCAAAATATTCACTAGAAAATATCCAGAATTTGTTAAAAGTTATCTTATTAAACCAAATAAATTTGTTTTAAAATTGTATAAAAATGATGTTAGTCTTTTGGAAAACACTTCAAAAATTTAAATATTGCTCTTATGACAAAAATAATATTAAAAAAATATATAAAAGTATTACACATTTCTTGAATTGGAAATATAAATTTAAAGGTACCTAATTTTTAATTTTTTACTGACAGAACTAAATTGATTTCTTTCAGAAAATTTAAATACTTATATCTCAGACAATATTTTCAGAATAATAATATTAATTTTATTATAAAGGGAATTGAATTAAGAAATTAAAATGGAGAAATCAAGTAACAAGAGGAGAAATTAATAAAATTAAATATAAAAAGACAAAAATTTAAAGAAATAACTGTCGATAGAACATTAATTCAATTAACTGATTTTTTACACTTATGTTTCTGTTTTAGAAGTTTAAAAAGAGGTGTAATCCAATGAGAAATATTCTTGAATAAAAATACATTTTATTTCGTTATAAATTCGAAAAGAAAACATTTGAAGATCAACAAATATCAAGATGGAATATCATTAAAAATATTAATATGAAAACATAAACAATATATTCCATTAAAAAAATGGTAATAAAATACAAATCGAATTATCTGGATTTTCTTTGCATATTTACTAATTTAAATAAGTTTATATTTCAGGAATTCTATGAAACAATACCAGAATTTCGATAAATATTCACGGAATATATAAAATCCTAACAAAGCTAAGGTAATTATAATTCAATAAAAAATAATTCCAGTTAAAAGGAATCACTAATTTAATCACATCAACAATAAACAAATGGAATTCTCAGTAGCATCAAAAGAAACTGAGATTAATGATTCGAGGAAGACTCTTCTGTAATTATTTATTTTTTATGAATTTCAGGATTGCTGAATCGATTTTTCTGACATGACGATGGTTGGAGCGCACAAAGATCTATGCATATATCATTTTTATTTTAATGGAGTTTATTCGGATAGCCATTTGTATAAAAGCACCACTCTTTTATTTCGGATAAAGAAATGGTTTAAATAATAATGAAATAAAATAGGGAAGAAGAAAGTAAAAACCTTAATAAATTAATAAATATTAAAATGAATGGAAACTTACAAGGAAATAAAATATTAAAATGGAAAATAGACGGAAAAAAGGGTTCTCTATCTTTCTCTCTCTCTCTCTCTCTCTCTATATATATATATATATACATGTGTGTGTATGCGTATGTGTGTCTTTTTTAACTATGATTTTCAGATATGCATTTTAATATTTTGGAAAAACATACAAAAATTAAATCCAAGTCAAGGAAATAATCTGAGATGAAATTTTTAATAAGAAGTACTTAAGAGTAAACAAAAAAAAAATCGGAATCAGTATGCAAATGTGACTGATGTATAAAAAGCTGAAAAAAATTAACGATATTATGAAAAAATCCCAGTTTCAGTTGTCAACATTGGGATGTGGACTGTTTATTTTTTATGTGTATGCTAATAAACATTTTTTACAGGTGGATAAAAATAATTAATCTTAAATGTTTGTACAGGTAGTTTATTAATTAAATAATGGATCAAATGTGGGAATAAAATATTACGACTGATTAAGTATGAATCCAAAGAGAAAAAAAACAACTATTCATTCACATATTTCAGTAAAAAAAGTAAAATAATAATAAAATATTATTCGAAAAATAGAAGCAATTAATATCAAACTAGAAATATGAGTATAGAAAATAAAAAAAGAAAAAAATATATGAAAGGTAATAGAGGTTTAAACTGAGAGATAATTTTATGTTTTATTTAAATTGTTTAATATTTTTTTATTTGAGATTCTTTTTTTTTTAATCTGTTTAATTATATATATATATATATATATATATATATATATATATATATATATATGTATATGAGATTTTTAATTAAGTTATAGTTTAGTTCTAAATATAAGCTAATAGTCTTCTTTTCAGGTTATATTTAAAGGTTTTTTTCTTTTTTAATTTCTAATCGCTTTTCTTTCAGATGTGTATGAATGGTTGTGTGTGTGTGTGTGTTTATATATATATATATATATATATATATATATATATGATGCTTAATTAATAATTTTTATTTTCAGGATTTTAATGATATATTTTCTTTCAGATTCTGATAATTTATTTATTTTTGTATGTATTTAATATTTTTTTTTCTTTCAGCAATAATATACCTTTTTATTTTAGGATTAACAATACATAAATGTGTGTGTGTGTGTGTGTGTGTGAATGTGAACTCTCTCTCTCTCCCTATATATATATATATATATATATATATATATATATATATATATATATATATATATATATATATATATATATATATATATCAAACGACTAATATAAATTTCATGATTTTCAGCGTAATGGTCATATTTTCCATTTTAGGTTTATTTATAACTAAAATGTTTCAATCAATAAAGTATATAATAAAATACGCTTAAGGCTCACTTTCGAAAATATGGTGTTTTATATAATTTGTGGAATAGAATCAAATCATTTTAAAATTCTCGCTCATTTCTTTCTGATGAAGAAATTGTTTAAATAATAATGATATTAAAAATCCAGAAGAAAATAAATACGATAATAAATTAATGGATTTTGAATGAATGAAAGCTCAGCAAGAAATGGATATAAAGTTTATAAATGGAAAGATGGACGGAAACTTGGATTCTCTCTCTTTCTATTCAAAACGAGACGTTTTAATTTTAATGTACTCTGAAGAGTACTAAAAGATTTTTATTTAATAAGGAATTACTGATATTTCGAAATGACGAGGAATTCCAAATTTCAATTATTCATCAGTATTATTAAATAGGGTAATTTGGTAAACTGGTTTAAAAATATAATGAGTAGTTTCAAATTTAGCTAGAATAGGTTTAGCTTTTTGTTTTTAAGTTCACTTTTATTTTTAATCTTTTTTGTATAAATTCGTTTTTATAATACATTAACTTCTATTTCATTTTCAATAGAATCAATTAATTATTTCAAATTATTTTTTTTTATTATTTTGTTAGTGTTCTTTTCTAAATAATTTCTTAATTCATGTTAGGATTAGATTAGGGTTGGTCTTCCGATCAACACGGTAGGTCTTCTACATATCTGCAACCTCAACGTGGTGTAGAAGTGGCAACATACGCAAAATATTCAGTGAAATTTTATTACAAAAAAGTAAGAAAGGAATTTTGCCTTTATTTCTTTATAGAAATATATAAATGATAAAATTGAATAAATTTAAATATTTGAAATAGAGTTTCAATGAAATATTTTACATATGGCTAATGCAGATGATTATATATATATATATATATATATATATATATATATATATATATATATATATATATATATATAATCAATTGTGCAATATATCGGCTAGAATGATTTTATAGGCAAATGAGTTTTAAAAAATATGTTTATTGTTTCTTCGGTTACATAACATCCCCTTATATATATATATATATATATATATATATATATATATATATATATTTATATATATATATATATATATATATATACATACATACATACACATACACTCATGACTATCTATGACTTTTAACTGGCTCAGACAAAGAATAATCTTGAATGATTTATCAAAAATATATGATAATCATCGATTTTTTCGATGTGAAAATATCTACTGCCTTTTTCACGTTCTCATGGAAATATAAAATTATTTAAATTATTATATTTCTTGCTATAAAATGATTGATAATATGTTACCATAAAAGAAAAAAAGAAACATGGCAATCAAAATTTTAATAATTTCATCTCTTTTTAATACATGACCTGCCTCATTCTGAATGACAGCATTAAATTTTTACCTCACATTACATTTGCAGGACATATTTGATCATCAATTGGATTTTTAGTTTTATAATTCCCTTTTTTTCAGAAAATTATGACCCATAATTTGCTTTAATAAAATCATATACCAATTGTATATGCATACACACACGCATACAATTGAGACAGTTCGAAATAATGGCAAGAGTGGCACCACCTACCTATGTGGTCTTCACTAATTTTTATTACTTAATTAGAATTACTAAATTATATTACTAAATTAGATGACTGTTTATGCCTGTTGATGACTGTTATTAAAATTAAACATTTCTGAATGGGTATGTACATTAGCGCTAATATTCAAATTTGAAGTATTCAAACCTCCCGCACAAATATCGCGCGGACAGTGCCATCTAATTAAGTCCGCAAAAATAATAACCCCCCCCCCCCCAATCCAACGTTTTCATGCCATAGATTTTTAACCCGTACCTTGTCATCTAGAGATACTTTATCTATGTGTATATATATACACAACTTTCTATACACATTTGTATTTTAAATAGTATAAGTTTCTTGCCACTTTTTTCTGCAATAACAGCAGTCATAGATAAAATAATTCTGTTCAAAATAGAGTTCGATTAAATGTAATATATTTTTGGTACTGTTGCTAAATTTAGTTTCATACATGAATTTTCTATTCTTAAAAAAATATTTTTTATACTTTAACACTGTTAACGATATCGTTATCATCAAAATATTTATAAGCAATAATCAAACTTATAAACAGTCAATTATTGAACATTTTTAATTAGAAACATTCTTTGTTCGAGAATGAAAAAAAATATCTGTGAAAATAATTAAGTGCATATACGTAATTCAAAGTTTAGACTGAAGCATATTTCAATACATTTAATTTTCTAGTTTTATGTAATCTAAACAATAATCAAATGAATATAATATAATGAGTATATAAATAAATGTTATAAGTATACTTTTAATGATTAATTTTCTAATATATTATCGAAAAAACATAATTTATATTAAATGTACAACCTACATACATATTATGTTTTTTTTTCATATAGTTGATTAATCATTAATGTTACCATTTATTAACAATAGTTTTAGTCGAAAAATATTCTGGAATTTTTATTTAAGGGTAAAGAAGTGACCCAATAATTGTTTATATTTCCATTAAAGATACTTTTTCAATGTTATATATATATATATATATATATATATGTTACTGTTATATATATTTTTCAATGTTATATGTTATATATATATAACAGAAATACTCAGTGTTAGTGTTTTCTTAACTAAAAATGAATATGATATATGACTTAAGTAAAACTGAATGATGAATACAGATTTTTTTATAATAAGATATAGAATCCTTTTAATTTCTTGTTCATAAAGATGAATGTCTTATCTTTTAAGTTTATTATGTTTTATATTACATTTTACTTTTATAAATAGTCATATATTCTGAATGCTTAAATGAAGTTTAGTACTGATATAGAAAATTGAAATCCAATAAATAAATATATAGAATCCTATAGCCTATATGAATGCAAAATAAGCGTATTTTAAATCTTTTTTTATTAAAATTTGTTAATAACATTATTATTTTCAGTTTCTTTCGTATTTTAAGTTCTGTTTCTTACGTTGGATAGAAAATATATTAAAATTGAGAAAAAAGTAATGCATGTACTATATCATAAATTAAGTTGTCTTAATCATTTGCGATTATTGAACGAATATAAACGTTTTTTGTAACAACCAAAGATATAAGTTTAGTACAAAAACGAAGTGTATTAGAACCTATTTTGCTTATATTATTTTTTGATATATGAAGAGAATTAAATTTAACTGCCGTGAATTTGAAAAATGGATACATTTTTGAATAGAAACATTTTTAACAGTGATATTAAAAAAAAGCATGTAAAATACTTTCTTTATTTTTATGTTTTTATTAGAACAATTTTTTTTAGACCAATTTTTTTTAGAAATGTGATATAAAAAAGAAAACATTATTCTAACCGGGAAAATAACGAAATGATTTGTGATATCAAAAGCTAGTCACATATTTTAAAATATATTTGTCAAAATTTAATTTTCTTTACCTATTTTATTTATTTTTTATCTTCAAAATTTTAATTTAAGTATTCTTTTAGTTATTTGTACTTTTGCTGTTATTTTTGATTTGATTTACAACATATTTTTTTGATGTGTAATGTTTATTTCATGTATAAGTTTCTGGTTTATTTTCTGTCTTTTTTTAATAAATAATAGAAAACATATTTGTTTGGATATGTTGTGTTTATGGTTCTTATTTGTTCTTTACTTTATTTAAGAATTTACCATATTTCTAAAATTTATGGAATATTTCTTTTCCATTATTGTTTTACTCTCTTTATATATATATATATATATATATATATATATATATATATATATATATATACATATGTGTGTGTGTTTATTGCTTTTAGTTTCATTTCATATATTTATTTCAAGTACGTAAGACTTTCAATTTTTATAATTTATTCATATAATTTAAAAAATAATATTTTTATTTTTTTTTTCAATGTATTTATTTGTTTCCCTGTGTTTATAAGGGAATTCGTATTTTAGATTTCTTATTTATGTTAATTTGTGAAGTAATGTGTTTTTATACAATTTTGTTTATTACTATATATATATATATATATATTATACTAGAATACAAGTTAGTTTTTTTTCTTTGCGTTAAAAGTGTTAAAAATCAAGTTAATAAGGGTTATTCGATAAAATAGTAGCTTATTATTTCTCAAATTTTTTTAGAATTACAAAATCTGATTTTATATCAGTAATATATAGATTGAATCAGTTTTGTTTCTCCAATTTTCATTTAAATTATTGTTGTATTTCAAAATCAGTTGCAAAAGTTTAAAAAAACTATTTCTATTGCGCTTTTTTTAGTTGGTTTATTTTTACTATCTGTTTCAATGTAAGAAAAAAAAATATAATTTTTCGTTTTAAATATTAGTACAGTATTAGTTACAAAGTCTGTATACTAAAATAAACTGACTATATATCATTCAAATTTCCTAATCCTAAATAGTTAGCCTCATTTTTGAGATGTATGTTTAACATTGAATATTTGTTGTGAATTTGAAGTGTAGTGATGATTGTGTGTAGGCTAACAGCTATTTTGTGTTTGGTATTCATGTAAACATTTACTGTCGCATGTGAATTTGTTATAATTGTAAAAATAAGTAATTGTATTTTTGTATAAAAATCAATGCCAAGGTCACAAAAGAAATTCGTTGTTACTGTAACGCACACCACATATAGAAGTAACGTTGTGCGAGATACTTTCTAATTTCTTTAGACCGACAACTTTCTTTTCTTGCTGTAAGCAGCATCAATATTACATCGAAGGTATATCGTAACGATGATGTCAAGGCAATGTTGTTGTTCTTGATTGTGTAACGTACGATTACACGGATGCATTTTAGAAAGTTCAAGGTGAAACTGATTACCGAGTTTCATAATCATACAACTAGAGAAAACATTTTAGTTAGTCGTGATGTTTGTTATGATAATATATATTTCAGTTTATAAAAAAGATTAAAAATACTTTCATTAAATATGTGCAATAGAATCAAATATTTTTTAACTGTAATAGTTATAAAAACGAAGAAAGAAAGAAAACCATTAGAGATTATTATTTAAATTTATTAAAAGTAAACCTCTAACATTATTTATGAAGAAAATAATATTAACGATGAAAAATTAATACAATTATGGTAAGAAAAATTAAAGACTACAAGTGTGTTCTGTTTAATGAAGTAGTAATCAATATATTGATTGAGATTTTATTTATTTATTTTATAATAATAATAATATTTTTGCTTATGATAAATAAATTATGAAAGAAAAGTCTCTCAGAATAAACTTTGACTGCACGTGTTGGATATTCTTATTTATAAAAGTACTCTTTGGATCTCAGAGTGCAATAATAATTCTTTAAGGACTTTTATTAGCTAATTTATTTTATTCATTAATGAATAACGAATATATATATATATATATATATATATATATATATATATATATATATATATATACTAAGGTTTTATAAACTGCATGTTATTTTTTTATTGCTTGAAATTGAAAGATCTTTTTCTGTATCTATTTCAACCGTGTATTTTTTAAAGATCAATTCATTTATTATAGTATATTTTTATTATTTGAGAAAATATTTTATAATTTGAATTAAGATTTCAAATAAAAATATAGAATTCCATATATAAGGATCTCTTGGTTTATCCTTATAGATTTTTTCACTAAATGAACTCCTTATTTGTATAAAATAAATTTACAATAGTCAATGAATACTTCAAAACATCAGATGAATTTGAAATTCATGAAAAAATGATATGTCTTTTACATCATTGAACTTATATTCTATTAATTTTACAGAATTAATAGGTAGCTTCATGTAAACTTACACAATTCTTACAAAACATTTGTCATTCAATTTCTTTGAGTTTTTAATATCAGCTGTTTGAAATTACTTATACATTTGATTTTCAGATATATAATCTAGTATTAATAGGATATAATTACTGCCTGTTTTGAATTCCTTGATTTATACCATTTTTTTAATTCTTAGAAAAATATTTTTGTTACTAATCAATTTTTCTTTACATAAATAATTTAATTATATTTTTATAAGATACGAATATTAATTAAAATATTATTTTTTTTATATTTTATAACAAATATTTTTTATTTTGTTTTATACACATATTTAGTTTATTATCCATTGGTGTATTTCTGTTTATATATAGAAAAGATATTTTATTACATTTAGAACTTAATTTCATAGTTGGAGAGGTGTTCTTTAAAAAAAAACTGGTGAAAAATAATTGTCATGATAAAATCAAATTTAATATTTAATATATGTTCGAAATATTTCCTCTCCGATCTGTTATGTTTAATATTGCGTTTATAAAGTAATGTTCATTAATGTCTGCTTTACAAGATTACTTTTTTAAAACTGTTTTAATTAATAGTAGTAATTTGATTATATGTATATGTATATATATATATATATATATATATATATATTAATGGTTGTAGATAAATGTACAGAAATATTATTTGTATACCTCTGTAAATTTGTTTGGTCCAGACACTAGCTCCCGGAAGGCAGGTGCTATAGTAAAATTTTCTAAAGAATAACCACCTTGCCTTAGTTCCCACGATGATTCAGAATGAACCCTCACTATTTTATTAAGTTTTTTTAACACAATCTTTCAAATCATTTCTTATATCTAGTCATATGTTTTTTTCCTTGTAAAAAAAGTTATACCATTGTTATATTTGTGCAATTAAACAAAACATTTTTTATATCATATATATATATATATATATATATATATATATATATATATATATATACACACATACATATATGGATAATATGTATTTCATACGCTAAATTCATTCTTAGTACTCATTTCATTATAATTTGTACTTAAATGTGATCAAATGATGATCTATGTATCAATATAATTTTTTCCCTTGTAATGGATTTGTGATAATTTTAATGATTTGCAGAAATTCTGATTTGTTCATTTTTTCATACCACATATATGCATATATATATATATACCTATGTATGTATGTATATCCATAAATACTTAGTTTTTCTTTAATACTTGTTACTCTTCTTTCAGTATTTGTAAAGAAATTAAATACATAGAACGACACATTTTAATACATAATTTATACTTTAAAAACAATCAAAATGATATATATTTTCTGATTAATGAGGAATTTAAATAAGGAATTAACTGTTGATTTACTAACAATTTTCAATACGATATATTCGATGACCAATATTCTTTTATTAATAATTAATAGATTGACTAATTGATGTTAAGTTATTGAACAATGTTAGACAATCTTGTAATCTATTTCAGAAAATATTGTTAATAAATATTTTCAGAATGTTACGTGTTTCGATTTGTAATTAATTGCTACATAACTGTTTTTGTATTTAATATTTACATGAATTTTGAGGTTTATAATTCATGTAACGTAACACAACTAAATGTTTTGTAAATAGATAATTCTCACAAAACGAGTAAACTTTTTTGAAACTTTAGTGAAATTATTTTTCACGGTTAACTTAGTGGAGTTTTGAGATGTTATGTATACGAAGAACTTTTTTACTTTAGTTTTTTGCTTGTAAATGTATGTATTTGCTGCTTTTTTATTATTTTCACTGGTAAATTATAAATCAAATTTTATTGAGTGACAGTCCTATAAGATATTTGGAACCGAGGATGGATCTGTACATTAGAGAGCCCTATCATTTTTGGGGCCCACATGAATGTGTATATATATATATATATATGTATGTATATATATATATATATATATGTATATATATATATATATGTATATTTTTTTCCTACACTTAGCGAAAATTATAGAATTAATGAAAGAGAGAAGTGATACAAAAATCATGCGCTGAAAATGATGATTCATTTTAAATATGTATAATATTAACTTACATTGTCAGGACAAAAATCATAAATATTTGTTATAGAATCACATATATTGTACATATGTATATGTACAAAAAAGAACAAAAAATAAATAAACCAACTATTATACAAATAGAACAAAAATATGTATGAACTGGAAAATTAACAAAATTATAGAATTTTTTTTACCGGATTTTTTATCCGTATATTCTCTTATTGCATCCTCATAAAATAACGATTTTGTTATGTCTATTTCGATAGATAAAACTGAAAGAAAATTCAGTCTTTTCTCCTGAATGCCAGATCGAAATTTATTTTTGATTAAAGATAATTTGTAAAAACGTCAGCCCATGACAAATCTGCCTTTAATTAATAAAGTTCATTAGCAGCTAACACTTGCAGATGATACACCCTATTAGTCGACAGAAAAATCTAATTTTATGGAGTTTTGTCGGTTATTTTTAATGTATTTTCTTACATTTTTTTATGTTTCTTAATAAAATACATGAAACTATTTAAGTTACCACTATTATACAATCGCTGCAAATATAAACGAATTCAAAATGACAAAATTGTACAACAATGGTAATTTAACAATAATGATTTGCAATATTTGCTTTTGATATGTTTTATTTATTTGTACAACGATTTTTTTTTAATTTTCCTTCATTGTGTGGCCTTTTTCAAAGCGGGGCCCTGAGGCTTAAGCTTCATTAGTTTCCATATAGATCCATCTTTGTTTTAAATGATTTGTTAAGAATTCTAATGTTAAAATTTTGGAATACTGGTCTTATAGAAAGCTAAATTGATTTTCTGGTGAAATAAAGACAATAAGTTAATGTTCAGTATTAAATTATGTCTTTTTCAATTTTATTTATTCTTTTAAAAAAACTATTTTGTAAATATTTTATATATAAAAGACAACAGTTTCATTAAATTTATATATTTGTTTTGTATATGTCATTGTCAGAATCATTTACAAACGACTAATTTTCTTCGTGAAAACTGTAAGAAGTCTTTACTAAAGTCGACTGTTTTTGATTGATGGATGAGAAGTAAAGATTTCAAAGTTTGTATAAAGTGAAATATATTTTAATTGTAGTTTTTTTTATATGCTATATGTTGAAAATAAGTTTTAGTTTCTTTTTCTAAATCTATTACATAAAATTTACTTTGACAAATGAATCTTTCACACCCTCGCAAAATTATTAATTATATCGATTACAACATTTTCAATAATCAATTGTTAAATATTTCTGATTAGAAAAAAACGCATGATTTGCAAGAAACTGAAAAATTAATTTCTGAAATTTAATTTAAATATAGCATCAAAAATTATTACTGTTTTGTACGAATTTTATATTTTATTTATACAATTTTAATGGTTTTCAGTCGAATATACTTATATTGGAATAGAACTTAATGTGCAGGCTAATGATTACATATTGTCTTAATAAATGTGATGTTTAACGGAATTGAAATTATCAGAAAAAGATGCGTTTGTGAGAATGTTCGTTAATTTGTATAAAAAATTTCGGATTCGTGATAAGATTTTTAATTTAATTGCATGAATATACTTTTGTATGGATTACAATAAAATTATTATTTTATTTAATAATAATGACAATAAATCATTATATAAAGAGAAAGGTGACGAAAGATTGAATATGAAAATAAAAAATAAGTAACCAATCATGCAAGGTAATATATAATTTAAATGCATACACTTACACACACACACACACACACACACATATATATATATATATATATATATATATATATATATGTACATCTATATATATATATATATATATATATATATATATATATATATATATATATATATATATATTGTACAGTATACTATACTTAAGACTTGAAATTTTCAACATATTTCATGTTTAAATTCAAGGTTGTTCGTGCAACTGATTCTAAATATTAACTGTTACCCGCCTCCAAATGTTACGGAAGTAAATTCTTATATTTCAAAAGTAAGTTCACCGACAGCTGCATTTGTGTTGCATTTATATACTGAAGGCCTTTTATGATAAGACAAAATTAATCTATATTTTGTGAATAGAATCTTTTTTAAAACTCGATCATTAATCTTTAGATATTATTAGGTTCATTACTTACGTGCGTAATCGATTTCATTAAGGTATAAAAAATAATTCTATTCTTTTCTAAACAGTTATAACTTAGTAATCGTAGCCATAATGATTAATTTTTAATTAAAAATAATGATAAGTGGTATAAAACAGAAAAATATTATTACTAATTATTCAATTTAATTAGAGAAACTCTTCTAAATTATAATTAGAAATTGTGCTGTTGCATAATTTAAAAATAGAAGTATAATAAAATAAAATATATTCATTTTTATCTAAGATTTATATAGAATTCATTTCTAATTGGCTTTCAGAACAAATTAATTTGTTGTTTTTTGAAAGTTTTAACTCTTTGGAGCCGGATGGGGGAATGGGTGCTATCTAACAAATATTTTTTGATTAATTGGATATTTTTATATCGTCAACAAAATAAAAATTGTAATTTGTTCTTTTTAACGTTCTGAAGATGGAAGGAATAAGGATGATAGGTTTTTGTGTACCTTGGTACTCTAAAGATGATGGTATTGTCATCGAAATGTGCATAAGCAACAAATAAAAATAATCAATAATAATTTATTGAATATTTTGAAAATGTTTTTGTGGTGTGTGGGGTGAAAAAAGAAGTCATCTATTATGTCTATCTTATTATGAAATAGTAGGTTGCATGGAAGGAAAAGCATTTTATTAAACAAATGTTCAGTTTAAGATAAAAATTATTTTCATACAATCAATGATAAGAAAAAAATAAAGTAATTTTAAAGAGTTTAAATATTTACTTTATAATCTTTTTATGATTCTTAAAAAATGCAATAATGAACATTATAAATATTTAATATCAGTTTCTTACAAAAGTATGAAGTAATATGATTTTCTTAGTAAATTTGTCGAATGTTAAATAGTTGTCATTTTTTTTTGATGATATCAATGGTATCTCCGAAGGTAGTTTTAACTACATGGTCTTAATACATGTAATGGTATAGTAACCCTTTTCCTTCCGTAACAAACAATAACTGACCCACCCTAACACTTTCTGTTTCGTTTTGGTTTTGTACCCGTTGTTTATTTCAAGGTTATATGACCGTCATAAAAAAGAGGGTCGTATATAACATGTGGCAGAGTTTATTTCTGTACACTTTTTGGGTTTAAATCTGTAAAGTTTTTGTATATAAATACATATATACTTTATTGTATATATACATATATATTTATATATATATATATATATATATATATATATATATATGTATATACATAAATGATATTTTAAACAACAATGTACGTTTTTAATTTAAAATATAAGGATATAAAATATAACTTATTATAATATTTGGATGCTAAGTCAATAATATTACATTTTTTAATAGAAAAATGTCTATAGGATTGATAACTAAATTACATTGTGAACTATAAGATATTTTTAATATAATATTCTAGTAAAAATATTTTTAAGGTAATTTGAAATTTTATTTCTATTTATTTTTGCATCCTGATTTATTATCTTAAATAAATTTATATTTATAACCATTTGGTTAATAATGATCTGCGTCATTTCAGTTTTATTGTTTTTTTATAAATTATAGAATGTCTGTAATTCATCGAATGAAGTATATTAAATATCAGGCCATTTTAGAATATAGCAGCTGTCATTATTATTAATATTTTTTTTTATTTCACAATACTTTGAAGATTGTAGCTCATTAAGATTTTATTTGTATACACATTAATCATTGGATTTAAATAGAAATTATTAAGATACATTAATAGCAATTAGTATATATATATATATATATATATATGTATATATACATAAATACGTATATAATATATTATAATCAACACTTAATTCAAAACTATTTATTGTTATTATGTTTTATGCGTATTAAAATATGACATTTGAAATTGCAATTTATATGAAACTAACTAATCAATTTTGTTATTTTTTTATGCATAACGTCAATATTACTTCTAATCAAATAAAACTTAAAAGATACCGTAAGTTTACAAGTGGAATAGAATTATTTCAGCTAGATATGTAATTTATTGCTTTAATGCTGAAAAATTGTTTTTCTGACAATTTGATTTTCATAATAATTATCTGGTTGTTTTAAAAAATTACTATTTATTATATATTAAAATAATCTTTTTTAAATTTCATGACTTTAAAAAAACAGTATTACTTTTTGTTTTATTTTATTCAATTATAAGTTTATAATTAATATTAGTTTTTAAGCTTCTAAATGTTGTAATTTTTTTAAAAGGAAACAAATCACGTTAATTATTATATTTTAATTAAAAATATTCATTAACTTATTTAACATCATATAATATTTTCATCATTAATTTACTATATTATCACTTGTGTTTTGTAAAAATGCTATACAATTTTTTATCAGCTAATAGTAATAAAGTGCATCTATTTTATATTTTTCACCTTATTTATAAATGTATTGAATATCCGGTTCACACGTTTTTGAGAAAAAAGCGGATGTAAACGTAAACCGTATATAAAAAAAACATTTTTATTATATTATTTTATATTTTTTAATATGTATCCATTTTTCTTTCCATTTAATTCATTCATATTTCTCATGAATGAAATTGTATGAGAATTGAATGAAAATATTTTTCAGTGCTACATTTTTTAATACAAGATCAAGTTTAAATATAAAAAAATGTATGTTGCAAAAAAGAAACATTTTAGATGGTTATATTGTAATAAAATATGACAGGAAGGAATTTTGTGAACCAGGTAGAATTATGAGATATTTTACTTTTACTATTCTTTTCATGTAAAAAAATATAAATGTTATTTTTAAGTTTTTTTTTTATTTTACAATGTTGAGTTTAATATTTTTTCAAATTCTTCTCATATAATGTTATATAATAGTAAATTATCTATTGATATATAAATTATATATATATATATACATATATATATATATATATATATACATATATATATATATATATATATATATATACATATATATATATACATATATATATACATATATATATATATATACATATATACATATATATATATATATATATATACATATATATATATATATATATATATATATATATATGTATATATATATATATATATATATATATATATATATGAATGTGTAAGACGTAAATAGTCAATAGCATTATTCTATAAAGCACACTGAAGATTTGCACATATGGTGGTCACCTATCGAACATCTGTTAATGTATGTTGTTTTTCTCGTTTAAACTAAATGTATGTTATTATTTATTTCTCGAAGTTCTTGACTTATGATGGGAACATTTGGCTAATGTGTAAGACAGTGGCATAAAGAATGTTTATTTCATATATTAATTATTTTGTATAGTTAAATATATTTTGTATAGTCACATACACACACATGCATATATATATATATATATATATATATATATGTATATTAATGTACAGTGGAGTACATATTTATATATATATATATAATTAATGGTACACTCTCTTTGATTTGTCTTTTTGTTATTTTATTGCTATTAATTGATATTCTTTGATTTATTAGTTGATCTCTTTACTTGATATTCTTTTATAAGTAATGAGAAATATAATAAATATATATTTAACTGAATACTTAATGATTTAAATTTTAAAAAATGTAGGATTTTTTAATACGTTCTGATTATTATACAGCTTGTTTTGATAAAAATTAATATGTGAATACAAAGAATTTTTTTCTCATAATTGTTTATCCGTTTTTTTACAATAATACATGAGTAATATTGTATTATATTAATTAACAAATGATTTTTTATCAATCAATTGAAATTATTCTAGAATGAATTTAATAAAAAACTAATCGATTTGTTATTAAACTTTTTTCATCAAAATATGTCATGAAATTGATATTAATTACATATTAATTATAATTTACAAAATTCTTGCATATTTTTGAATACTGTTTTCAATTTTAAATATCTTTCTAGAGATTGTGTAACGTAACTGAGATATTTGACCTACCAGTGATGAATATTTCCGGAAGATAAAATTATGAAAATTACATATTGACTCATTTTTATTAAAAAATGTAAAAATTTTCACCATTTGTCATTTTTATTTTTTATGAATATTTTTGATATGTAAACTTTTTTTATGTCATTTATATTTATTTTTCTAGCTTTATAAGATACAAATTTATATATATATATATATATATATATATATATATATATATATATATATATATGTAATTATCAGCCTCTGTCAATCCACTGCTGAATAAGGATCTCTTTTATGATTTTTGATTTTGTATGACTGAATGCCTCTCTTTTCCACTGATTTCTAATAAAAATTTTAATTTCCTTATCCTACCTGTTCATTGATCTATTTCTTGGTCATTTTATATTCCTTGATTTTCAGTTAATAATTTCTGTTGTCCATCGCTTGTGTTCTCTTCTTGAAACATGCCCCATTCATTTTCATTTCAGACTCTTTACTCTTCTTATTACATCTGTGACTCCTGTTTGTTTTCGTATCTATTCTATTCTTTTCCTATCTCTTCTTGTTAGCCTTAGTATGTGTCTTTCTATATTTCTCTGTGTTGTTTGGAGCCTTTGAATGATTTTGGTGTTAAGCGCTCATGTTTCATTGCTGTAGGTACGAATTGGTAGTATACTCTGATCAAATAATTTTTTCTTCAAACAGCATGGGATTGTTGATTTGAATGTCGAGGCGTTTCGTCCAAGTGGACTCCATCCCATTTTTATTCTCCTGTTTACTTCTTCAATGAATAATCCATCTTTGGTGATAATTTGGCCTAGACAAACATACTTCGTAACTTCTTCTATTTCTGTTCCTTTTATAACAATTTTCTTGGGACAGACAAACACATAGAACAAAACTTTTGTTTTTACGTGGTTCATGTTCAGGCCAAACTTTTGACTGGCATCATATAATTCTTCTATCCTCCTTTGTTGCTCTTTCGGAGTACATGCAAACAACTATATCATCAAAAAACCGGATGTGATAATCTTTCGCCTTTTATTTCGATCTCTTTGTCCTCCCAGTCAAGCAATTTGAATACTTCTTCTAAGGCTGCAGTAAATAATTTCGGCGAAATTGCATCTCCCTGTCGTATACCTTTCTCGATTTTTATCTTTTTTATTTCTTCCTAAAGCTTCACTGTCAAGGATGGATTTTTGTTGCTATTATCTAGCAAATCGATGTATGTGTCCTCTATGGTATGGTTTTTCAATGCAGATATGACCTGTGATGTTGTAATAGAATCAAAAGCATTTTCATAGTCTATAAATCCAAAACATACTGATATTTGGTATTCATTTGACCGGTTAATTACTTCGCTCACTACCTGAATGAGATTCATTGTACTAAATCCGTTTCGAAATCCAGTTTATTCCTTCGATATACATACGTACATACACACACACACACACACATATATATATATATAACAATATAGATATATATATATATATATATATACATATATTTATATATACTTATGAATACAGATATATATATATATATATATATATATATATATATATATATATATATATAAATATATGTATGTATTCACACTCATTTATGTGTAAAGACAGAGAAAAACAGAGAGTGTATTTATTAATAATTTTAATTGCGAACGAACTATTGGTATATTGACAAAATATTGATATTGTCAATTGGTGTAATGACAAAAAGAGAGTTTTTCTAGCAATGTTATGATTTGAATACTGAATACTTTTTATAAATTAGATTATTTTAACATAAAGAACTTTTATAATTAAATGAGATATGAATGCATTGATAAATTCTTTGTATCGCAAATGGTTGCAGTAAAAGATTTTTAAGTATTTTAAAGAATAGTTTTCTCACAACAGGCGAAATTTAAATTTATAATTAAATTTTAAGGGAAAATATAATGATATATATATATATATATGTATGTATGTATGTATGTATGTATGTATGTATATATGTATGTAGTAATATGAAATAATTTTATAATAAAGTAAAGAAATAATGTAAAATTATTTAAAAAAAAAACATCATTAATGTTCTTGTATTAAATTGACCATATTATCGGCTATAAACCATATAGCACTTATGTCTGCAATTATAAACTACAATTGCTTTGAACTATCAAAAGTACAATATAATGATTTTTAAGTATAAGTGCAGATTCTCTTATATCTCATAATGTCTAGTCAACAACGTGCAGACATGAAGACATTGTTGATACCGTTAGTCGGTCACGGAACACATTATCATTACCTTGTCCTAGTCATGTGTATATCTATGCTCGTATCTTTGTTACACAAACGCAAACATAAAGCATTGTTAGACAAGTAATTCGTATTATAAGATTGTGTAGATTTAATGCTAAATGAAAATAGCAATGCACTTCCAAAAGTAACTGGTTATTGTGCACTGTTTTCGGTTTCCCTTAGCTTTATACACATTTATATTTTTAAATATTGTACATGGTTACGATACTCGAATATAAATACAGTACACATACACACACACACATACACATATATATATATATATATATATATATATATATATATATGTACGCATAAATATATACGTATAAATATATACATACATACATATATATATATATATATATATATATATATATATAATATGTATATATATATATATATATATATATATATATATATATATATATATATAATGATGAACTCGGCATCTGATAGTAAAGTTAACGGAGCTCTAGGATGCGTACGAAGGTAATCAGGCTACTTCTTTACAGGCTACTTCTTTACTTCTTAAATTATCCTACTAAATTATTAAACAGCATCTTCCAATAAAACTAAATTTATGATATAATGAATTAGATTTACACGCTTTAGAAATTAATTGCAAGCAACTTTTTTATTTGTATATATATATACATACATACACACAAATAAAATATATATATACTACTTTTCTCTTGTTACTTATTTTTATACTATCAAGGCTTGCAAATATGAATTATCTTTAAATTTGTCTATGCAATAGTGAATCAAATACGGATTTTTTTTAAATATGCTTTGTAATGTAACAAAAGAAAACGAAAATTGCTATTTATATCATATAAAATAATTTAACTATAAAAAGTTTGAATTAATAAATAGAAGAAAAAACTAGTTCTGTATAATAATACTTTTCTAATAGTATTATTGTAGTGATATCAACGATCAAATAGATATAAACTCTACTGTAGTAAAAAGTAATGTTTCATTCTTTTTCTATATTCATTGTTATATTGTTTCTTTTATTAGTACATTCATTTATATGTATATCCTGATCTAAATCTTTATGCATTATGTAATATTATAAAACTTTTTAATATTAATTAAAAAAATCATTAAAATGTGTTGGCAAACGGAGCAAATATGGGGGAAAATTTTCCCTCCTGGCCCACCACTGATTACAGGCCTGATTTAATATGATGTATAATGAAACAGAAAATGAATATAAATAGAAAATAACAATACTATAATTAAAAAGTGACCTCACACTATTAGGTTTTTAGTCTACTTGATCATTGATGTCACTACAATCACATCATTAAGAAGGCAATCGAAAACCAGTTTCTTTTTTTATTATTGTAAACTATCCCGCGTGGTTTTTTGTACTGTTGTTTTATATTTTATAAGTAACAATTTTTATTTTAATTCAAGATCAATTTTATAAAGAAATTCTTTTGAAATTTATTCAAACTTTTTTTAAAATAATTATAAACATCCTGATTAAATGATTAAAATATTAATTACATAATTATATTAAACATCTATTATGTAGTGTAATATTTATTTTACATAAATTAATTTTAATAATTAATATTTCTCACACATTTTTAATTATCTAAAAGAAATATTGAAAAAATTTAAAACAATTTGTTTACTAACTTAATCTTGAATTAAACCAAGATTTGTAAATGGGCTGTTTCTTTAAAAAAAAGATATATTTAATTTATGATGCACTGAAGGATATTTTTTCTGCTTTTTTTCGCTGTTTTTACTGTTTTCAATGAATTATATTTTATAACCTGCTATACGAATAAATCAATGACTGAAAAAATATAATGTCAATGAAAATATATTTAAGAAATATAACTATCCATTCGTCTTGATTATAATTTATAAACTATAATTTTTGCATATATTAATTAGAAATAAATAAATATTTTATAACGTAACAGCATTAATTTAACGCGAAAAATATTTTAAAATCATAATTATTTTTTATTTAAATAATTACGGTTTAATGAAGGTTAATAACTTGTTCTTTTTAATATGTGAATGATTAATGGAGTTGTTGAATTCTTATATTGTATCTAGTACGTTGAACTTTTATGTTACGAGTTTGAATCCAAACTTATAAAGTGCATTTTATTATGAAAGCAATTTTCTTAAACGTTTAATCAGTTTTAACTTTAATAACTTTCTGTAACAATTTTATACGTTAAGTTTCGTTTCTTATTAACTGTCAAGCTCGGTTTTATTTATGTTTCACAGGTACGAATACACCCGGTATATCTACATCCATTCGTTTTAAATTAAATTTTTATTAACTAATGAAACAAATATTCATTAAAATTAAAACATTTAATTTTAAAATGAAAATATCAATATTAAATAAATTCAAAGTGTAAAATTCAACATTTTCTGTCAAAATAATTAACAAATATATATATATATATATATATATATATATATATATAGAGAGAGAGAGAGAGAGAGAGAGAGATTTAATTTTATTACTAATTAGAATTTTGTTGACTGGAACAATAATATCAGATATTTTAATATACATACATACACAAGTGTGCGTACATAAGTACTGTGAAATTTTGGTGTTAAATAAGTAAAACACTAAAATTGTTCAAGTTATCGAGTTGTTGAACCGACTGTAAATATCATTTTATTAAAGTTTAAATTTAATCTGAAAATCACAGTTTATTTTTTAGAGTGTAACATTCTTTTAATGGGTACCATTTATTTTCAGTTTTCTTTTTATTTCACCCAAAACCTTCTCGTAGAAATAATTGTCTATATTTACCTTACTTGTTTTCTTAATGTTTAGATTTTTTCTGTTTCAATACACGTGCTGCTATTCTAAAAAATCAATCAGTAGATTTAGATTTATACTGATTAATACATATTGTTCCATCAAATATATTTCTTTGTTTAGCAATGATATATTCATCCACATTTTTATTTTTTTAATAATTTCTGTTTTTTGTTCGTGTTAAGAAATTTACCTGTTGTCGATCATCCAAACCCATTATCTGTTTTTTGAAAACTCATATTTTTAACAATACTAGCTTCGCTATATTAACTAAACTGATTTTCTAAATAAACACTATAATAGTGGCACATAACGAAACTTATTGGATTTCTTCAAAGAGTACAACGAAATCATTTTTCAGTTCTACAACAGCTTGTTGTAAGTAATTATTTAGAGTTGGCATTTTCTATTGATTTTAACATTGATAATATAGAAATAAAATACGAACAAAACAAGCTTATTAATTGAAAATTATTAAAAAAGTTGTTAACAAATAATTCTAATCAAAATGTCTGTAATTCAGATTTGAGCTACGTACATTTTTCTATATTCCCTATAGTTTATAAGTAATTTAGATTTTTAAAAGGAAAACATATTTTCATAGCCACTCAATTTGTTTTGTTATTCAAAAAGAATGCATTGAACTTATATAAATTATATTTATAAGTCAATAACATTTATAATTTACTTTCAAAATATAATTTAAAATTTAGATATTCTTTGTGCTACATTGCGGACTGAATAGAATTTTGTTTGGATGCAATTTAGCAGTATGTTATAGGTCAATATCAATATGTAATAGGAACAAATTGAGATTTAAGTAATATATTTGTTTAAAAAAAGTATATATATATATATGTGTGTGTGTGTGTATGTGTGTAGGGGTGCATATGTAAGGGTTTGTGTGTGGAATTATTAAAAACTACTTTTCTCGGCTTTGATTTCATTGTGTGGTAATTACTTCAAGAATGTTTTCTTCTATGAAAAATTTCCCGATCGTACGTGACTGGAATGATGTTTACATCATAAATGCTATCTTAGGTTATTGCTTGAACGATGGTCTGGCTGTCTGTATGCATGTCCTTTCGAACTGTCTGTACGCGGTGACCTACTTTGAGGTCTTCGTCCACCGCAAAAATCAACGTTCGGTCCGAAGAAAGTCATTGACTTTTGCTGGAGGCGTGACGTCATTCAGGCAGGATGTTTCTTGTGTTTTCCATTTTGTTCTATAATTGTCTTTGCGGAATAAAATGAGTAGGTTATTTTCTGTAAACAACGGATTCATCTTGGTCTGACACTTATAAAGCATTATTTTATCCGGACGATGAATCAGCACGCTAAATTATTTTAACTAAATTAATTTGTCAATGTTTGTCTGTCTATTTTTATTTCTGCATTGTACGCTTGTAAGAGTATTCATAATGGAACATAATTACACTGTGATATATAATTATATATATATATATATATATTAAAAAAATGCTTTATATATCGTTGTATCTACAATTTATCAAATGATCATTAATTATGTTCAAAATACTGTCACAATAATTAAAAAATTAAAGTTTTCTGTAGTATTATTTCAATAGCAGTTACCATTTACTGTAGATTTTAAATTAAAGTATTCTAGGTATTAATTGAAGAAAAATATTTTAATTTTAAAAAACTGTACTTTTTAGAATGTATATAACTATGTTTAATTAACAATTTTTATTTGTATCAAAAAATGACGAAAAGAAGTTAAAATTTTTAAAAAGTCATCATAAATAATAACATAAAATTAGATATAAAAAAAGTATGTTTAGTAATATATATTTATAATCAATTATATACTCGTTGATAGCAAAAAAAATATAATAATTTGATATTTTTTTTACCTTTCTTAATTATTTGCGTTCAAAAATAATTATAAATGTATTAAAAATACACTTCGTTACATATTTTCAATTACAGTGAAAAAGTAATATATTTATCTTCATTTCAAATTCATTCCCTTTATAAATCATCTCTTTTATTAAAACTAAAAATTTCGAATATGAAAAAAAACAATTTCTGACAAAAAATTCATGATTCTTTAATGAAAATAAGAATTCTATATTGTATTAATAACTTTCACATAACAAAAGGATCATTTTTGTTATAAAATTGAAAAAAATAGTTTTTTAACAAACTATATTCATTATCAAAATATGAAGAATGAAATATGAATATAAATCAAAATAACAAACGTAATTTTACATTCTTAATTTTTACTATAAAGGTTAAAAAATAAATCAATTATTGGAATTTTTTACAAGCATAAGTGTTGTTTTCACGAATATTTTTCCTTCGATGTTAAAATTACTTCCAAAAGTTAATAATATTAAAAATATAAAAAGTATATACATATATATATATATATATATATATATATATATATATATATATATATATATATATGAAGAGGAAAAGAGAGAGAAATTTGTGACCTACATTTTTTCCTACAATTCGATTTTTTTATTACCTGTCAGTGAATTAATTTTCTTAGGATATTCCTAAATAATTATACAATGGTATTGTTGTAAAAACGTAACTAGTTATTATTCTAGTGTGTAAGAGAATTCTTCGAAAATAATTATATGATTGTTCTATTTAAATATAATTATGGATATGAATTTATTCGTTGGTCATGTGACAATGAAATACATTAAAGAGTTGTAAATGCAAGAGCTGTAAATAGTGTAATATAAATCGTAAAATTAACGGTAAAAGCTTTTTTGAGTACATGACTTCGAAAGGATAGAGACTTCATCGAAAAAACACTTAAATTGATACGATTTCTTTGTCATTTTACTATATAGAAGAGAATATGTTATGGCATTGTCAGATAATAGTTGTTTGTGCATTTCCGTAATAATAAAAGGTATTAGTGGATACCTAAAATAATATGTTTATATATTATTTATGTATAAATAGTTGAGGTTAAAATAATATTGTTAATGTATTCAATTGAAAAATTTGAATTTTTTAATGATTTTTCATCTATCAGGCAATTCAATAATTTCTCTGCAGAAATATTTAGTTTTTTCAGCAAATATTTTAATTTTTATATATACATATACATAAACATACATACATACATGCATATATATATATATATACATGTATATATATACCTGAACATATATATATATATATATATATATATATATATATACACACATCCACATACACATATATGTATATATATATATATATATACATGTATACACTCAAACCTGTTTTTGTGCGGTGTTTTTTTGTGCGATTTTTTTTTGTGCACTTGTTTTTATGCGATTTTTTTTTTGTGCGGTAAATGAAAATTTCAATAAATTTATTGTTTTTGTTGAATTTTAGCAAAATAACGCAGTGTAATTTGAATGTTAGTTTCCAAGTAAATTGCGGTACCGTTCAAGTCAGGTATAAGGGCGCGCATATCTGTCCTGTGCCGCAATGGGATAATAAAGTTCTCTGCTGCACAGATGAACTGCTAGTTATTTCGTAAGGTTTCAAGTTATTTTAAACGTGAGACTTTTTTTCTGCGGTCCCTATTCACCGCATAAAAAAATTATTTTTTAATTGTGTTCCGAAAACTATATTTTATAGCTACTCGTGAAGTTTTGCGCGATTTTTTTTTTATGCGTTTTCTTTTATGCGGTCCCTATCTACCGCACAAAAACAGGTTTGAGTGTATATATATATATATATTAGATCAATTTTTCGATAGGAAATGTCCAGAATTAAAGGAGACTGTAATTTATCGGTACATATCTAGAAAATGCAGTAGGTGAATAAGGATATGTCAGGTGAATGGCATTCATTTCTGCTGGTTTGCAAAGATCAAGTAATATTTATAAATTATATTTGAGAACAATATTTATTGGTAATAATAGTTTCAATGGTATATGATTATAATACAAAACGTATTATTGATTCCGTCGTATTCATAACATTGCCTTTGGTAAAGATTTTGTAAATTATTATTTTTTATTACATGAAGTAATAGCATCTACAATTACGGTATCCATTTTAATATAGAGTAGTGTAATGTAATTATTAGGTTGGTAGAAAAATAATTGCGGTATATGACCTTCAAATTCATATACATTTTTTAATTTAAATGGTTTCAAGTGGTCCAAAACTGTTGGATGACTAACGCCTAACTTTTGTGCAAGCTCACGAATTGTTCTGCGTGGTTCTGATTCAACTAACGCCTTCAGTTGGTCATTATGAACTGAAGAAGGACGCCCATGACTTCTTTATCTTAATAACTATCTTCTCTATGATGACATTTTTGGAACCACCATTGCCACGTACGTTTCTTAACAATACTCACACCAAGAGCATTGTTTAGTTTACGAGCAGTTTCTGTTGCTTTACCACCCGGTTTGAAGTCATTCAAAAATTTTGCTCTCATCTGCTTCTTTTCCATTTTCAATTCAATATCCCAATTTGAATCAAAATTAATAATAAAATCAAAATCAATGTTATTAAAATACAGACCGAAAAATGCACTTAAAAATTATATTAACATGGGTACGATGTAATGACACTTTCATTGAAAAAAAATAGAATTCAGAAAACAAAAACAGCTATTATTTTCCTACCAATCTAATAACTAATAAGCTAAATTTAAGTTACAGTGTACAAATTAGTTAATGATTATTTTATTAAGAAACATTGGACGATTGGATCTATGTTAAGTGGAGGTTTTGAATTCAAAATAATTCCAAGATTAGAAAGTTATGTTATTATAACCTATTTTCGTATATCTTATATATATCTCTATACAAAACTCATTCCTTTTCTTCTTTATTTTTCCTTGCAATATCTAAGACCCGTGTTCTAAGTTTAAATTTACTAAATATTTCTATTAACTACATTTTTTTATTGCCTTTTTTTTTCAAAAAATATTAATATCATATTTTTAATTCTTTTTAAATATTAATGTCATATAAAACTGTGTTATCTATTGTTTTCTTATCAATACATAGAACATTTTTGTTTTAATTAATATATTTTTTATATTTTAGTCAGTTATAGATAAGTATGCTTTGAATTACTGATTTAAATGTAACTGCAATTATTTTTATGAAGATTTTTGTAAGGAAATGTATTAATTTTATTTTAGCATCTAAGTTTTGGTAAACTTTTTATATGTAATACTTTTAATATATATTAAACTTTAGTTAATAACTACAACAACGTTAATTATGTAGTTTCTTATAATTTATGAAATGTAAAATTATATAAGAATTTTACAAAATTTTTATAATGATTATTAGTTATATTTGGCAGAAAAGAAATTCTTTTTTAATAAAAGAAAATACGTTCTACAGAGATTTTGGTATAAACTAGTCAGTAGTCCACTATACCTTTAGTCATACCTAAGTTTTTATATGATTAAAATTTTAATATACTAAAATTTTCTTTACTACACTTTTTAATTCAAACGTAAACATCATTTTATTCTAACATATTTTGTATATTTTTAATTGTTTTATGATAATTATAAGTTTTTTACTAGTACTTATGATTAGTTTTGAATTACTTTGAATATCGTTGTTTATGCATATATATATATATATATATATATATATATATATATGTATATATACATACATACATATATACATAGAGTTTATATTTTATTTAATCGATTTTTAATGGTAATATACGTCAGATGATATAATGACTCCTTTCTTCTTTTAAATAATAATAATAATTATACTTATCTAAATAATGTTCAGTTGTAGAGATTCATCACTGAAATGTAATAAATCTCTAAAATATTTGCTTTTAGAAAATGATAAATGTAAGTAAAATGTTAATTGATTCTACTTTGGTGTACTATTTATTACTGTCATACTGTACTCTATAAATATATAGAATAAAAAAAGTATATCTGGCTCTTATACCATTATTTTGTAACAGGTTTTTTTATATTATTTATTATTTAATCATAGTTAAAAAACGAGAAGTACGTTCATTTGAATTTTTTTTATTGGGCATGAAATATAATAATTACTTGTTTTCTGGAAATTGTTTACAGATGAATATTGTTCACAAAATAGATTATTATTATTGTATTGATTATATCTGATAGAAACTATTTAACAATTTTTAATTAGTTGTCTTTATCGATTTGACAAGCCTAAGTTAAGTAAATTTTTACAGGTTAGGTTCAGCTACATATTAAAACGTTTAATATTCATTTAATCATTCAAACCAAAGTTTACACAAACGAAATCATGAAAATAAAAACGTTTATTGAGTATTGTAATAAAGTGTATTAAGTATATTTTTTAATCAAACGTCATTTATTATATGAATATTTCAAACAAATTGCAATAAATATCAGAAGAAGCTAATTAATGAAACCTAAATGAATCATTTCCGGCAAATGTCACGTTGTTCATTACACTTAATGATCAAGTTTGTCTTATTTTTCAAATATGCGTGTTCAATTTCCGCTATATATATCTATATATATATATATATATATATATATATATAGATATGTATATATGTATATATATATATATATATATATATATATATATATATTTATAAACATGCGACGTATTATTAACTTTTGCTGCAAGAAGTATAAAATGTATTATATTCATGATTAAAATAGAGGAAAAAGACCAGATTTTATTGAAGACAAGAATGAATACTTTCAAATATTTTAATTTTATTTATTGAGAAGATATCTGTGAGAAAATTATATTAGAAATAAAAAGGCACCAATCAAGTGGAATTGAAAGATCTATTTGTATGTTTATTCAATATTTTATCGTTCATCTCTTTCAATAAAGAATGAAATTATATTTCAATATAAATTTTTTTTCATTAAACTTTATTTTTCTAGTATAAAAATATAAAGTTCTTAAAGATACCTACATATTTTCTCAATACATTGAAAAGCTCAATTAGTATAAATTTTTTATTAAATATATTAAATAATTCATGGATCGTTAATAGTAATTTAATACGACATATTTTATCTATAAACTTATGTTATAATTTTTTTGATATATAAAAAAGTAAAATTGTAACTTTTTAGATGATTTTTTATTAAATAAAATTAAAAATTATTGCATGATAATATCTGATACATCGAAGAATATTTTTATAATATTAGTGCATGAACAAAATTTTATCTTTCTCTAGTATTCTATCAGTGAACCATTTATCTAATGATTCGTTAAAAATACACAGACAATTTATATAATCATCTTTACACTAACGAATATTTACAAAAGTTTAATTTTTTAAAGATCACTATTCAGTTGTGATCTCAAAACGAATGAAAATAGTTTATATTCTCAGCAATACCGTTATTTGATTACTATTGAATTGCTTTAATCCCACATTGTATCAAAAAAGCGTTATGCTCAGAATGTGTCAAAAAAAATGTAACCGAAGATTAAGCTAGACATTTTTAATAAGTTTATTATTATAAGTTTAAAAATATATAACCCAAATAAAATGACAAGTTGAAGGAACGAGGAGAAGAATAAACGAAAAATTCCTTAACTGTTTGTATATTTAAATTATTTGCACTAATTGTAGCATGGACCGAGTTTAATCATATTTATACTTATAATTATAAATAGTTTATACTTCGTTATAAAGAAATATTGTCATGTATTTAAAACTAAAGTAGAAAATTATAAAAAAATATTAAGGTGAATAATCATTTTTTTTACAAAAGCATTCATGTTTTGAATGAATTGGATTCTTGTAATCTGGGAATATTTTCGTTCGAAATGAAAACCTTTGGGAATAAACCGATTGATGAACTTATTAAATTTAAAAATCTTATTCCTGCTGTCAGGAAAACTAATAAAATTTTAAAACTACATTTGTCACTTTAAATATCGTAGATATATTTATGATTGAAAATTTTGGTTCAGGAAGTGATAAGATTCGTTAAATAAAAATGTTTGTTAATAAATCTGAGCTTCTATAAAATTGAATATAAAAATAATTAAATTATACTTTTTAAATCAAACTCAGCCTCATCTACTGCAATTTATTTGCAGGGAATATTGCCCAGGCATACAATTTGAACATACTTGACGAGTGCAGCTCGTTATTACCTACTTTGGCATCGAAATCTCATGACGAGCTGGACTCGCCATTTCAGTAGAAGGGGTTAATTAATAATTTTTACTATTTTATTGATTATTTGTATTAATAACAAATAATTTTCTTTCACCAATAACTTTTTTACTTCTACATGAACCACAGAAATATTTCCTGAATAAAATTATTTATTAATTAATCGCAGATTTTTTAATTTTTGTTTATACCTATTTCGATAGTGATTTAATCGTTCAGAATGGATAAAGGTACAGAAAAAAAATTTTCTACCTTCGACTTTTTTTACCTTAAAAAAATATTTTAATGATTATTACTTGGTGGTCTAAAACTGATGGCACAGTTTGACAATGATCGAATTGCGTGTAGACAAAAAACAGAAATGTACCTTTGTTTAAAAATTATTTGTGGTCATTTTTATATAGCTGGCAATTTTTACTTACTTAATTATTTGAATAAATTATTTTGCATTATACACATATTGTATTGTACACACACATAACAAAATACTGATTATATTTATATTGATGCTTTGATTATTTTTATTTTAATTGCATATAATAGCTTAGTATATTTTATGTTATACTCGTATAATAGTTATTTTATTTTTCAGTGCTTGTCACGAAAAAAATATGAAAATTATTTATATCTATAAATACTGCGAACGTAAATGAATATTTCTGTGAATAAACTATCCGTTTGTATTGTTAAAACCGCAATTTGGATTGGTCGAGTGATCCGCGAATCAAATGTTGCCATTGTCGTAGAAGAGTTCTTGCGTTGTTGCGGTGTGCTAGCAAGCACGGTGTTGGCCTGTGAGGGACACGAGAAGTCGTTGAACTTTTCGTTACCGCGGTTTATACACAAACACTCACACAAACACACATACACGGGCACGAACGTAATGTAGAGAGACGATCAACCTCCCAACATGTAAATTGAATTTACATCATTTAGTGAACACCATCACACTTATTTTAAGCTCACTTGATTGACCGGTCGCATATTATTACCAAAATAAAGTGATAGGTGTAACTTCTTCGATGTCATGAACGAATAACATGTTCGGTTTTTATTTCAATTTTATTAGCTATTTGTGACTATAATTCTTTCCATGAACATTTATTAGATTTTTTTGTTGTTTGTAAAGTCCATTAATATTTCAGATGTTTCGTTAGAATTAAAATTCCAATTAAAATTTAATTAAGTTATCGTAGTCACTGTATAGTAAACATTAATAAACGGTTATGAGCAAAACTGTAAAAACAAACTAAATCCATTCACCCTTAATAATATTCAGTTTTGCATCTGTACAGTATTTTAATATCATTAATGTTTTTAATTTATTATTTTAATTTATAAAATTATAAACGAGCATTTTTCGTCTCATGTACCATAATATTTCATGTTTTGTTAAAGAAACGTATGAGAAAATCAAAAAAGTTAACATCTATTGTATTTTATATATGAATAATTAGTTAATGTTGTAGAGGAAACTTGAATCTGGTTACGACTTTTTAAATAGTTGATTTTACTTTAGAAAATTCTGTAGAGTCCATCAATATGTTTCTATTTTATACTCTGTACTACATTTTATGTGTATAAAAAGATTTACAAGTAAAATGAAGGAAATATAATTGAATCGGTCATTTCAAAAAGTACACAAGTCACAGAATTTAAATTTTACAGAATGAAATAAAAACTGTGTAACAAAAAAGTTTTTAAAGATTTTCCTTGTTAATATGTTTTTTTAGACTTTTAATTTTTTAGTTGTTTAATAGTTATTGTCTTATGAAACTTTAATGTATAAAAAATCAACGTAAATGGTTTTGACTTGTGTTGTTTTTGCAGGGAATATTATTAAATTCATAATAAATTGTTTAAAAAAGAAATGTTTTATTATGATTCTTTATGAAAAAAAAATATATTATAGCACACGAAAATATATATCTTCTTTATAATCTAAAATTAAGGTGCATAATCATATTCGCCATCGGATTCTAACAGAGTTTCTTCTATTTATTCGGTTCACCAGCTGAATAATTCGTTGTAAAATGACATGTGCTCCTCCAAGATGCTATCTTTCACTTGTTTTAAATTATCTATTTTTTTACACATTATGGAAATTTTCGATCCATACGCTTTCGAAAATAGAAGTGACATCATAGCTGTAGTATGTTTTAGTAGCTGGAATATGTTTTTTGATGAACCATCTATGGATTTCTCTGTCTCCACAATCCCAGCTTTATTAGCATCGTATTGAAAGCTCATGTATGTTGAAGGAGCAAATGTTTTTTTTTTCTAATCTTTCGGAACTCTTCTTCCATAAGATTCAGTTGATAAACAGTTTTTTTTTTGTAAAACGGAAGCCACCATTTCTTAAATTCAAAAATCTTCTCAGAAAATGAAATGAATTAATAAATATTTTTTATTTTGCACGTTTTAGATTTATTGTAATGTATAATTTTCACTTCGATTGATTAACAAAAAAGTGCACGTGTGGAAAATATTTTGCATATTAGAAATAAAAATACATACAAGTTTAGTTTTGATAGACGAATTAAATTAACACTAAAATAAAATATATTAATGAAACAATAAACGTTTAGGTATTTTTTAAGAAACTATTTAAAAAATTATAATTTAAAAAAATATATGCCTTTACTCATTGGAAAAAAATATATTTAAAATTCTTTTATATATAATGATGTTTCATAAATGAATTTAGACTCTGCCACAAACTATCAAATATGATATATTTCTACAACATTGTATGGTTTGTGGGGAAATTCATATTTATTTATAAGAGTAAATTTAAGTACACTAACAGGAACTATAATTGCATAATCGCTTTTATTAAAACATGACAGATTTAAAAAATTGCTTTATTTTCACATTTTCACTCTAAACTCTATCAAATGTTTTTTAGAATGTTTTACATAATCTTTCTTAATTTTGTACAAGGCAAATAGCATTTATTAATTATATTATGTAACAGTATTTATTATCCCGATACCTATTTTTCCTTAAAGGATATTTACTTAAATTTTGCTTTTAATTTTCGATATCTTCTATTTTATGTAAGCATTTTTTCGAGTTTTACTGTGTTTTAACTATGTAGCTAGTACATACAAGATAAAACTAGTAATTAAAGATTATGTAAAAGAAAATTAAATATAAAATTTATATTTCGTTTTATCTCATTTACTTTTGAACAATATATTTAGAAAGGCTAATTTAATAATCGTTTGTATATTGGGAAAAAACAATCAAATCAATTTTAATAACAAATAATAAATAAATTAAAACTGTATCTGTTATAAATTATTTTTATATTTTATTTATTCTCTTTCTTATAGACGAAATATTATTTTTGGATAAATAAAGATAGATAAATAAAAAAACTTGTTTTTTGTAGATTCATTGATAGTATATTAAGCACTGGTGCATGTGAACCGAATCTGTCATTAAAAGTTAACAATGACTGAGAATAAGATCAGATTTCACGACTCTGTGATTATTTATTCGATTTGCTAACTGCATTTTAGCAATATATTAAACTCGTTTACATATTTTTTATTTGTTTTGAAGCTGTAAATACTTGTAATGACGTGTGCGCTTATTTATTTCGTTTACAATGACAAATTTGTATTTTAAGAAAAGTATTGACGTAAAAACATTTTATAAAAAAAGTTAGTAAGACAAACAATCTTTTTCTATTTATATGGATTTATGAAATTAAAAAAAACTTTCAAGTTACATTACTTTATGCATAAACACACTCACACGCATACACACACATATACATATACATATATATATATATATATATATATGTATATGTATGTATATATATATATATATATGTATATATATGTATGTATGTATATATGTATATGTATATATATATATATATATATATATATATGTATATATGTATGTACGTATGTGTATATATATATATATTCACGCTTAGAAAGTTTTTTTAACATTTTTCAAAAAAAAATCTACTCTCTAAACCTACGACTCTAAATTCAAATCGTTACTTTTAAAATATCCAAACTTTACAAAATAAGGGATTAGAAGCATAAAAGTTATATATAGTCTATATATATATTTTTTTGATTTTGAGATAGCATTGAGTATGTACGTATAAAATAGTTTTATTACTGCTTCAATCACGAATATTCTGTCTTTTATAACTTCCTAGTTTCTGTAAATTATAGAAATTGCTATATAATTACAAAACATAAAAAATATTTTACACCAAAATAAATACTTTTTTGTAAAATATAAAGATCCTGTATCTACAAGCCCTTTATATACTTTACGAAGGACAATTATTATTCGGGAAAATAAATAGTTTTATCTTTGTGGACTTAGTCGTTACAAGTCATGATAGGATTCATCTGGCATGCTTAATTTCAGCTCTTAAGCTATCTCCAGATAGTTTGTAGATAATTAACGAGTTATCTGTAAGCTATCACAGGATGGCTCAAAAGCTAAAATTAGCCTTAGTAAATAGAAGACTCCATCTTTAATTCACTAGGTTAATCTGTAGCAAAATTAATAATAAAAGCAAAATCGATGTTACCACAATACAGACCGAAAAATTCACTTTAAAATGATATTAAAAGGAACACGATGAAATGACACTTTCATTGAAAAAAAATAAGGTTAGAATTTAGAAAACAAAAACCGTAATTACTTTCTTACCAATTTAATACAGAAGGTATAAATATGGATTAGAAATCGTGAAAATGTATTTTGCAATGTTTATAAAATAGAAATACTTATTTTATGAATGAAATAGGTATTATTTCAATAGAATGCACGGATTGAAAAATGTGACCTGTAGCGTTCGTTATATAAAAAAGAACATCTTTTATTCAAATTAATTTATTTTGTCACGTTCAGATACACAAAAAATTGTAAACTAATCTTTATGCTGCAAGATTTTAATTTGTTTTTCTAATGTGTTCTATTTAAACTGAAATTTTAATAATTAAGTAAATGCAAGAGGAATATATATATCTATATATATATATACATATATATATATATATGCACGTATATACATACATACCTGTAAATTAGAATTATTAATTCAAGGTTGTATTGAATTTCCAAAATGG
The DNA here is from genome assembly GCA_034766995.1 of Acanthacorydalis orientalis. Classification (NCBI taxonomy): domain Eukaryota; kingdom Metazoa; phylum Arthropoda; class Insecta; order Megaloptera; family Corydalidae; genus Acanthacorydalis; species Acanthacorydalis orientalis. The sequence continues at coordinate 42,492,117 of CM068313.1, read as the reverse complement.
CGAGCGTTCACGTGACTCGCGTTTGTTATTAACTAGAACGCACGTGTTTGTTCATGTTTAATGTGCAATAAATCTATATTGATTTGATATAGATGTATTGTATTAAATTTGTCAATATAATCTACTAACAAATGTATAATTGTATGGATTTATGTACAAAAATAGTGATTGATAGTGAACAAAGTGATCTGACACGGAAAAAATATAAATTAACATTTTATTTTAATAAAGTAAAAGAGATGCTGATGAATTCATTGTTTATTCATCAACTGATTTGTTACATGTAACAACGTGATAATGATGAAATATAAGAATATAGTATAAATAACGTGTTGAGGCAATAAAAAAATTGTAAATTATTTGAAAGTTGTATTCTAATTATTGTTAATTTTGCAAAGATTACATTAAAGCATATATGATTAATTGTAATGTTAAAGACATTTTGAAATGAAAATTTAAATTAGCTAAAATTGATTGGAAATACAGGTATTTTTTTTTATAAAAGCATTGATTTTTAATTTAATATTACAGTATTGTATAATTATAATGTTGTATTATATTTACATTTGTATTGTTCTAAAATATTTATTCACTTAAAAATATATACATAAAATTAAAAAGTACATTCGTCCATTTAAAAAATATAAAAGAGAAAAATATTTCTTCAGATATAGAAAATGGAAATATCGATATTTAAATGACTAATGCAGTGTTAGTAATTATAGCATCTGATCAGCATTTATAACAATCAAAATTTATTGGTATGGAACGTTGCTTGTATTTAATACATAGTGTACAATATGTAGTATTATTATAATTACAATAAGTTTATTATCCTACGTTATTCTACTTACATAAATAGTGTAGAGGGTAAACATTTTTGACGATGATTATTTGATAATTTTGATATTATTAGAGAAGAAAAATGTTAAAATCTATTATGTACTTTAAAAATTATTAGAAAAAGCTATACAAAAGACCTGAATTCTCAAAGAAAATATAATAAATAAAATATAATAAATGTGAATGTAAATCTAAAAATGCGTGATAAATAAATCGTCTAAATTTATGAAATAAAATTTTAAAAATTAATCGATGTTGATGGATATTCAATAATTGAACTGGATGCAATAATTATAATATAATTCGCTTTTAACTAGTTGTAATTTTTGAATCAGTACTAAGTATTCAAAAATATATTAAGTTGGTAGGAAAATAATTACGGTTTATGACCTTCATATTCATATACATTTTTTAATTTAAGTGGTTTTAAGTGATCCAGAACTGTTGGATGACTGACGTCTAACTTTTCTGCAAGCTCTCGAATTGTTGTGCGTGGTTCTGATTCAACTATTACCTTCCATTAATCGTTATGAACTGAAGAAGAACGCCCACGACCTTCTTCATTTTCGAGGCTCTCGTTCCCAGAACGATTTTTTAGAACCACAATTCCACTGTACGTTCCTTAACCAGTATCCACATCAAAAGCATCGTTTTGTTTTCGAGCAGTTTTTGCTACTTTACCACCCGTTTTGAACTTATACAAAAATGCTCTTATTTGCTTCTTTCCATCTTTAATTTAATAGTCCTATTTGAAGTAAAATTAATAATAATACCAAAGTCGATGTTACCAAAATACACACCAAAAAATGCACTTTAAAATGATATTGACACGAACACGATGATATGGCACTTTCATTGAAAAAAGTAAGGTTAGAATTCAGAAAACAAGAAGCGCAATTATTTTTCTACCAATATAATATTGAAAATTCAGATTCGCTTCATAAAATGCAAAAAAACAACTCATATCTTCTACTACTTTTTTTTAAAAACACGTAAAAATGCAGGCAAAGAAACAATTATGACACATTTACTGTATGTTTATAATAATTTAAAATAATATTATCAACTGTTTAATTCGTAATGAGAAGAAGTGATAAAATTATTTGTTATGTCATTATTTAGTATCGATATTTAATGATTCATTTTTTTCGAATTAAAATAACTGTATAATTAATCTAAACATTGTAAATAGAAACGAATTGTATTTATTTAATTAAAAATCGCAAATGATTAACTAAAACTGACGGCAATGAAATTGAAACAAACAAGTTAAAATTCAAATTGATATCGTGACCGACGTTAAAAATATCATTCGTGGGCGGGCCAAACTCTACGGCTCCATCGTCAGTTCAATAGACCTCTAAACGTTTTCAAACATATCGATATGAAAATAATGGCTGTAATAAATGAATAAGTAAGAATTTAATATACGATAAACTTGATAATTAACATTATATATATATATATATATATATATATATATATATATATATATAATGATACGATGTGATTAGTAATAATTGATACTTTTAATTTTTGCTCTCTGAAAATTGTGACCTGACCTTCATTGAATGAAGTAAATGTAGATATGACACGTTCATGTACATTTAGTAGTAGATAAATAAGAAAAATATAAACACTTTAAAATACAACGTAAGTTCAAGGTAAACACATTTGCATTAATTAATGGATTATACAGATGTTCACAAATATATTTACCTATCGTTTCTTTTAGGCGTTTATTAATGCATTCAATTTGTAAAGTACATGTGTTATCTACTTCTCTATCTAGAAGTCTCTCTGTATATATATATATATATATATATATATATATATATATATATATATATATATATAACAGATTTTTAACTAAATTGTTTATTTTGTAATAATGTGCATAATACAGTGTTATAATTTTTATCTGAAAATATAATGTTAAACGATCTATTATTTGCAAGCAAGCAGTGTATTAAAAAGATAACATGACTTTTATAACATTAATGTAAAATAAGTTTATATAATTCTTAGTATGATATATTTTTCAAAATTTTTATTTAATATCAAACAGTTTTGTTCGATTCAATAATTAGTTTTTTAATAACAAATGAAGAAGCGTTCTGAACTAATAAATATCTAGGGTTTAAAAGCGCGTTGATAATACTGATCATTAACATCCAAACACAGATAATATTTAAACTACCATTAAATGAAAACTTAGGTTTAAGTTACTTCTTATTTTTTTGAACAGAATAAGTAGACATAAAATGTACTAACTGAAATTTTAGAAACTCAACTTAGGATAAGAAGTACATCATAGATGATTGCATCAATATTATATGGTATTTTATTTAATTGTATATTTTTTATATTTAAATATTTTCTGATCTTGTTGATAATTTTTAAAATCATAAAATTGTAATTTAATTTTGAAAAATTGACTAGAGTAGAGTAAGTACATGTAATTCTTAATTGATATTTAATTGAGTTTTTAAAAATAAATTGACAATTGTTATGAAAAATGATTAAATTGATAAATTTCTATGACTTGCTTGTTTTCATTATATAAGTTATTTCAAATGTAGATACTGATATTAATTTGCGAATCAATAGTAAAATATTAATATTAAAAATGCAAAAATTACTTGTAGATTGCCTGGTAGTTTGGCATTTCACTAGTCTCGGGGAATCAATTGAGTATTTATCTGCCTCTAATCATTCAACATGACTTTAGTGATTTACAAAGATTAATACTATTAGGAAGATACAATAAATTGAGATCAAAGGTAAAAAAAAAACAATTACATCTGTACTACTTAAAAATAATAGAAATATCAAATTGATCATAGTACGCAAAAAAAATTATAATAATGCAATGTGAAGATGAATAAGTTACATTCATGTAAATGACCACATATAACTATAGAGAATATTAATATTATAATATTTGAAAACGTTTAAGAAATGTACGGAAATGTGAAATGCATACTCCGTTGAATTGAAATTGAAAGAATTTAGAAGAACCTTGATTTAGCAATGTAATGTTAAAGAAAAAATATGATAATGATACATACTTGCGATTCCTTATAAACTATCCTCTTCATTTACATAGAATTTAAATGTTTCATTAAAAGTATTACATAATGTTTTACTTGCTACTTACTAATTATAAAATCATAATATAAGGGTATACTAGCAACACTGAACTTGAAAATCTTTTAAACGTTTGAAAGCACTTAAATTTTACAAAAAAGAGTAGTTGTAAAAAATAAAGCATAATAATAACAATAATAATATAGTTTAAGCTAAATGAAGCCAAAACAAAAAAAACAGAAACGTGAAACATAAGTGATCGTTAATTACTTTAACCTTGAACAAACGACACATATAAATGGAATCAAATTGAGCCGTTAAAATTTATGTTTGACAACTTAATGACTGGTAAAATAAAACTTACGAGATATCATTCGACTTCTGTACTAAAATAATTGAATTTTATAATTGTTATGAAAATTAGAGGTTCAATGAGTTCAAATACAAGAAATTGTACATTATATATATATATTTATATATATACATACACACACACACATATATATATATATATACATATATATATATATATATATATATATATATATATATATATATATATTGTTAAGAAGATCGTAGTTTAAAATTTGATTATTTTTTTCATTTACTGCCGAATTCTACAGTTAAAGAAAACAATAATTAATAATACTAAGGTTGAAAGTTATAGAATAGTAATTTTGTTAAATATGAATGTTATATAATTTTCAGTAACAACTTGTAATACAGAGAAAAGTTGTTTCTGGTATATAGATTAATATTTTGAGAGAGCTATAACGGATTTCGTCACATCATCTGCAACTCTCTGATCAAGATGTCCTTCTTACGATATTAATTTTTTAGCTTCACAACTAATTTTTTCCAATGTTTTTTTTTAAGAAATCAATATTGAATTTACATCCAATACTTAGAAATATTAACATTGCATATATGAAAACAGAACAGTGGTTTGAATATAATAGATCAACATCTGTGGTCATTGAGTATCATTAGTAATTAATTAGAATATTAGCTAATAATCAATAATTCATTTCTCATTTTTAAAAAGGTCTATGAAAATATACTCGTATTTAGAAATCAATAGTCGTGTTTTTTTTTGGAAATAAAATATGATTTCAAATTATTAATTTTTTTATTCGTGAAATGTTTTGCTGTCTAGGAGACATGATCTTTTTTAAGAAAGATTCTGTTTAAAGAGAAAAAAAATTATATTTTCTTTTTTTTAAAAAAAAAGTTAAATCAAAGGTTTATTTAATATTTTGCTGGGAAAGACCAGTTTAAGATACATGTTCAGTAAAAAATGTATTTTTATTTGTAAAGATTTCATTAATATTATATTCATACAAAGCTTTTAGAAATAATTTAAATGAAATTTACAAATATAGTATAAATGATAGTATAAATGGAATAACTTTTTTGTTTACTTAGATTTTTGTAGAATTAAAGTTATTTTCGGTTGTTGTGTTTTTATATTTACTCTTAGTTGTATTAATTTATGTGATAGAAGACATTCAAATTAAAGTTATGTGAATTCACTCTACGGAGTAGCTTACTGCATGCAGGATTCACTATATCTCGACTTTACTATATGTATATATATATATATATAGATAAAGATATATTCCCACATACTCCTATACACATACACGCATATATATATTTATATATTCCCACATACTCCTATAGTCCTATACACACACACACACACACACATATATATATATATATATATATATATATATATATATATAATATTAAAATATTTGATGATTCATGACACCTTTGTCAATCAATTACGTTCTATTTATTTATTATTGGAGGAGTTAAAAGTGAGCAGCCTTTCTTCCGTTAAGTATAATAATATTTGATATTAGAAAATAAAATCATCTCTTATTAGAATTGAAAAGTAGATTATAAGCATTAAAAAGTATATAAATACTTAAAAAAGTATATAATCGATGTTTAGGTAATAATTTTTGTTAATGATATAGAAAATAAATATTATTATTGTATATTTTTATCTAAATTATATTTGTAAATAAAGTAATTTAATGTAATAAATTATAAAATGAAGATATCTAAAAATTATATACATTTTTATTACATTTTTCACTAATTGTTGAAAGATATATTATATATATTTTTTATGGGAAGGGGTTAAAATACTTTCATGATGTTTCGGTCCGTCATACTGTGATCAAAAGAAGTGCAAGTGATTACTGGCATAAGTTTTCTTCTTTATAATGTCTATGTAATCTTTTCAGAGGTTAGAAAAGCTTCCATAAAAGTCTTTTGTTTTTAGAGAGAAACTTCTTTTAAAGAAGAATAAAACATTTAAATGATTAATGATGTAGGACAAAGAAGACAACGGGAAAATATTTTATTAAAAGTTTTCTAGCTATTCGTGAAATTTTAATTCATATAACTACAGAACCGAATATTAAGATTAGTAACCAAAAGATATACAAATATGTATATATATATATATATATATATATATATATATACATATATATATACATATATATATATATACATATATATATATATACATATATATATATATACATATATATATATATACATATATATACATATATATATATATATACACATATATATATGTATACATATAGTTTTTAGTAATATCGTTGATTTCAGTTTCACAAATTAATAATTTTTAATTCAACACATTCATTTCGTGTCAAATTTTAAATAATGCATTGTTGTTTATTTTGATTACAGCGTATGCATAAATCCATGGCGATGCTATTATCTTCAGATCGAAGAAGCAAAGAAAAATCTGATGAAACGCCCTCTGTTCGCGTGCTTTGAAAATAATGGCATTATCATCGAAAAACACATAAGGTATAGTCAATATTTACAATTATCAGTTGCTGAACATTTTGATAACAAAAAAAAAGGTTGTGTGTGGAGAGTTATTTTTTATAAAAGAGAAATAGAATTTATAAAGGCAAAAAAACTGAGTGTTTAGAGATATATTCTAAGACATGCATAAAAATAATGATAGATAAATATCATTAATTAAAATTAAAAAAAAATGTTATTTGAAATTCAATACGTTATAAAAATGAATATTAATCATGGTACTTTCATAAGAATATATTATTAATACCTTCAAATGAATATGTTGTCATATTAACCATGTTGCAAAGTCTTATAGACTAGTTTTACTTATGATATTAATATTAAAAACAAGTCAAACAAAAACAATTTCATACTGTAATATGTAAACTTTTGCAGCATTTATATATATTTTTTATTTAATTAGTTTATACTGCTATCATGTATTTAATGCTAATATATTCATCAACATTATATACAGCAATGCATTTAAGGCTATTTGTGATTTAATTTAAATGAAATGTGTTATATACGATTACTACCGATATGAAATCATTATTAGTTGATTAATATATTTTCAAATTGATTCAATAATCACCATTTTAGTATCAATCCTTTGCATTTGACAATTGAGTTGTGTCTGTATATTAGCAAATCGAATGACTTTCTTTTCAACATAATATACATAAGAATAAAAAGAATAATTTTTAAAATATCGACATATTTATTGAAAACGTATAAAATACACTAAAGTGCATTTTGAAATTCTTACAAGTACTAAATATGAAACCACAAATTTCATCAATTTACTGCTACTTTATGAAAAATCGTGAAATATGTAAATTGTGTAACCTAATTTTTGTCAATTCAAAAAGTTGTGAACCATTGAGGTGCAAACAATGTTTGATAACCTAATTTTGAGTACATTAATGTATTATAGTTTAATATTTATATATGTTATAGTAATTTTTATTATTCAAGAATATTGTTAAATTAAAATGTATTTGTCTCCTCAAGTCAATAATTTTTTTAAAGAAATTTGTACCCTAAAAACGCATAAATGATTAGATATTATTACATATATATATATATATATATATATATATATATATATATATACATCGATACATTCTTAATATTACTTATAAAAATTATATATACTATTATCTTATATGAATATCAAAATTAATTTACGAATTTAATAACGAATGAAGTAATTCATTTTTGGCACTAGAAATTATTTCATGAGGTTTTTATTGAATAACCTAAAAGATATAAACACTTTTGTAACAAAAATTCTTATTTTTATGCTAGAAACATATGTAAATTCTTATTTCACAATATGTTTACAGTACCAAATCCATAACAGGAATTAAATTTAGTTAATAGTGTAATTTTATTTAGATTTATGTTATTTTTATCTCGAAATTTCTGACCGTAGTTTGGACACAATGCATTTTAATGAAGTTGTTTAGCTTGATTTATTGTAAACTTAGTTTAGTAAGAATAACCTAGATTTTATGATAATACGAATGTTATTTTTTTGGAATATATTTTATCTGATATTCGAAACACTTCACGTATAAAAATAATTTGTTTCTTTGTCATATTGTAAGGACTGTTTTCAAGTAAATTTAAAATGACAATATATATATATATATATATATATATATATATATATATATATATATAATAATAATATATGCAAACGCTATTTAAGAACGTAACAAAGAAGATAATAAAGTATTTCTCAGAATATGTCAGAATATAATAATTTATTGTAAATAAATTAAAAATACATAAAATAATATGATTTTGTAAATTTTTTTACAATTTATGTTATAAAATTTCGAGTGATATTATACTTAAAACGGTTTTTGTCTGTAAAACGGTTTGAACCGAACAATAATTTGTACACAAATAAAAATTATTAGAAAAAATATGGCTGTTATAATATGGTGGTGTTATTCATTTATGTTCTAATCAAGTGGCAGTGTGTATTTTTTTTTAATTTCAATCGTTGGTAATATCAAAAAGGCCATTTCTTAAATTTTGGGATACTTATAGTGTAACGAAATCTATTTAATTTTTTTTAAAACCTGGAATAAATATGTTGATCTGTATGCGTTTATAATTTTTAAAATAATTTCAGAATATATGATTTCAAGTCCCTTTTTTTAAAAACACAATATTCTAGAACATAGAAATAGACAGAGAAATATTATCTTGTTCTGTTAGTAAGGTCAATATAACATTAAATACATTCGATGATTTTTTTATAAAAAATATTTTATAAAATATATAATGATGTAATAAGAGATATACTTTACAAAACATACCTAATTACAATATATTTCATAAAAGACCTTTAAAAAAGTCTTTGTCAAATACCTTAAGAGTATAATACCAATATAATTCAAACTTCTTGTGATTTGTATTTGTTTTGGCCCATAATTATCTTAGTTTTATATAAAAGAATTTTTTCAAAAGAGAACTAAATGGAGAAATTATATATATATATATATATATATATATATATATATAGAGAGAGAGAGAGAGAGAGAGGGGTGATTCAACTTAGGCTTCCATATGAAATATTAAAACAACGCAATAATTAAAAATAACATGTTATCCCTCAATTATTATTTTAGTTAAATTGTATTTTAATGTTTATTGAACTAAAATACCAAATAAAAAATAATATGACTTTTCTTAACCACTGCGCCCCCTTTGAATACTTCCATGTGAGAGCCTAAATTAAATCATCTTATATATATATATATATATATATATATATATATATATATATATGTATGTATGTATGTTTGTATATATGTGTCTGTGTGCATGTATATATGTACGTAATATGTGTGTGTGTATAATTAGGACCTTAAAATCAATCAACGATTTAGTTATTATTTAAATAATAAATTTAAAAAATGAGACAAATTGGTAACTGTTAAAAAAATATGATAAAAGTATATACATAGTTGAAAAATAGAATTTTTTTAACGTAGGAAATATTTTAAAATTTTAACTTGGAAATTATAATTAAAACGTTTTTTTATACTATAAATGTATATATATATATATATATATATATATATATATATATAAACATATAGATAAAAACAAAGTATGAAATAAATCGAAAACTTTATCCATATTGAAATTAAATCAGTATTAGAACTATTTAGAATATATTTAAAAATTAATACAATTAAAAAAGAAATTAAGACAAGAAAGTTTAATATAATTTAAATAATTGTAAAAAATAAATTCGTCTAATTTTAAATGGGAAGCAAATTAAGATACGAATACTTATAAATTTGTAAATTTACTGGTATAAAAATTTATAAATTTATTAATAAATACAATATGAGTAATTAATAATTATTTTAAAATATTCCATTAATTAAATGAAAGAAAATCTTTGCAAGTAAATAATTTTACAGTATTTAAAAATAGTATATATAACTGTGTTAGTCTTATTTTATTTAGTTAAATCTTGCTGTGCACGTTGTACAACAATAATTGATCAATTTAGTATATAATAAAGTTCAGTTTGCACAAATAACCTCTGGTGTTCACATTTTGAATACTAAAACCTAATAAAATACAAATTATGAAAAAAATTCGATGGATATTAATCAGAATTAGAATAACATATGGTAATAGTCATTATAAACATCTGTAAACCGGATACTTTTGAACAATGCATGAGACAATCACGATGCTGTTCTTTAATTTATATGTTATTAGCTGTATCTATTTTATTTTGACCATGACTTGGTCATCGACTCATGAGTAGGTTAAAATTCAAAAGCATTCTGACCATTTCACAATCTTAAACATTAGAGAAGAACAACACAACATAGTTGTAGCTTGCAAAGTAAGTTTTAAAAACACGTGATATCTTTTTTTATTAAAGACGTAACCTTTTTTTTGTCTGTTCAAAAATATATTTTCGTTAATATTTGCAATTTTTTTTTGGTATTGTTGAGGCGTTTTGGCAGATGTTATTCGAGTGTGGGTGATATATGGTATATTAAATAATCTATAAAAGAACAGTAGTTTTAAACGCCATAAAAAGATAATTTTTCCCTCTTACCTGAGGGTGACTAAATCCATATACAAGATCTTTTACCTGTATGTGAATGTGTATTGTCTAAATTTTTTTTGTTCGTGTATGTATAGTCAGTAATTTGATACATTTAAAGTAATCTTTCCTGTCTATTCTGTTGAATATCAATATTTGGCTGTGGGAGAAAAATTATCATTTTTCAAATATATTACATACATATGAGATTATATGTGTATATGTGCAAAAATAAATTTTACTAGACGAAAAAACTATAATTCTGCATTCCAAAAAAACAATACAATATATATTTGCAAGAAATCTAATTCATATTTATATATTTCTATTTTAATAGATATTAATCACATTAAAATTTATCTTAATTATAAGAGAATCGAATATATCTATATTTTAAGATATTTTTGATACTTGGTTTGTATAAAGTTCATATCTTGTTTTTATCATTAGCAAGGTAATAAAAACAAGTAAATTATCACAAATATATAGATAAATATTACAGTTTTAAATAAGAATTTTATTAAACATTTTTAATCTAGAATATAATAAAATAAAATTATTTTAGAATCGTGTACTAAAAGAATTTCAGTTCAATTTTAGAAATCAATCAAAAACATTATACATACTCGTATATATATAGAGAGAGAGATTGAAAATGTAGAAATAATTTTTAATAAATTAATTATAATTAAAGATTAATTCCACGTTAACAATATATCTTTAACATTGTTTTTAAATACGATGTTCATTTATAATGGTTGTCATAGTTTGAATTAAAAAATGTAAGGATTGAATATTTAATTATGCAATATTTTCAGTAATATATTTAGTTTTTTTGATATTACGAAAATGATTTTATTGAATACAATTGAATATTCTCAATTTTTATGTCAATATTAATTTATAACAATATTAACGATTTTTGGTTTATTTTTTGTCATACATTTACACAATCTTTTTTAATTCCAAATATTTTAATAAATCAGTAACTTATAATTATTATTTATAAATTCTTTAGTTTTCCTAATAAAAGTATTTTAAATGTACATATTGAATTATGTATTCTTGGTTCTTCACACTTCTTAGTCAAATATTCTTATAGATATAAAAATACAGTTGAAGTTTATTATGGGGACCACAGATATAACGAGAAAATGTTCACGAATGTTTTTGTTCGTGTATATTTCATATAATCACTTTTATAACAACTCAATCCAGGGATATTCCAATTTAGTGCTCTCTAAGAAGTTTTTATTTAGTATAACTGGCAGTAAACACTATTTTTTAGAACAGATACAAGATAGTTAATCTAAGTATACACAAATACAAAATTACCTATATGTCTGTCTATATTATTATTATTTTAATTAAAGTACTGTATTAATTAAAGTCTCAATTGCGTCTTTTATTATATAAAGAGATAAATATGTCTATGTTGCTTTGAGAAATGTAGACATGTTTTATAAAACTCAATATCATATTATTAACATTTATATAAAAAAAATATGAATAAAAGATAGGTAGAATTTTCATCTTACTAATATAACGAGTAATTGTTATAACGAGAAAATATAGTTGGTTTTATAATTATATGGTCATATTTTATTGGATATTATTAAAAGTATTATTACTATTTTATTTACAGTTAATTTTACTTTTAGCAAAAAAAATTTTGAATGAGTTATTTTGCAAACTGATACACACACATATATATATATATATATATATATATATATATATATATATATATATATGTATATAATGGGTAATTTAAATAAATTGAAAACATACTAATGTGAAAATAAGAATAATAATTTAAAACCAAAAATATACAGATAAGGAATTAAATGAAACTAAATGTTGTTTAATCAAATCAGTAAACTTTAAACGTGGGTAATTTAGAACAAAGTCTAACAATTAATGACAATTAATTTTGCTGTTATTCAACATATATGGAAACGTCTACCAACACAACGCCTTTGTACGTTTATATATTTTGTATTTTGATATCCTCCTACAAGTATTTCACAGTCATCCACAATTTATATTTATGATCTTCGATTTGAATATTTATTTCAATTTAAGAAATTGCCGCATCCACATGTAACCATACACACAGATACATACATACATATATATATATATATATATATAAATTGATTTTAAATATTTGTTTACTCTACATTCAATTTTATTTTTAATATTATCGTAAATATGTCTGAATTAGTAATATATAATTTTATGAATAATAATTTACATTGTAAACATGTATATGATTTCATTCAGTATTTTGTATATTTTTAATATATATATATATATATATATATATATATATATATATATATATATCATCTCCATCATCATCAGTCTCTGTCAATTCATTTCTAGATGAAGTCTTTTTCCATGATTTTATATTTTGTGCGATTGAATGACTCTCTTTTCCACTGATTTCCAATATTATTTTTAATTTCTTTATCCTATCTCTTAATTAGTCTTTCTTAGTCTTTTTACGTTTCTTGGTTCCCAATTAATAATTTCTGTTCTTCAACGGTTATTCTCATATATATATGATCAACTATTTCTAAGACACAGTTTTTATTTCAAAAAATAAAGTACATATATCTTTATTATATACTATCCTCTTCAAAGTAATTTCTTTCCGATAATATGCATTTTTCCCAACCTTACCTATACACGAGTGTTAACAGTTTTTTTAAGATTATTAACTAATTCTTAAAGGTAGTATCATTAACTAGTACATGACGGTCTGAAAAGAAGGCTAGAAATGAATCTTAATTTCATCAATTACATTACTACTGATGAGTTATGAGTGTACGGTTATGACTTTGAAATGAAACTTCATTTATCCGGGAGGAAATACTATCATTAATGTTACAAAAAAAGCACGATAATGTCAGTTAAATGCGAAGACCATGTTTTTTTATGGTTGAAGTGCTGTTCTTCATGGATTTGTATATAACGATGAAATAGTTAATAATTATTTTTACAATGAGATATTTATTCGATTAAAAAAAGAAATTAACTGAAATATTAAGTCGGTAGGAAAATAATAGCGGTTTTTGTTTTCGGAATTCTTACCTTTATCTTTTTCAATGGAAGTGTCTTTTCATTGTGCTCATATCATTTTATGTTAATATTATTTTAAAGTGCATTTTTCGGTCTGTATTTTAGTAACATCGACTTTGATTTTATTATTCATTTTATTTCAAATTGGGCTATTGAATTAAAGATGGAAAAGAAACAAATAAAAGCATTTTTTGTACGAGTTCAAAACAGGTGGTAAAGCAACAGAAACTACTCGTAAATTAAACGATTCTTTTGGTGTGGGTACTGTTAACGTACGGTGCAATGGTGTTTACAAAAATTTCTTGCTGGGGACTAGAGTCTTGAAGATGAAGAAGGTTTTGAGTGTCCTTCTTCAGTTCATAACAACCAACTGAAGGCGTTAGTTGAATCATTACCATGTACAACAATTCGAGAGCTTGCACAAAAGTTCGGCGTTAGTCATCCAACGGTTTTGTACAACTTAAAACAACTAGAAAAATCAAAAAAGCTTCACAAAAGGGTGCCGCACGAACTAACTAAACCGCAATTATTTTTCTACCAACCTAATACATTTTGTAGTCTACTCAATATCTCTGGAAATAATGATGTTATTATTTGAAGTTTCAAGGCACATCGACAATTAGATTGGAAAGAAAAAGACTTTCTTGTGACCTTCGTCTTCAATCAATTTCGTACCGCATGAGCGTTAATGACCATAGCTGTAGACGCACCCTTAATCCTCAATCACACCGTATGATTTTTCCCATTTTCAAAAATCAAAACGAAGTTGAAAATAAAAAGATTAAATGATTGTACATCCTTCCAAAAAATATCAACGTAGAATTTCTAAGATAACAAGAACTATGGAAAAAAATACATATCATTTAGGACAGATTACTTTCAAGCAGACATCACATTAGATTATGTGTACTTTATTCTTTAAAATAAAAAAACACATTTTGAACTTGTCCATCATACTTCCTACATACATACATACATATATATATATATATATATATATATATATATATATATATATAATTGATCATTACATTATTATTTTCTAAAATAAAATAAAAGTACTGTTTCATCTGTTGTTAATCAAATTATAAAATGGGATTAGTAACATCGAAAAGAAAATTTAATGCATCTGTATTATTACCGTGCAGATTAATTTTCAACATGTATTAAGTTAATAATAACGTAGACAAGAATTAATAATAAAGTCTGCAACGTCATCTTAGAACAGCTTTTCTGCAAGAGGATATAAAAATTCTTTATACAAATTCATGTTTTTTTTTCTTTTTGAACTGTCATTCACGGGCGGTCAGTTTGATCATTCATCTTTTAGTTGTTGTTTTTTTGGAAACATCGATAAAAAATCATTGTACAAATGTGAATACTCGTACATTATATATATATATATATATATATATATATATACATGTGTGTGTGTGTGTCTATACAGAAGCAACTCAACATTTATAATATAAATATTTTTATTTATATTCATTAAAACGTGTACGTTGTTATTATATTAATTACTTTTGAATTTTATTCTTTTTATAGTTACTAATCTCATTGTAATTAATTATTTTTATTGAAAAAAGACAATGTGTTATGTTTTATACTGTTATATGTAGTACAGATTTTATTTGAATTCACGTATAATTTATATTATTTTTTTATACTGTTTTCAATATGATAAAGAAGTTTTTTGATAAAAAGCTTGCTATATGTAGAAAGAAAATTATATTTTTGTCGGAAAAGATAAGAGATTATAATAAGATATTTCGCAATTTTACAGATGAAATTATTTTTTTATTTATAAAAATCTAGTATTCCACATTAATTTACATTTTTCTTTTTAGTATACAGAAATAAATATTACAAATTATAGGTTTTTGCATTTTATTAAATGTTCATATTACTTTGAATAGATTGTACTGATGACATTTTAAAGAAAATATTGTAATATATGTTAAAATCTTATTTTTTATCATTTTAAATTCTATTATTCAAGAGATTTGAAAAACTGTAAAAGATGCAAAAACATTATAGGACATTTAACAAGAACGGTAAAATACAGCAGAAAATCAACAGCAATTATATTCACCTAATATACTATAATAACTGAATTTAGTAGTGTATAAGTAATATTTTTGTAATAAAATGATTTATTGACTTAGCACCCTTGAATGATAGAAACACTTTGAAAATAACTTTAACGCTAATCCTGTTTGGTTAATCTTATTAATAATTCCCACGAAGTAATTTTTGAGATACATATTCATATATTGAAATACATCATTAAAAATATTTCTTTTATACAAAAAATATATTAATTCGTTAATTTTGAAATCCCAAATTTGAAAAATTAACAAATAATAAAAAATGATAATAACGACGGTCATTAAAATATGAAGTGCACATTGGTAAGATTGATGAAATGATTCTCTGCTGTAAATGTCACTAATGTCTCATATCTAATCAAATTTTAGTGTTTTCATAAATTTATGCTCATGAAATCCCAAATAATAATAATCTCTAATTGGGTTAAATTAATTTAAAGCTCTATGCATTGATGGGATCGATTAGTGATTAAAATGAGGTAGTAATGAATTAATTATTTTTACTTTGCATGAAAAATTGTATTTTGCCAATCGATTCTGAAAGTTCATATAATCAAATACGCCTTAGTTTTATATTCCAGCATTTATATAATACTAAAGAATGAAAACAATAGACATAATCTGAAATCAATAGTGCTAATTTCATTGTTTACAATGTTGTATCACATGACTATAACAAAAGATAACGGCAACTAGAAAAATCGGCGCTAAACTTAAAATAATAAAAATCGCAATTATTTTTGCAACAATCTAATACCATTTTTCTGATGTTAAATAAATATTCAACTGCAAGCAAATAATCTGCTTCATCTATAATGTGTCTCAAAGATATATCATAGTACTTTATGTTGGTTTCTTATATATAACTAACAGATTTATACAGATTTGTTTTTACAAAATTTGTTTATACAGATTTTTCAGTACCTGGAAAAATCTTTATAAACAAATATATGTATATATATTAAATTTTTTATAAGGAATAATATTAAATAATAGAATATATAAAATTTGCTCTACAAAACAATTTGTTTGTAGACAATTCAGTTCTTTAAAATAGAAATATGACTTAAAGATATAATATGGTAGTATTCGGGTTACAGTCAACATAAAAAATACTATAAAGGTCGCTTAATTTAAGTAATTCAACAAAAAAAGGTCTCAATTTTTTTATCTATCTATCTATATATATATATATATATATATATATATATATAATTATAAAATATGGCATGAGTAATATTTTCTTTATATTTTTCCATATCTTCTCATAAATATGTTACAGTCGACTGGATAATACGTGAAGAAAAATTACAATTAATATATCTATATGATCTAACTTTGTAACATGTGCTATTTTTATTACGACAAAAAGTTGTTTTCAGATCTGTCTTGTTTTAAATAAATGGTTTTGTCATAGAGCAAATCTTTAATTGTAATTTAGAGATAATGTTATTTTTAATATATTCTTGCCTTTGAGTATATATATATATATATATATATATATATATATATATATATATACACTGTATTTACGTAAGTGCATGAGTAATGAGAAAGTAATGGATCTATGTTTAATTCCTGTAATTATAATCTTTTAATGAAATACGTGTTCGTAGTATTTTCTGAAAAAAAAAGATATTGTAGAACATATATTACAGAAACGGAGCCGATGTTGGAAACAGTGCATTACGTACTTTGAATGTGTATTGATATATGAATGTGTTGACCACAAATAGGTCTGTAAGAGGAAAATCTCGCTTTACCGATACGATTCGTTTCCGCATTGCTATGCCGAACGTCGCAACTAAACAACGCAATATTTCCCCACCAAACAGTCCTTGACCGTGACCGGTGTCTCCACACCTCCCCACTTATAACTTAACGTTGTTGATTTTGCTGAGACGTGTTTCCCCTCACTGCTTTACAAAATCAACAGCTGTGTTTTCTGACGTGTGTCTATTTCATGTATGTTGTTGATACTTGATATAAATGAATATATTGAAAAAATAAATGTTTAATTCAATTATTTCTTTCTGGTTGTCGTTCGAACAGAGAAATCAAATGTATGCATTGATTTTTTTTGTGATTATGTTTACCATTTATGGATAATCCAATACTCAAAAAATTAGTATTGATATCATTTATTGATAAAGAAATAATCAATCCAGTAATGAAACATTTTTAAATATATTATATAAAAAAATTTCTATACATTTCACACTGATTATTAAAAATTACAAATGAGTTTAATTTAAAGTATTTTTTATTGGAACATGAGTACAATAATGAATAGGGAATTTTTTTTCTTAATCATTTTATATCTATATTTATCTATCTGCCTATCTATCTATCTATCTATCTATCTATCTATCTATCTATATATATATATATATATATATATATATATATATATATATATATATATATATATATATATATATATATATATATATATATATATATATGATTGCAACATTCATGGTAAAGCTACAGGAAGAAACAAAAAAAGATAAAAATCGAGAAGGGTATAAGACAGGGATATACAATTTCGCCGAAATTATTTACTGTAGCCTTAGAAGAAGTATTCAAATTGCTCGACTGGGAGGACAAAGGAATTGAAATTAAAGGCGAACGATAAAGTCACCTCTGGTTTGCTGATATCGTTATCTTCACAAGTACTCCTGAAGAGCTACAAAAGAGGATAGAAGAATTAGATACTGTCAGTCAAAAATTTGCTTAAACATGAACCACGCAAAAACAAAATCGTTGTACAATGCGTTTGTCTGCTCTAAGAAAATTGAAATAAAAGGAACAGAAATAGAAGAAATTACGAATTATGTCTATCTAAGCCAGCTTATCAACAAAGATGGATTATTCATTGAAGAAGTAAACAGGAGAATAAAAATGGGACTGAGTTCATTTGAATGAAACGCCTCTATATTTAAATCAACAATCCCACTCTGTTTGAAGAATTACGTACTGGGTGTGTTGGCGTGCGTTGAAAACGGACGTCGCTGGTTCAAGTGCAAGGTACGATGACCATTTAACTTGAGCTGGTAGAGAGAGATTGCTCAATCCTCGGAGGGAGGAGAGTGAAGAGCACAATTCGAGCGTATGTTGGAAAGATGTGGCTGTTTATGGGTGGGTCAATTCGGGGCGCGAGAGAAACCCACTGCCCACGATCCATTCCGTAGTTATGACCAGGTCTCTTAGGTAAGAAGGTTTTCCACTCACAAGGTCAGTAGTTTCGGCCGCTAGTAGTGGTACCACGGGTTTGACGGGTCGTAATCGCCGAGAGCATTAATCAGGATGTTCTGGTTTAACTCGGATCTACCGTACAAAGTACGAGTTTAACAACACACAAACTCGTGGAGTGTAGCGATTTGGAGATCGTTGTTCAGAGTATCAGTCCTCATAAAGTAGTGCGCGCCCTGTGATAGAACGCAGTACTTTGTTCTGGACAATTTGCAATCATTTAAGGGATGGAGACGTGAAAGCCCAGGCTGGAGCCGCTTACATTACGACCGGGCGAATAAAGCTCGTGTAGAACATAAGCTTACTACACAGCGATACTTGCGATTGGTAGTTCAGTAGTAAATATCTGTTTGAAGAAAAAAATATTTGGTCAATGAATGCTATCATTCCTTACCTACGGCAGCGAAACATGGGTGATTAACGCTTCCAACCCAGTGCCCTTTTAAGACTCTCCGTACCGGTACAGTAAATTCAGTGCCGCTATTATTTTTCATGGAAATTATTATTTATAAAGACATAAAAGAATTTTTAATTAGCTGAACATCAAGGTCAATCCTTACACTTGCTATTAGTGTTAATATAATATGTATATTTCAAGAAAATAAAGAAATATAATTAAAAATATCATGACAGATATTTGAAAATAAAAACACTCTGTCAACTGAGTTTACTGCATCGGAACAGGAGAGTTAACGACAAAATCATTCAAAGACTCCAAAAAATACAGAGAAATATGGAAAGGTGCATGCTAGAAATAACAAGAAGAGATAGGAAAATAATAGAATGGATATGAAAACGGACAGGAGTCACAGATGTAATAAGAAGAGTAAGGAGTCTGAAATAGAAATGAGTGGGGCATGTTACAAGAAGAGAAGATAACCTATGGACAACAGAAATTATTAACTGGGAACCAAGGAATATAAAAAGACCGAGAAAGATACCAATGAACAGGTGGGATAAGGAAATTAATTTTTTTATTGGAAATCAGTGGAAAAGAGAGGCATTCAATCGTACAGAATGAAAAATCATGGAAAAGGTCTTTATCTAGCAGGGGACTGACAAAGGCTTATTATATATATATATATATATATATATATATATATATATATATATATATATATCATCATATACAAATTCAAATGGTATGGATATGCTTTTCTTGTTATAAAATTTATTAATGATTACATTATTTCGACGCTGTTGCTATATTCTTCCACAAATGAATTTTTCACTTCTCTGCCCGCCATAATTTTTTTCCGATCAAAAATGTTCCATAATTGATCTTGAATGTTTGTAATATGTTGCTTATACGTATGTCGATACCATTCAACTTCAGAATTCTAACCTACAGAAAAGTCTACCATAAGAATGTAATGTAGCGATACGAGCATAATAGAATTGTCATCAAAATGAGTATAAATAACCATCAAAATGATCATTATGCTACTCTTGCATGCATCAGTTATTTTGAAGTAATACAAATTAATTTTTCGTTAAAAACTTGTTAAGAATCAAGAATCGTTCTAAAATATACAATTGGCACCGTTTTTATGAACATCTATACATATATACATTATTTATATATATATATATATATGTGTGTGTGTGTGTATGTGTACATTTCTTTATAATATATATATATATATATATATATATATATACATGATGTGTATGTGTCTTTCATATCTCATTATATGAATAAGAAATGTTTTTATGGAGTTCTGGTTTATGTTTAACAACTATTTAACATATGTTACTGTTTATTTGTTTCTTTAATTATAAATATATAAATTATTGCATGCAACCGATTTCATTTTTAATTTGTTATTTCTTTGCAAGGTCATTTACAAAATATTAACAATTTCAACAACAAGAAAAAGAAGAAAGAAATTAAATATAAAATGGTGTTTTTGTCATTCATTGACATTATACATATATATATATATATATATATATATATATATATATATATATATATATATATATATATATATATATGATATTAAAAGCATTAAAATCAAATATAAGTATGAATGCAGCAATAATTCAATTGAAAGATATTTTATTTCACTTATTTTCGTTTAATCCTAGGATTATAATAGGTATATTTTTGTATCACTAATTTTTACTCTTACTGATTTGTAAAAATCAACTATTTTTAGAGTTTGGAGATAACTATTTTGGATACACACACACACGACACTCTCGTTCTCTTTCTCCCTCTCCCTCTCCCTTACACACACACTCACATATATTTATTTATATATATATATATATATATATATCAATAACTGAACATTTGTAAAGAAAAATTATATTGCAGAGCAAAAAATTCATTTGTTAATATCAATTTAGCCACAATGTCAAAAGTTTTATTTGATATATATATATATATATATATATATATCTAATTTAAACTATTATTATAATAAAATTCGTGTACACATTTTATTGTCATTATAAATATAAAAAATTCAAAGACTAACTAATTATTTAGTAATGGCATCTATTCTATTTTACCTGTACATATTTTTCATTCGTTGTTTTATTCTGAACCTCTACCCATCACCTATATTTATACGATCGCATGTCTGCCCTAAAAATTTTTTTAGTTTTATGTCTGCAGGTACATAAAAATCCGTTACATAATATTTGATTACATATTTAACAACAATCGGAAATACCGTGAGTTCCAGATAACAACTTGTTACAAATAAAATCGTCGAGTTTATTTAAGATAAATTGCACGCATGTATCAATATTTTCCATGTTACTTTTTATGTCCTTATTGATTAAAATAATTTATTTCTGTGTCTTTTAATACGATCTATATTTCGTTATTATAAAATAAATTGAAAGTTGATGATTAATTTGTTTTTTATATGTTTTTAAATTTATTTCAAATCGTGATTATGTTCAGTGGTGAATAAAATTATATTTCCAAGTATTGTTCATCGATTTAACTGATTGATGTGGTTAAGAAAAACCTTGAACGATTTTTAGAATTGCAGGTAAAAAAATATGATTTTATTACATTAATATCTTATTTTTTATATGTATATAATAAGTAACTGAAATTTTATATTTGGAAGTTAAAATATATAATTTAATCTTTATATATTATAATATCTTATGTTCTCTTTGTTTCTCATTTCTTTACATATATATATATATATATATATATATATATATATATATATATATGTGTGTGTATATATGTAAATGTGCTTTTGTTTATATGTCTCACCTATATTACTATACAAGTAGTACACTAACAGTCTCCACTATAATTAATTTTGATTTTGTCATCTTCAAATAGTTGTAATTTATCTCTCTATGTATGCTGTAATGAGTTTGATTTGCATAAAAACTAGCACCTAAATGTGCCAAAAAAAGAACAATGAATAAAACAATTATAATATTATCTCAACTATGTAATATAAAGTAAATAGTTTCCTTTTATAAATATACAAACAAGTAAAATAAAATTGAAAATTCAAGAAAAACAAAGGTTTTTTAGATGACTTTTTGTCTGCAGTTCGCAGATTCTCTTAAACTAAATTTGGCGGTCCGTGTTCATATATGAGTTTAACACCACTGCTGTTTGATGTTAAAAAACATAATTTAATTAATATTTGGGATTTCATGACGCGTGGATTCTTATTACTGCTGTGTTAATGTTTTTAAAGATTGTTTAAATTTAAAAGTTGTTAAAATTGAAACAGTTTTACTGAATAGAAATCATTTTTGTAATATAGTAAAAATGCATTCGTTGCAATCTTCTTAATGGTTTAAAAGCTATAAGACGTTTTTAGGTTTTACTTTAATACATTTGATTTTGAATTAATATTATATTACAATATTCTTTAAATATATTAAACTGTGTAATATTTTATGAATATTCAAAATAATTACCGTTGAGTTATTCTTATTGTCTGTAGAGATACTTTTCCAAATTACTTATTATAATGTTTAGTTCATATAAATTTTTTTGGTATTTCAATTTGAATATTTTGGTAGTAACTTGCGCAAAGAATCGTGGAGAATTTAATGATAAAATTATTATTTATTTTCAAGTATTTTAACGTAACAAATGATAACATTTGATAAATAAATTTTTTTATTGACTTTTTAATTTAATTAAGTTTTTAATATCATTTATAATCCATATTTGAATATTATATACTATTAATTTGTATAAAATTGTTCATAATATGATGTAAACACAGATAAACGTTTTAATTAACTTCATTAAAAACTTGCAAATTATACTGAAAAAAGTAATATATTTAAATTTATCAAAAATTATTATATTTAAATAAAAATACAACATTAAACTGATAATCAAGGTAATCATGTAAATTTGACTTTCATTTTAAAATGTATTACCTTTCATTAACAAGATAAATATTTTTTCATTAACGCTAAATAATTATTTACATACTATTAAATGATAATAGAACAGGGTGAACGCAAATAGAAAAACAGTAACAAATTCACACAGTTAAAGAAAAATGTGAATAAGATATTTAACAATAATTTGTTTATTCAGAAAAGCAAATTTTATATTTTTATGATAAAAAGGAGACGGAGTCTATTACATTAATCACTTTAGTCAAAAACATTTATAATATATTAAAAAGAGATTAATCAGTACTTAAAATGCTGTAGTACTTTTTTACTCTCTTTATTGCGTATTAATTTTAAACACATTTTTAAATTTTACGTTTATTTTTCATTATTACTTTTTTATTGGTCATATTTCAACATTATATTGTAAATTTTTTTATAAAACAAAAAAATAATGTGTGTTGCAGTTTTAATTTATAATTTCTATTAAAATCTAAATATGTGCTTATTTCATCACTAAAATCATTCAGATACTGAAATTTATATAGTACTACTAATTAAAAATAATTGAAATTAACCTTTTCATATTTTTTATCGTCAAGTGAAAATATCTGCACGTTCTTAAATGAATTGTTTCTGTAGCTGAATCAATGTAGTTAAAAAAATAATCGAATTGGTTAGGTGATGATAGTTAGATAAAAATCACACATACATATATATATATATATATATATATATATATATATATATATATATATATATATATATATGTGTGTATATATATATATATATATATATATATATATACACAAAACAATGAATAGAAGAATGTAAAACTGTATATTTTGGATTCTAAATAAAAATGAGTAAACCACATTCTCACGCTTGTTTACTTCGTTCTTGTGAATATTCTGAAAGAAATATATTCACATACTTTCAGGTATATTTCATAGAATCGAATGTTTTTCAATTATTTTACGCTTACTTTCACACATTTGAAGAATAAAAACCCTTTACATACAAGATATGAGTGATAAGATCTCTTAAAGTTCATTGTATCTACCTGCGTACAAGTTTAGGAGGATAAATAATTTGTCATAAATTATATAAACTTTTTTCTGTCAGAAGTTTTATATTTTTGAATTTATATCATGTAGATTTTCAATTTTAATATTAAATATATATTGACGTATATCTATTTTTCTATGTTTATATATATTAGGTTGGTAAGAAAATAATTGCGATTTTTGTTTTCTGAATTCTAACCTTTATTTTTTCAATGAAAGTATTATTTCATTGTGTTCATGCGAATATCATTTTAAAATGCATTTTCGGTCAGTATTTTGGTAAAATCGACTTTGGTTTTATTTTTAATTTTGCTTCAAATTGGGTTATAGAATTAAAAATGAAAAAGGAGCAAATAAGAGCAAATTTTTTGTAGGAGTTAAAAATGGGTGGTAAAACAGGAGAAACTGCTCGTAAACTAAACGATGCTTTTAGTGTGGATACTATTAAGGAACGTATGGTTGAAGGGTGGTGCCAAAAATTTCGTGCTGGGGACAAAGGCGTTATTTGAATTAGAACCATGTAGAACAATTCGAGAGCTTACACAAATGTTAGGCGTTAGGCATACAACAGATTTCGACCACTTAAAACAATTAGTTGAGAAAAATGTATATGAATTTGAAGATCATAAACCGCAATTATTTTTCTAACAATCGAATATATATATATATATATAAACGAAAAAAAATTTTTTTTATTGAATTTGGAATTATATATGATAAATGAACAGGTATTAATAATTTCGTATCTTATTTCCTGTGACACAAATATAAGAAATTTTATTTTCAATGCATAAAACTATCAAGTATTTCAATAAGAGCATATTTTAATTAAAAGCAATCTTTTTCACTTAAAATATATTTGATATCCTATTAGCATTATTATTCTTTAAGTATTAAGGGTAACAAGATATGTACTAGGTATCATAACTTTTGAATAGTTTGAGATATTGGGATGAAATAGCTTATAATATAATCTTGCATAATCTGATGTACTTATTTTTCAACGCAATTGCCATCATTATCAATTCATATCCGTTAACGTAAAACAAGTTTGTTATTCTGTCAAAAAATATATTTAATATGTATACCTTCATCCAATTCTTTACGTCATCCTTAACTGTGTCCTTAATTCAGTTATATAACATTATTTTCTTTATAAGATACATTTTTATTAGACATTTTTGGACAAATTCAAAATTTTAAAAATTGTCGCGGACCAGCATAAAGATATATGTAATGTATATGTAATATGATTTGTACATGTTTTGTTGGAATAATATTTGTGTTATATACAACATTTATTAGTTTATAGTACTCTATATTTATTGTTTATAATATGGAAACCTTTATTGTAGCAGTATGTTTCATTTTTAAATTATCAAAGTAAATGATGCAATTGTAATGAAAATCATTACAATTCAATTACTTTAATCTTAAAAATTAATACTTAAAATTAGTAATTGATATAATCAAGGTAATGTAAAAATAATATAGTCATAAATGTACTTGTCATTTTTATATTAAATAATATAGTAAATATATATTATTTTTACTCCTTAACTAATTTATTCATCATTGATTCAATTGATTTTATTATTGAATTAATATTGTATTTTGATGTATTGATATGTAAAAAATAAATAAAAAACAAGTAATATGTTTATGTCATACATCATCGCCTAAATTTTAAGAAAGATGGACTATACTGAAAAACAATGCTCTAAAGTACATACTCGTATACATCAGTTATATATATATATATATATATATATATATATATATATATACATATATGTATATGTATATATGTAAGTAAATAGCTGATAGAATTAATTTTTCTTCAAATAAAAAACGTACGGATAATATTAATAGATATTTATGATTAATGAGTTTTTAATCTTTTTGACGTTTTCTATAAAACAATTATATAAATTTATTAAATAATTAAAACCAACAAGTAAAAATGATCAGGAAAAATAGAAATTTTATTAAGTAGAAACCTTTTACCTCTTGTAGCTTCTAATATTCATCAAAACTTTCAAGTAGTCAAACAATAACCCACATGTTGATATAAATGCTACCTTTTTGAAATAGCTCGTGGAATAAAATAAAAATATAGAATTCACGCACTATATTATATACTGATCTTTGTCTATTAGTAATTTTCGTACGTTAAATTGTCGTATGTCAGATTTATACAAATCTAACATCTCTACGTGCAGTGTTTACCACCTGTGCGTTATTCCCACAGTGGGTTGTATTGAACGTTCATAAAAGAAGGGTATCGTGATCCGCCCTCAGGCCTTTTTGTACAGAATCTGTGTGTACTGTCTGGTGTCAGCCTGTTGGAGCACAGCTGACGCCGTTGCAGTCTTTTTACAACCCTTCTCTGATTCTATTTGTTCACCACATAGGTTCGTCTTTAGATTTAGTGTGTGATTGTGGATGTTCCGGTTTTTGTACTGTTATTGATTAGGGTTTATATTTACTTAATAATATATTAAACAGTTAAGTAATACTACCGGATATTTATTATTTGTTCAACGTTATCTGATAATTAAAACTTTTCTAGATACGATATTTATTAATAGATCTTCAAATATGATTAAATATTGTATAATATATACGAAAGTATTATAGTAAAGTTCATAGTCAAATAATTAAGAACATTGTTTTAATCATAATACTAATAAAACTTAAGTATAATGAGGTCATTGTAAAGAGAATGTAAAGTACAAAATTTTATTCTCAAGAATAGAGAATGAAAAGAAAGAAACAAATAAAGGAATATATATATATATATATATATATATATATATAGATATAGATAGATAGATAGAGAGAGAGAGAAATTTTCATAAACATGCAAACATTTCTATAAAGTGTTCTGTACATTTGAATATATTCAGGGATGTTAACTGGATAAAATTTAAAAATCCACTGTTAAATAAAGGTTGGTTTTAATTTATCTATACGATTTAATTCTTTATTTGTTTAGATTTACATATATATATATATATATATATATATATATAATCAGTGGAGCATCCAGTAGGGGGGAGGCAAGAGACCTTGTTACCTTCCAAAGAAAAAGAAGAAAAACAATAGAAAACATCATCGCGCAAAGATGCTCCTTCTCCAACTCCATGGCTAACGGCAACTGAGTACTATGTGGGTCATGACAATGGAAGCCCTCACAGACTCACTGGTAATCGAAGCAAGTTCAAACTTGCACGTGTAGATAAGAAAGAATACTGTTACCGACTGTACTTCTTTGAAGTGAAACAATCGAGTACAACCTAGTCATTCTTAAAATTTTCATAGTGATCTTCATATTGGCGGCCATTGCATGTGCTCAGTCAGGGGTTGTATGCGATGCCAATAATTTTAATATTGATATTAAAAATACAAGGACCGCATTAAAACAAACATTAAGGTCCAATTTTTGAGCTAATTTTCTAGAAAAGTATTTTAGGATCACTATTTTCATTCCATTTATTGACTCAACTTCATGAACGTTTCTCACAGCACCGAAACACTTTGAAATATTTTTTTACTCTTCTACCAAATAGAAAAGATGCTCCAACAGTAAGTGCAATGGAAGATTTTTTCCAGTTGTGTGAGTTTTATGCCTGTGATTTGCCTTCTACAAAATTCAACAATTTTGAACGGCGAATTTAAATTGTGATATAAAAAATTTGACAAACTGTTTGCAATAGCCTCATGCAAAAATTCCATTGATATAGTGTGACAAAATGATTTATCTTAACATTTATAACTTATTAAAAATATTTATAACGCTTCCGGTAATAACATGCGTCAGTGTTTTATAATCACCGAATGAATTTTATTGAATGCACATTAAAACATTTTTTACTCGTTCAACTAGGCTCCTTTCAAGATGAAATCATGAGTGCGCCACTGTATATAATTGATTGTTAACTATAAAGTGAGGAAAATAAAAACAGAAGTCATACAAAAAAATAACGTAAATACGTCATTTTCTAGAAATTATATAAAATGCAAAAAACTTTATTGACTTCAGGAAAAGGAAGTCAATAAATGAATATTTTTATAATGGAAAACCTGTTTCAGTTAAAAATAATAAACCAGATTGTTACTTAATAAGATTACACGAAACATAAGATAGAATATTTAAATTATATTAGTATTATAATTTATAAGAAATTGATTTATATTATAAATCCTTTCTATTCCTTACTGTAAACACAAACAGGATATTGATAAAACGTCTTTGTTTCGATAATTATATATTTTTAAATTTATAAGAAAGTCTCTTATTTTTTCTGATGATCAGATCTTATAAAATTATTATAAATAATTAATATATTGTTCAATATGTAGAGTACTGATTTGTAATAAAATTAAACGTAAATGTTTCTCAATTTTTATAGAAATTTAATTATTAGAATTTTAGAAACAAGTCGTGGAGATATTTATTATTTTATTTATCTTGTCTTTTTAAATCGCCTGCGGGTATTCAGTATGGGAGAAATTTGATAAACTTATTCAAATAATCTCAGATTATGAATAAAAATGTTAAAAAACATTGTAAGATTTAAGTATAGAATTATAGATTACACACAAACAAATAAACAAAGATTTAATTTTCAATTAAAGCGTGAAGGCTCAGAATGAATTATTTGTAATCTTGCATTTTTGATTCATTTAATATTTCTGTACGTGTCTACATCAGGAGTTTGAAACAGAAAATTTGTGACATACGATTTAGTTTTGAAAGAAATTTTTGCCAACAAAGTAATTTATCCTAAGCAGGTATATTCCTTAGTAATAGTTAGAATGTAATATTTTTTAATACTTCTGTGATTTAATATACATTAATATCAAAGTGTAGGTCTCTTTTTTAATAAAAGTGAAAAAATATACAAAAAAGACATTCTGTTTGAAAAATAATAACTTTATATGTGATAAATTTGTAAAGTATCTGAGATAAACAAAATACCTGGTTTATCTATGAAAATAATTAAAAACACTATTGTTGAATATTTTACAATATTATTACAGAAGAATGGAAAAGTCCTATTGTCATTTTTATATTTAAAGAAGAGAAATGTAACTATTCAATTATTATAACCTGTTAGACCTATAAAATTACGAAAATTAAAATTAAAATTAATTGTTAAGTAAGCAATATTGGAAGTCCAAAAAAAAAATTTTTTTTAAAATATTAATACTCGGTTAGATCACAGTATTCATATGAATATCAGGTAGCAAATTGAATTCAAGTTTTATCATTAGTTTTTAACAAGAGTGGTCATACAGATGTAATTTTTTGTATATTTATCTTAAAGCAATTCGGCGAACTCAAATATTCTTTCATAATAGAAATTGAGGCACAAAATAGAAAACATATAGTCGAAGATCGGTAGTGCAATTGGTTCTTTTCTATCTTATTTATTAGCTAGTTTTCAGATTGAATTAAATTAGATTGAATTTCAGATCGAATTGTTTCAGATTGAATTAGAGTACAAATGTAACTTAACGGTTCAGATTTAAATTTAAATTCTGGTGATTAACAGATTAAATGAACTGAAATTGGTAGAGTCGTTTAATAGCGAAAATAATTGTTTTATTATGTGCATTGTCATTCATCTCGCTATATTTAATGTCAGTCTTTTAAATCTGTACCCTTAAATACTCGGAACTTATGAAGTGATAGTAATAAGAACAATGATTTGGAATTAAAATGAGTAATGAAGGTTTTAATAAGAGTTACTAACAGACAAAGTTTTTACTCATTTTTCTTATTACCTCGATAGAATATCAGTATATGTATTCATCGATTCTTTCAAATACCAGGGTATCATATAGTTTTTTTTTGTCGTGAAAAGAGTATATTAGTAATGTGAGATTATGTGTATGCACACGTGTTCTTGTATAAGTGTAAGTATCATTGTGTGTGAGATAGTGTCGGTATTAAAGTATGCTTAAGCGACAATCTAATGTTGATTGTCGCATATTTTTATTTTAAAGATTGTTTAAGAAGAATTTGCTTGATAAGTGAATTTAGACGATAATAAGTGTCGTTGTATTACTTGTTTTTCTCTTCTCTGCGATCATCGATATATGGCAGTCGCAATAAGCCGTTCGTTAATATAACATGTTTAAATTCTGATAAGTATTTTATTCACAAACTCAGTATTTCATCCGTTCCTTAATAAAACATCTGGCGACCCTGACAGGACTTGGGTGTTTTTTGAGTTTGTGACTTTTGTGTTTTTATATTTATTTTGCCAAGAAAAATGGATAAATCAAAGAAGAAGAGAACGGCTCAACGTCGTGCATTTACCAAAGCGTTGAATGCTTTTAATGAAGCTGTTGCTGCAGAAAAGATGGATAAGAATCAAGTCAGTGCTTTATTTCAAATGCTAGAAGAAAAAATGAATGAATTAAGTGTAACTTCTAACGATGTGATTGACTTGGTGCTTGATTCGGATGCCGCAACAGAAGAAGTTATTCAACAAGAATATGATGACGCCGACGAATATAGAAATAAATTTTTCACGGCAAAAGTAAAAATGGATAATTTGACGGCTTCTGAAAGATTAAATATACCACCGGTAGTTGCTGCAACTTCCAGCACGCAAAGTAATAAAAAATCGTTTAAACTACCAGAAATCGAATTGTTTAAATATGGTGGTGATATTTATGAATGGTTGGATTTTTGGATGTCAGATGTCATGAAAATATTAACCAGAATCGAGGACAGCCCTGTCTTACTCCTTCACTAACTTCGAATTCTGAGGAGTAGGTATGACCGATTTTTATTTTACTTTTTGGTTCTTTGTACAGTAATTTTACAGCGTTGATGTGTGTGTGTGTGTTAGCAATTCCGTTTTCTTCAAGTGCGGTTCATAATTTGTTTAGAGGCACACTATCAAAAGCCTTTTCAGATCCACGAAAACCATGTGAAGTTCGCTGTTATAGCCTATCTTTTTTCCACCAATTGTTTAATCAATCTTTCATAAAGGCTTTTATGTCTGGAATTAATTGCATTCTTAAATGATGAATTCACTTATTAGTGAAAGTATCTACGAACGGATTAAGAAGGGCAACATAAAAAATAAATCTATGGTTAGAATTCTCGGCAACAGGTTTGCTGTTCTAGGCAATTATACTTACAATTACTGTTATTATTCAAAATATGTTAATAATTTCCAATGAAAGATTAAGACCTAAATTTGATACACTCTGTTAATTTTTCAATATCAATATATAATTTTAATATAAAACTAATTACCAATAAACAGTCATATGTGAAAAAAAACATATAATTATATTAAACTACATCATACAGTTTACTAACATTTACGGTATTTTATTTCATAAAACTATTTTTATTTACACTTT
This sequence comes from Acanthacorydalis orientalis, assembly GCA_034766995.1. NCBI lineage: Eukaryota > Metazoa > Arthropoda > Insecta > Megaloptera > Corydalidae > Acanthacorydalis > Acanthacorydalis orientalis. Next base: position 42,459,961 of record CM068313.1, on the reverse strand, counting down.
TCCTAATATACAAGAGAGCGAACGTATGGGAAAGAAAACGAAATATTATCATTTTCAAAAGATTGAAAACGTAACATTATTGAAATAAAATAATTAGTAATAATGTTTAAATGAATATATTACGACATTAAAAAAATCACGTGGAATAAATTAATAAGCCACGAGAAAATGAAGTAACAAACGAAGTGGAATTATTTTGATTTAAATTTATATGCATTATTCGGTATCTAACCTACATGAACATTTGAATAATAATTTTTATCCGTTAATGTCAATTATATATATATATATATATATATATATATAACAATAATGACATATGGCAAACAAAGAATATTTTATCCAAAATATATTTGTTAAGAATCGATTATAATTCTGCTGGAAATTAAACAATTCATTGAAATAATATTTCTAAATCATTCAAAATAAGAATAATTTTATGAAATGTATCTATTTAAACGTATAAAAATGTTTCAGTAATGTTAAAATTGTATGTTTTTATACCAGTAATCCTGTTGATGTATGGTCATAGTAGTTTTCATCTTCTTAAACAACTTGAGTTTCTGTTTCTTAGTACTACATTCGGCACGTGCGTCATCTTCAGAATAACATTTGAAAATGGAGCACGTGTCGGTATTAGATGTGGAAGACAGAAATTAAAGTGATAAAAGGGGCGAATAATGTTTTAATAATGTTACATTGTCAATATTGATTTCTTTTTTAAACGCTTTCAGTATGTTAACGAATAATCGTATCCGTATTATCATATTATCCCATTATTTAAATCTTACTCGAGTAAAAACTCTTTAAAAAATAATATCGAATAATTTAAGACCAGAACATAATAAATGTACTTTGAAAATTGCCCTATAAATCTGAAAAAATGTATGTAGTGAAATTAGAGTTGAGAATAATAAAATAATATTTCGAGATTTAGAAGGAAAAATATCGTTAGAAACCTTTATAAATCTTACATATAGTGAAACAGGGGTAAGATAATTTCAAAATAGTTCTAAAATAGAGCAGAATCACACCTGGTTTTAGGATAAGAGAAATATGCAAAACTCTGACAAATAATATGTGTATTATCTGGTGAAATTGGAAGTATTGCAAATATAAAAGAAAAAACCTGCTTCAAGATATCAAAAACGTATATTTAAGATTACTATTCGATCATATTAACAAAGTCATCATCAATTTTGTTACTTATATTTTGAAAGAACTAACTAACTTAAATCTTTTTATTGGTGTATTTTAGTAATTTTCGAACAATTAACTGTGAGGTTTATTAGTGAACAAATAACAATTTAATTTTAAAAATTGTACAAAAATTTCATAAATTTGTATAATTTTTCCATTTTTGAATTTTCTTCATATATATATATATATATATAAGTTTTGTTGTTATTTTAATTTTTTGTGAAAATATTCCCTGATATTTTAAAAGTAAAAATATTTAATTATTTACTATTTGATTAAAATATACTTAACTTCAAACAAGTACAATAAATGGGCTTATTTTGATAAATAATCAATTATTTAAAAGAATATATGCTTATAAAATATCTATCATTTCTTATTAAAATGAAACAATTCGAATATATGTAATCTTATCTTTTTAATCTATATTTTTCTATAAATTAACATGCACACACACACACACGCACAGACACACACACACACACACACATATATATATATATATATATATATATATATATATATATATATATATATATTTCGGGTTATTAAATTTAGGCTTTCACATGAAAATGTAAAAATATCGAAAAAATTTTAAAACATTATTTTTCCGATTTTGTTAATACTTTCATATGGAAGCCTAAATTGAATCAATTGGTCTCTCTCTCTCTCTATATATATAAATATACATATATATATATATATATATATATATATATATATATATATATAAGTATATATATATATATATATATATATATATATATATATATATATATATAAGTATATATATATATAAATATATACATAATTAAATAATGTAGATGTAAGTAATTGTTGTTGAGAGAGCATTTTAATAATACATTTACAGTTTTTTTCATGTATCTTGCTTACAAAAAAAATATCATTAAATCATTAATGTCATTTCTTATGTACAAATATTTTAAGCACCTTACTTATATATAATATTTAATACAAATATTAAAATTACAGAAGAACAGTGAATGTTATGAATTAGGATTCATTTTAAATAAATATTTTTTAGTAATTTTTTTAATTATATACTAGGGAGTTTTGTTCCCTGCTTGCTGCGCTTGCCCATTTGTCAATTATAAGCCTCTACATGTACCCGAATGAAACAATAAACATATTTTTTAAAACTCATTTATATCTATCTCAACGTAGTTGTTTTATATATATATATATATGTATATATACATATGTATACATATATGTATATATATATATATATATATATATATGTGTTTATATATATATATATATTAGTATGTTTATATAATCATTATTGCAGGTATATCAGAACGTGTTGTTTTATGTATATACCTATAGTAGTATGTCTATATACACATTCTTGCAGATTGATTCTTTTCTGCAACATAGTTAAGTTTTTTGTGAATAATTTTGATTTTGTATAGAGATTTTAATTTTTTAATTTTTATTTTATATATTTAGAGAGGTATATAAAATATTTATTCGTTTATAAAAGTTTGACATCATAAAACTAAAGATTGACATTAAAATATGTAAGTGATTCCAATTAAGATTATTCAGACAATTTGAGAAAAAGTAATCGGAAAATTTATAATTTATATTAGATTATTCTTTACGATGAATTGTATGAAACATGTTGATTGATATTATATAACACATTTTTAAATATATTATAAAGAAATTCTAGATGAAATATTTCATGAATAATTATTTATAATGTTAATATAAAATCTAATAATTAAAAAAAAAATAGTATAATTCTTCTGAGATAAAGAAATTGTATCTATATGTTTAATCTTAATTCATTGTTTATAAAAATAAAATACTTCTTTATAAATATGTATACTCAACGACAATACTATTTTTAAATTTTTACACAATTTCGTTTTTACAATATCATAATTTATATATTAGTATGTCCTTATAAAAATACAAAGAAAAGTGTCTATTTCAGGAATGACTGAATTGAATTGTTAATACGGATCAGTAATGGACAATGTTTATTAAAATAGATACATGTTTTGTTCTAGAATAATTCAAGCTCAATCATATACCATATATTAGAATTTTTCACTTTTCTAGATTTCATTTCTTAATGTGTATATTAATAGCTATCATTTCTATTAATAATATAAAAACATATAATGTTTATAAAATATTCACAACTGTGTATATATATATATATATATAAATATATATATATATAAATAAATGTAAATGAGATTCATATAATTCGCATTTTGTAAGTACGAAACGTATTCCATTTTACATAAAAGGCAATCATGTTTTACGATATAGAATCATATTTGTTACGCAAAGAGTAGAATAGATTTGTACGAGCATTGACAAAGTGGTCATTACACACAGTTCTTGCATTTTAAAATATGGTAAACAAGCACCGAGCTAAGTGTCCTGTAAGAGCAGTATTTGAACTCGTCATAGGCCATTTCACTTGTCACGGTGTCAATCACTCTTCATTATGCGCGTTCCCATTACGCAACGAGCGCTAATTGCATGTTAAATAAATTATGTTTGTTAATTATTAGTTTCTAGAAAAGTCTTGCTTTGTTAAAAAATAATGTTATCTTTAATGCTGAGCTGGAAGCCACGTAACATAAAATTATTTTTAGTTTTATGATGCGTTGAATTAATTTTATGTTCTAATTAACTAGATTAATAATCAAAAAAAAATACACACACACAACATGTACTTTTTAGTAAATTATAATATTAAATAAAACTTGCTAGTATTTATCTGATTTATTAATAGCATTAATTATGAGTAGAAATAATAAAATGATTAAGAGATTTATAGGCTGTCATTTTACGAAAATTAATATTACATAAGAGTAATTATCTTTGAATTAAAATATATAATTTGATAGAAAATTATTGCCCGGTTTATGATTTTTTTACTTAGTTAAATATCCATTTTCCGTTCCGGTTTGTTTCATTTGATTTGTCATTCTATTCCATTTAATTAATTTTAGATAATTCTTTCGATTCAATTAAAATGTAAAAAACATTGATTAAATTAATGAAATACATTTTGAAAATAAATAATTACGAGAACTATAGAAAAGGTATAATGACATGTAATGGAAAGAAGTTCCAGTCAATGATATGTATTAAAAATAATAGTAAATATTATTTTGTCTTTGATTTTAATAAAGTATAACATGCTGCAGAGTATTATTTAATATTTTGAACATTATTCGTCCTAATTTTATTTACAAATAAATTTGTTTCTAGATTTAAAAGATCTAGTTGTATAGATTTTCTTATTTTTTTTCTTCGAATTATTTCTTATGCAATATTTTTTAACAGAAATATTAAATTCAATTGAGTTGAAATGAAGTGAATGTCGAGTTTAGAAGCAATTCAGTTGTAAATATGAATAATAAAATATTTCATTTGCAGAATGCATTCAATTTACAATTTCAAATTTATTTATATGAGATTACATATTTTAATATGAATAAATCTAGTCGGTATTACGATATATTTTCTTTAAAATACTGTGTTACTTTTTATTTTTAGTAATTTTTCTATCAGTGGCAAATGTGCACATAGCGATTCTCCGAGAAAATTTGCAAGTGAACCAAAAAGCTGCATTAATAAGCGTAGTATCAAATTATAATTCTTATTTTTTTTCAATCCTATCATTTTGTCATGTTTTAATGAAACTATTTTCTTAAATTGGTTCATGATAACCTTTTTATAGTGATTTTTTTAAAAATTAAATCCTGGTAACAGTCTTATTATAATATTTTATATTTCATACTTTTTGAAAAAGTAATAGTTAAGTATGCAGAAAGCATTAAATATTTCAGTAGCACATTTCTAACATTCAGAATAAATAGAAAAAAAATGTTTATGCTATAATTTAACAAAAAGTAAAACACTAATTCCCGAACAATATAAAAAATAAACATAATTAAAAAGAAATAATAAAGAAGTTTTGGTTAAAGTAGTTTATTGGACAAAAATAATGGTAATTAACTCGTTTATTTACTCGTTAAGTTTGAAATAAATCCATGTCCTTAAAATAATACAAGTTTTTCTTTAATTAATACATATTATTACTTGTTAGATTTAATCAAAGTTGAAAAGATTTTCTAGAAAATATAAAATCATCGAACCTGTACGTGCGTGACAATATAATTGCAAATAAATTATATATATATATATATATAATTTCTGGATTATAGAAAATATTCAATTTTCTGTTTGTAATTGTTTATATGTCGAGTAATGAACTTTAGATCTATTTCCATGTTGTAGTTAAAGTTTTTTAATTAAAATACTTTTATTTTTTTCCTTCGATAAAAACCATTAATTCATTTCATAATATAAATAGTAAATATAATTAAAGTTAGATCAAACGGAACTTCATACAATGTAAACATTAGACAAAAAATCTGTTTGTGGATGAAATCAAAGTTCAGCGTTTAGTAAGAAAACAAGTTTCAAAAAAAGTGCTACAACACAGATACTTTTTATATAAAAGACTTTAATTAATATCTAATTAAAACTGAAATTGTATACACGGAGGGTTAATTTTAAACAGTTTAATCGAAAACACACTTTCAGTAACTGTATCTAGAATATTATTTTGGTATTTTGCCGCTAGCTCGTTCGCTGAACGTTTGTAATTTCACTTGCTGGTAATTGCCACCAGTGGCTCAGTGACCGAGCATGACCCGAACTACAACAAACAAAATGATTATTCATAGAAGGCTCGAATATGAACGGCAAACAGCGTGGAGGTGCTGGTTCAGCGTGACGCAATTCCATGTCGCCGTGGATAGCATTCCAGTATGTGCGTTAACGGTACATCTTGAAAACGAATTTTGCATTTAAATTTCCTCACCACCTATGCACTCTCTAGCAACATGCTGTCAATTGCAAGAAACGTTATAATACATACAATGTACAGATTCAAGGTACATGAATGCAATATATTCTATATGAATATTGTTTTTGTGTAGGCGTAAGTAGGTTAATAAACAATTCCTCGTTTATCATTTATCGAATATCTGAACCTTTTTATTTATGACGCTTGGTATACTGTTTCTATTTTGTGCACAACAACATTGTTTGAATTCTTTACTATTTAATGTATTTATATTTTTGTAATCCACTAGGATTTAATGCAAAAAGATATTTACATGATGTATAGTAATTGGAAGCAACAAAACAATAAAAAAGTATAGAATATTATCGAATATTTGATTTTTTGATTAATTTTAGATTTACAAAGTTAAATTAGAGATCCTATCGTTCTTTATCAGCAAACATTCTTTGGTTGTTCTAAGTGTATGTATATATATATATATATATATATATATATATATATATATATATATATATGTATATGTTTTAAATGAAGAAATTTTGGAGTTATAGCCCAAAAGTTCCAGAATTGTCAGAAGATAGATTTATAAAGAAAAATGTTTTTATTTTAATTTTTCAATATAATTTTAATTCATTTCAACTCATTTTTTCTACTTCTAATAAGAGTTTCTATACCACTATAACAATATTTATAAGTTTTGTTTTCACAAATATTAAAAGTAGATTGTTGCATTTCTTTGTCTTTGCTGAATTAGTCCACCCAAGATGAGCTTTCAATTTTGTATATGAAAAAAATAATCTGTAGAGCTTAAATTTGGGATGTAAGAAGGAGAGTCTTCAGTCTCTATAAATTCACATTCATACATATTAGCTTTTGTCACAAAAGTAATATGAAACGGTGTGTTTTCGTGTAATAAACAGTTTTCTCGATTGTTTCTTAATAATTTTTCACTAAATCTCAACGTAACTGGTGTAAAAAACTAGACACAATAATATGTAATATTAACAGGATTTTTACATTACTTGAAGTTTATCTAAAACATCCATTTTAACAAAAAAATAATATTCGTAAAAGTTTGTTTTAAAGAAGAGGTACTAGGTTAAAAAGTATTAAATGTTGTATACGTAATCCATCATAAGAAAAAAATGGATTATAATATAACGTTATAGTTTTTATAAATATTTATAAGCTAACCTCACATATCTGAAATATTTAACAACGTGCGAAATCCTTTAAGATTCATGGATTGAAAACGCATTGTATCATGATTAATCATTTTTATTTATATTCTAGGATCCGCGTTGGCTCTATAGCAATTATTGTATTATTAAGTTGCAAGACATTGAACAATTGATGGTATTATATAGAAGTTCGTGACTTGAATGATAATATATCGATGGTAGTGAAACGCCATCTTGAATCCTCTTAATGTTTACTTTTCTTTTAATATAAGGATGTTGAAAATTAATGATAATTTATTCATTCATATATATACATATATATATATATATAAATACACACACACACATATATATATATATATATATATATATATATATATATATATATATACATATATATATATATATAAATACACACACACACATATATATATATATATATATATATATATATATATATATATATATATATATTAGGGTGTAACATATGAAACTGCAGAATTTATATGTAAGAATTAAAACACAATATTTTTAACCAAACAAAATATATTTAGTCAAAATGATTTTTCTTCAATGGTCTGTTGCCAACAAGAAATTAGATTGTTTATCTCATTTTTATAAAAATCGACATTTTTAGAGCTTATAAAGTCTTCGAATGTTTGAATCACTTCTGTTTTGTTTCGGAATTTTTTATTTCTTAAATAGTGTTCCAAGTGGCGAAAAAGATGATAATCTGTCGCTGAAATATCTGATGAATAAGAGGGATGCGGTAAAATTTCATAATTTAATGAATTTAATTTGGAAATTGTGATTCGAGATGTGTGTGGTCGTGCACAGTCTTGCAATAGTTTTGGCCCATATCTATCGATAAGCATTGGCTGTTTTGTTTTTAATTTTTCATTCATATTGTCGATTTCGCGACAATATGAATCAGCCGTAATTGCTTCGCCTGGTTTTAAAAAAGAATAATAGATTATTCCTTTATTTGTCCACCACACAGTAACCACAAGTTTTTTTTTGGTGTAATGACGGCATACGTGTGTGTTCACTATTGTTTTCTGGATCTTGGACGGTATCTAAAATTATACCAATAATATCATAGTCACTTAAGGCATTATCCATAAGCAATTCGTCGACATCATTCTGGCTGAAGGTACCAAAGTCTTCTCCACCAATTTCATGTGACAAAGTAATAATTTCAGCTGATAATGTCGATATTTGAATGGTAGCACTGTTTGCAAAACATCCAGGTCAAATTGCTTTCCAGCATGCATTTAAAGTTTGTGGTCTTATTTCAGTGATAGCAGATACAATATGATTTAAACGGTCCAAAATAGATTTTTCCCCAAATGTCAGTTACTGTTAGTAAAACATTTTCTAGTTTATCCAACATAAATTGATAAGTACGCTTAACGTAATATTTTTTTTAAATAGCAATTATGCCTTAATCTAATACCTGAATACTTGTTGTATTGGGTGGAAAAACACTACCTGCACATCTGGATGTTCTAAATATGGATAACCTGGTGCATTGTCAACAATTAATAGAACTTTAAAATCGAGAGCTTTCTACTTGATATAATTTGCAAAAAATATCCATCGCATAACTTCAAAACCCCATAAAAAAGACTTGACTTATTATAATTTATTGAAATGTGACTATAAATAACGTGATGCTCAGTTTTAATTGTCATTACCTATTTAAATACACTGTTGCTACTTTTTTATTTTTTCCCACATCTGTCAAAATACTATTACTGAATTTATCTGATAGAATATTTATTAAAATTTATAAGGGAAACGATTACAGTGGCTCGTTTTATGACTCATATTACTTGATTATTTATCAAATATGACTAGAATATTATTTTAGATTCTCGTTACGTTCCTAATAATTTTTAAGCTAGTAATTTGCCATAAAATGCAAAAAAGATTTTTTATACCGATTTTAAAGGGTGTATTTGTGACAAATCAAATCAAATAAAATTTTATTGTTCTAAGCTTATGCATGTCTATGCCTTCCTCTAATTTTAATAACTGCTTCCTCTAGGAGACTGTTATTAAAATTGTGTTTTTTTTATAGTGCCTGTACCGTTGTCGGCAGACCATCCGCATTTGAGAAATTATCAATAGTTTTTAAGTTTTTTGAAATTCTTCGATGTCTTTAAATTGTTTGTCGCGCTCGTGAAATGCGTATTTTGTGCTTTTTAGCGTATTTTTTAATTTAACGACAACATAGGATATGTAGACGAAGGCATAGTTTTTATAATATTTAAAATTTGAATATAATATAGACTATATAGCATTTTGTATCATACTGTCAATTAAAAAAAATGAAAATCTTCGTGCTAATTTTTAAAAATGTTTCTTTTATTTTGATAAATTGATATTCAAAGAATAAAATTTTAAATGTATTAGCGAAACATTTAAATATCATGTTCCGGTCAGAAGAAAGTCCGCGAATAAATTATTTATTTAATAGCTGGCAGTTTTTCTTGTGTAAGTTTTGTAATAATTCATAAAACAAGAATTAATTTTCTACGAGAACAATAACTTATACATACGACGATTAGTATGTAATATAATATTTACAATTGAAATGAAGTTCTGTTTATTCTAAATATAATCGGAACATTATAAGCACTATCGATGAAATATTTGCATACGTCATTTATGTGCATATTGATTGATCATTTGAAATGTTCACTTTCATAAACGAGCCAATGTTAGGGTCATTCTCACATATATGACTGTTTCATTATCATTTTAATGGGTGCATTTAAAAACTAATCATTGTTTACATCATGTCAACATGAATCAATCAAAAATTCAAATTTTGCTTGATCTTTTATTCGGTCATAACAGGTCACTGGATCACTTCACTTTCACGTAATTCAACCATGTTTTCCATAAACAATTTACATAGCTCCACATTATTATTCGGTTGAATAAGTCATTGCATCAATGATATCAGTAGCGTATCTATTCAAAATGCAGCTTGTTCGAATGAACAATTCAATCAGTTCATTTCGAAACAACGACCATATATGACAAAGAAATCCGATTATTCAGCGACCATTAAATTATTTATAGAAATTAATTAACGTTGAAATTATATCGTATTAAAGCTATGTGTATTATTTTAATACAGACTGAAATTCTATTACGTGTAAGGATTTTTATTATATACATACATACATACATACATACATACATACATACATACATACATACATACAAAATACATACATGCATACATACATACGTATATATATATATATATATATATTTATGTGTATATATATATATATATATATATATATATATATATATATATATTTATGTGTATATATATATATATATATATATATATATATATACATATTAGAAAACTACATAAAAAATAATAAGGATAGATGTTATATGTCCACATGTTATTGTGAGTTGAATCATATATTTTGGAGGTAAAAAGCTAGAATTTAATAAATATCACTATAGTCATCATTGTTATTGTTTATATTTTTACAATAAATAAAGTGTCCAGCATTAATTAAATTTTTCTTACCAATAAACTTTCTATTGCTTGGTTTTGTACGGAAATTTAAAGATTTCTTATATAGAAAACTTCATTTTGAATATATTTTACTTTAAAAATTCAATTGGAAAATAATAGGTAAACTAAAGATGTAATTGGAATAAACTAACCTACATGTATTCGTTTTTTTTGTACTAGATTGCAAAATATATACGTTGTTATCAGATTTACCGAAATTTTATTTATGTTTATCAATTTTTCATAATCTGTTTTAATCTTCCATTTTGATTCCTTAATTTTCGTTTTTTCATTATAATACCACTTATTTGTTATTACTGTAATGCTGTTGAGTTTATAATTTTTTTTCTTTAATGTATACCTCTACTTAATTTTTAATACTTTTTCCTGAAATATGATTGAAGTAAATTAATATGTTTTTATTAAATAAATTATCTGAATACACATATGGCGAGACAAGATTTTTTTATATTTTATTTATATATATATATATATATATATATATGTACATACATACATATATATATATATATATATAATTAAATAATCAAACAATAGATAAATATCAAAAAAGAAATAACCAAAAAATTTTAAAAGAAAGAATGGCTATCTTACATATTCCCATAACATTTCTTCAGATTATAATATTCAAAATATATTACTTGTATTTTGCTTCAATTTTATTTTAATTGATATATAAAAAAACTACATTTAAATTATATATATATATATATATATATATATATATATATATATAATTATCTTCTATCAATGCTTTAATAACCGTACAAATGTTAATTTGAAATGATTTATTGTTTTACTTATTATATTTGATATACGATAATTTAGTTGTTTTATAGAACATTAATCTTGATTGCTAGCTAAATTGCATACTTATATGTAAATAATTATTTACTTGATATATTCAGATACAAAAAGGTAATAAAATACGATTATAGGTTTTTTTTATTTAATACCAAATAAAAAAAGGTAGATTACGAAATGCATATATATATATATATATATATATATATACATATATATGATTTTTTAATTATGTTCTATTACTGAAATAAGTACACTAGTATTATATTTTCAATAAGAAGTATATAATTTATAATTGTTGTTATTGTCAAAAAAATATTTTACTTCTACAATATTTGTTTGTGATAATTATTTTGATGTATGTATATATATATATATATACATATATATATATATACATATATATATATATATATATATATATATATGAATAACCTTTAATAAAAAATAAATAAAAAGTACGAACAACAAAAAATATTATTTAAAAGGGCGTAAGCCAAATCGGTGATTTCATATTGTAGGCGTTATTCTTGTATCGCCCCCGAATATACACGTTACATTAATCTTCTGCTCTATTAAAATTTATACCATCCAATTAGTAAAGTATTTTAAAATGTCAAAGAACATACAAGATGTAAATAGTAGATATATATATATATATATATATATATATATATATATATATATATGCATGTAAGTATATGAATGTAGTCCAAATTATGTCCGGGTTCTTAATAATTCTATATACAAACTTTAATTTTTATTCTTCATATAATTCTGTTTGGAGTATATATTAAATATTAAGTAAATATTAAACTGATATCGAAACACGCATATTGTAAATATAAATTATATATTTATATTTGATAAAACAATATTTGAGTATAATAAAAATCGTTAAAACTTTTAATTGTAATGATTATATTGTATATTTAAATGGTGTAAAAATACCTTTTTAATATGTCAGGCTTTCTAATAGTAATCTATCTATACTTAAAAAAAATCCATAAAATTTCAAAAAATGAAACTTTGTTTAATGAAAATGTATATAGATTTTGTATTAAATTGTAATTAACGATGACACCCCAAGTTACACGAAATATTCACGAAGAATTATGATATTTTTTTATCCATTTTTAATGTTACTTAACATGTTGTAATGTACCTTGACTGTGATTATAGTTCCGGGGTGCTTAAAAGCCCCTAAAATCAATATTTATCATGGGATAATTTAAAAGTCGTGTGATTGAAGAAGATCTTACTTGACTTTTCGCTATCTATGAAAAATTGCAAAAAACCTAGGTGACTCGTTTAAAGAGAAATAAGAGATAGCAAGGAGGATGGGGATGATAAGAATTATAATATGAAATGTGTGACTTTATAAAACAACTGTTTGTAATCTATTTGCGAGAATGATTGTATAGATATACTAATATATATCGTATCGCATATATTCGCTCAGTATCGTAATATATATATATATATATATATATATATATATATATATATATATATATATATATATATATATATATTAAGATATTGAGCAAATATATGCGATACGAGCAAAACTAGACGGTCGTTCAAGCCTAGCAAGGGAGCGAGGCGTAACCCCCTAGGGGTCAGATAGCGTTTCGAGTAGTTGGCAGAGCCCTTTGGTTATATATAAATTAAAATTAAATATAATGCACCTAACTGAAGTCATGAATATAAAATATGTTTTTTTCTTTTTTCATTATTCATAAATATAAATTAAGATGTGAAACAAAATATTTTCTGAAATATATTGCAGACTTTTAAATAAAAGTTACTGTTCCTATTATAATGACTTTTTGAGAGTAGTTTTCCATAAAAGTAAATTTGAAATTTAACAGATAAATCTACTAAAAATAAGTTCCTCTCTTGTTAACGAGACAGTTTAATATTTCTTTACGATCACTTTTTTAGAATAATTGAAAAGAATCGTATGGGTATAAATAAAAAATAAATTTTAAAAATTCATCTTCGATAGATAGACAAAGTAGTTTTAGAGGAAAACACATTTGACGACCTGCAGCAAACAGTTGATCGTGTTATTTTAGCTAGTATTGTATATGATTTTGGTATCTATTTGCAAAAAGAATTCATAGTTGATAAGAAAAAAGGCACAAGTTGCTGTGGTCATTGTAATATTGATGGCTTTTAATCAGAGAGATTAAAAATAGAAATATTTTAGATATTTTCTTAATTATCAATGGAATCAGATGGAGTCGAGAAATCGAAAATTGTACAGGACAGGTAAATTGACACTTTCTTGTTAGAATAGAAGAATAACTTTCAGTTAATACCTCAGCATTGAATTTCTAATAAATTACACATAATTATATATATATATATATATATATATATATATAATGAACACTTTTGTTAACTCAATTAAGTAACAATTAAAGCTAATGACTTTCAACTGTATCTATCAATTTCTTCAATTTTCAGTTGTGTTTACTATTTTATTTAATTGAAAATAATATATAAACATTATTTTAAATGTAAATTAAAATGATATATTTGCTAATGTTCTATATAGTAGTTTAAATATTTTAAAATATATTTGTTTTTAAAGCTATGTATTTTTAAGACTATGTAAAAATAAATAATTCTAATTATATTAGTTTATGACAAAATGGAAAAGGATTCAACTTGTATGAATATATTTATGTTTTATTCTAGTAATTTTACAATATGAAAGTTAACTAGAACTTATTAAAAATTCAAATTAATCATTTTTTAATGAATGGGGAAGTATTTAATTTCAAAATTGAACTCAAAAGTGATTGGTAGCTAGTCTATTACATTATCTAGTCGGTTACGACTCCATTATAATAATATAAATATATAAATACAATTGGTATATTTTATCTATATCTATTTTTAACTCTATTACTCTTTCATTTCTATCTACACCACTGAATGATATCATTCGAAAATAAATGAATAGGTGATATATTGAACTAAAACCTTAGAAAAAAGCACTGAATAAATCGCATTTGATTTATAGACGTGTTTTGTAAGAATAATGAAGTGATATATCAAAATTTCCAGTTGACTTTGACGCCGTTGAAAATAAGCACGTACTATTTCTTTAAAATTATATTAATGATACAAATGTAACTGAATATTTATTCAGTGTTGAATACGGAACGATGAAAAATTTATGAGTATGATATTTTTATCAAATGTCATAGAATATTAATTGAAATAAAAGTATAAACATTTTCAATTTTTTGACATTATTGAACGATTTAAATCACTTATGTTTTATTATAAATGAAAATAAACCCTAAAAACTATTTTTAACTTATATGAAAAAGTCATTGTGGGTTTAAATATATATATATATATATATATATATGTATATATATAATCTGTTTATACAACTTTTTAAAATAAGAACAAAATCTTCTTGACAAAAAAGTAGATAACAGTTTTGAAAATGAGAAGAATTAACGAAAATATTTTGTATTCGAAAAAATTGCATATAGGATACAATTGTAATATTACAAAAAAAATAATTGTAAAAAAACACTTACATTACTCAGACGATAAATGAATTCAAAAGAATATGTCATCTTATTTCTTCAAATCTGAAAAAAATAATTAAATATGAATGTGTCGTATTTTATAAAAAATATCTCTCATTTTTCCTCTCTGTTTCTGTATATATATATATATATATTTATATATATATATATATATATATATATATAAGTACGAAAATGTTTATGTAAATTTATTTCTTCTAAACTGTATTTGCAGAGTATAATTTTTATTTTTATAATTATCATTTAAAGTTTTAAAAATAAATCTGATATTTACTTGTTCGAATTTCTTTATTTATATATATATATATATATATATATATATATATATATAAAGAGAGAGAGAGAGAGAGTTAGTCAGCTTAGGCTTCTACACGAAGGCATTAAAAAACGCAAAAATTAAAGAAACATGTTATCCTTCATTTAGTATTTAGTTCAACTGTATTTTAATATTGAATTGAACTAAAATATTAAATAAAAAATAACATGACTTTTCTTAACTCCTGAGCCCCATTTTGATACTTCCTCCTTTTAATGTAGAAGCTTAACTTGAATCATCCAATATATATATATATATACATACCTTCAGTCTTTGAAGATCTATTGATAATTAAAAGCTGTGCTCTTTTCTACTCATTTTTATTTTTTTTACTACCAGTATCATATTTTTCATTAGTCTCTTTCAACGTTATTTTTCTTAGCTTTCTGATATAACTGATGTATATATATATATATATATATATATATATATATATATATATTATTTTATCATAAACGTACTTCTTTTATATATACATATGCACTTTATTTTTGAAATTCCTCATTTATTATTTAAGTTATGTGTTTTAATTAAAAATATAGTGTAAGAAATGCTCAGAAATGAATAACGGCAGTGAACGTTTCGTTTATTAAAATATTGAATAATTGATTGTTGTTTGTTTTAAATTCAATAACGATAATCAAAATAAATTTTTGAATTAAAATTTTTTTTGCATGTAGTCAACATTGAGAATGTGTAATAACTAAATGAGTATTTTTTTTAAAAAAATATACTGATTTGTTAATGAACTATATGTAAATAAAAATTCTATAAATTGTAAAAAAAGTATTATTTTTTGCACAATGATATTATTTTAACATAACAATCATTTAGAAATAGAAGAAGAATAATCTTTAAATTTTAATTACTTTATATATATTATGTCTTACTTCACAGTACTTTCACATGTTTTTTATAACATCTTATTGCTGAAACATTACCATCGTATTAAATGAAAAAAAAAACAACTTAAATGAGAGCAGATTTAGATTCATAAATACAATTATCAATGAATAATGTTTTCCTTTTTAAAGTTTTATAAAGTTCTAAATCCCAATCGTTAATAAAATGTTGATCTGCAAAACGCTGATATCATTTCATTCTTTTATTTAAAGTGTAATCTATAAGAAAGAGTTTAATATAGATTTTTTAGATTTACTGCTAATAAATAAATTATTTTTTCCGTATCGTTCGTTTTCTCTGCTACTTATATAGTTATTATTTGTTTTGAAATTCAATTTTCTGTCCGATATGTTTTTTAAATTTCGTTATTATTAAGATTTATTAGCTTTTACTTTAGCTTTTCTTACTTTCAACCTTGTTGATTGGATGCAGTCGTAAGAGTTATTTTGTATGAGATTGGATTGGAAATTAATGTAAATACAATTCTCAATGAAATGAAATATTTTTCAAAAGAATTTTTCTAAATTTATTCTCTTTTAATTGCAGCACTATTCCTATTATGACATCATTTTGCTTCTATGATATTCAAATCATTTCAAAACGTCTCTACATTTTAGTGCCAAGTAAATTTGGTACTACATATGATGAATCATATAAAATTACCGTTAAATCTAAATCATTTGACTATTTTCGTAGACAAGCTATAAAATCGAATTTGGAAATGAACACAACGTAAGTTATTCATGTACAAAAATTTACACAATGAAATTTTACATAAGATTTTGATAAAAAAATTACATTTTTTAATTCTAATTTCTTATATTTCTAAAGTTCGTTTCATGTTTCAATTTAGTCGTTATAATAGAATTTTTTTCATAGCAGGAAAATACGTCCTTATAACAGAAATGTCACTATAATAGAGGTTGCTATAAATTGATTCTACTGTATAACACAAATTCGTACGTTATCTTAAATAAAAGAGAGATAAAAGGTAAGTCATATTTCAGACAGTAAATTAGGATTTATGAATTTTCAAGTATTTTTTTAATTTAGAATGCTTTAACGCTTCCAACCCGGTGTCTTTTTAAGACTCTCTATATTTGCAAATAAAAACGCTCTGTCAACTGAGTTTACTGCATCGGAACAGGAGATTTAAACATAAATGGTACTGTAAATGCTTTTATAAATAAGATATTTTTAGGTAAAAATACAACATTCATATGAATTATTAATCGAGAAAATTGAACATAAAAGTTGTATAAATCTCAAATGACTTAATTACATACTTATATATAACATTTTTACATAGAATTAAAATATTGTAATTTCATATTTATTGTTCTAATATAAATATAAAAAATATTGATTCGAATGTAGCGTTTCAAGACATAAACAGTGTGAACTTTGATTAATTCCTTAATATTTATTTAAATTTCTTTAATATGAATACGTTTTTTGTCATATTTCAAATGGGAATAAAGTTTATTTAAATTTACATATTGTTCTAATAAGTAAACGCGACTTTTACTTAAAAAAAGCAAGCATTGTATGTAAAAAATAAACGATGAAAATAAGACAAGTAGCACTTTTTGTTTCATTTTTTCATAACAAAGACTTTCGTTGTACATGACAAATCACCGTTCGATAGAATCAACTTAAAAATATTGCGTCTTAGCACTAACTAGTAACCACGTGCTAAATAGTTAAGATACAATTTGATTGTATTCATCAAATTATCACTAATTTTATCCGGTACCTACTTAAACTTCTTGGAAATGATATAATGCATATAATCCCGTCTCGCTACGTGGTACAATTCACAGAATCAACCTTTGGCTGAGTGGCACACACACACACACAGCATCATTCACCCACATTTGCTAGCGAACTCTTGGAATTCGTTTTTCAAGTCCCGTTATGAAGTACCCAACATGGAATCATGCGTGTTTTCGATGCGTCATTCAGTGCTAGTGAAATGATGTTGGTCGAAAATTTTATGCAGGTTACGATTAATAATACCGCTTTGTGGATGACTATCCCGCCTCAGTGTTTTGTTTGTTTACATTTTTTAATGGTTAGACATGTTGAAGATTTGTTTTAAGAATCTCGTCACGTATATATATATATATATATATATATATATATATATATATATATAGCATTTTTAGTGAAAATGTGTTCAATTAACATAAAATATTTAATAGATATTCAGTTAAAGTTTTACGACAAAGCATATAATAAAAAAGTATTATATATTTTATTAAATTTAATATTATTGAAAACACAACTCTTTTAAACAATATTTATACGAACGAAAAGAAATGTATTAGAAAATTTGTTGATCGATTCTTATAAAATTTTCAAGTGAATTAATTTAAAGAACCAATCATCTTTTTACTTTAGTAATGATTTATATAATTTAATCAATTATTTTGATTTGAATGTGTCATTTTTTCTTAAAAACTATTATTTTTTCAATTTTTCTTCATTTTATACCACAGTGAATGAATAAAATTATCGGAGATTTTATGGAAATTATATTTAAATAATAAATATCTTTTTAAATGCTTCTTCAAACATCTGTTCTGATTTATTCCATAGGAAATTGCTTTAATTAATAGAATCTTTTTGAATTGGAAGATTAATTCGAAATTAATAATTACATGCATTATATTTAATTACTTCTTCATCAATATTTAATATATTATGCAATATTAATTTTCAAATACAGGACTTAAAAAGGTAATTAACCAATTATCTGATAAATGGTGTCTTTTTATAAATTTATCACTGTTTCTTTAATTTTTATTTCCCTTTTCACATAAATATCATATATGGAAAAATACAATATCATGACTTATGTGTGTGTGTTTTTTGTATTTAATACTAGCATATTTATGTATTTTAGATCTTAAATTAGAAATATTTAATTTTTTTATAAATTTTCTTTGATATTTAATAAATATTTAATTAATGCCAATTATTTTTGCTTTCCGCACAAAACTTGAATTATAATTAATACAAATATATGGGTCAATTTCAATTTTTTGTTTTCAATTATCGTAACGATATCACAAGTATGATATATTTATTGAAGAAAATCCATTTTTTTATTCTCAATATATATTTGAGGTTAAACAGTTTATTCATCGTATTGTATGTTGGTAAATAAAAAAATAAATAAAGTTTGTTCGAAAACTAATACTGATTTGCAGAGTTCTGAACACAAGCTCGAAACCAATTCTTAATTCAAAGAAAATTCTAATTATTGTATGATGGTTTGTTGGAGATATTATCCATTATTCTTCACTGTAAACTGGCGAAACCACCTCAGTTGAAAAATATTATTTCCTGTTTCCAAATTTAAACCGGCTCTCCTTATTTATTATTCATCAGATTCCAATTATTTGAGGTCATCTGTCAAAGAACGTTGAATTAATTTCTGAGTGTCGAGCATATACAGTAATCAATATCTTTGAATTAAAATTCTGAGATCTAACAAATTCAATTTTTTGAAAGAAATGACTGTTTAATTACACACGAACAGCACTTCTTGAATATGATATGTTATTCATTTGCAGAGCACCTTCTACATGGTTGTGGAGTTTATATATAGAATCATTGATCTATGACAATTTTTTTCTCTTGTATTTTAAATTAGATTTACTAATATTCATTTTCAGATTAGTATGTATCAAATAAAAAATGTGTTTAGTAGGTTATTTTTTCGAACAGCTTGTAAGGAGCACAATATGTATATGCTTTTATTTAAATGTAAGTAGAACATAAGTTACTTTTTGAAAATCAGTATACATCGAAGGTGGATTTTTTATATGAATTACCACTGATGAAACTTTGGCTCATATAAAGCTGATTTTAATTCTCTTGATTAATTTAATTGTTATTAAAATAATATGAATGCTAAAATTATATATATATATATATATAAACATTTGTATCTTAATTTTTCAATTATGAACAATTTGTCAATTGTATCTAATCCATATCTATGAATTGGTGTGTGTGTAGTTGACGAATCCTCCGAAATAATGTGTGGAAATAGAACCACGTTGGGCAATGTTGTGATATCGTTACGAGGCCACTGGGGTCGCAATGTTGTCGTCGAGAGTGATTCACGCATCGCGTTATATTGGCGTCGTGAAATAACGATCATAATAACGGTTGTTACAAGGTCGTTGTGCGGTCTACACAACAACGTGTCTTGTGTGCGGTCAGCAGCCTCAGCATCCACCTATTGATGCGTATTTGTTTCTTCTTTCATGTCAACACTACACACATTTCGTTTTAGATATAAATATATATATATATATATATATATGAATATTTTGAATTCTTTAATAATCACATATACATATTTCAATATTTTGGTTTAAAAATTTCGAATTATTTCGATGTTAATTTTTTAGATCATCATGTTAATAATAATTGTTAATAAAATAATGAAGTAATATATATATATATATATATATATATATAAGTTGATTCAATTTAGGCTTCCACATAGAAATATTAAAAGGGGGTGCAGGAGTTAAGAAAAGTCATGTTACTTTTTATTTAGTATTTTAGTTCAATTCAGTATTAAAATACAATTGAACTAAAATACTAAATGGGTGATAACATGTTTTTTTTTTTAATTTTTACGTTTTTTTTTATTATTTTCATATGGAAGCCTAAGTTGAATCACCTTATATATATATATATATATATATATATGTACGTATGTATGTATATATGTACAGATATAGATATAAAGCATAATAAAAAAAATTAATTTCGATTTATGTTGTAATTTATGATAGTAATTGTTTATTTATGAACATGTGTGCGATTATTTAAAAAATATCTCATTAAATATAACTTATAGAGGAACTACTTCTTGAAATGATAAAATTAATATTTGTATAATTTCTTTTGATGAGACTTGACGTATCTATTAATTGCGCATTAGAATTCTTAGTTTGTTGGTCAACGGTTTATAATATTATCCATTAAGTAAAACCACATATTACAAAAATACACACACACACACACATATATATATATATATATATACCAGTGTATTTGTTAAAATAGGTTGTTCATAATAGATTACAACATTGTTCACGTGTTAGAGTCGAGGTGTCCATACTTTAGAATAGTCAATTAAAAAATATATTCAAATATCTGAGATGTTTATAATTTGAGGTGTTTACATTCTCTTGTTTACACTGTATCAAAATCAGTATAACCCCTATTGATAATCAAATATGTATATATATATATATTTATATATATATATATATATATATATATATATGTATAATAATATGTATATATATATGTATAATAATATGTATATATATATATATATATATATAACATATAAGCGGTTTACTTAAAAAATTCTTAGAATTGTTGTGTTTTTGACACTTGGTTTATTGTTCATCAGGAATTTTTATGTAGTAGTCAAACAATCAATCACATTTTTACACGTAAGTTGATGATTAGTAGTTTTTGTACCGTGACAATTCTCTTTTATACACTGATATTGCCATCAATCTTTTTTTTTTGGGTTGAAGAAAATATTTGTGAGATATATTTCATTTTATTGGTTCTTAGTTGTTTTCTATTTGCACAAAAAATAATAAATCACTTGAAAGAAAAAGTATTTGATAATATTTCAATAAAACAAAACAATACGAAAGATGAATAAAAAAATACTAATTATAAATTTGGTTGGCAATAGATTAATAACATTGGAATAAGAAAATTGTTACAAGTGTTCATCTAGAAAGATAATAAATGTACCAGTTCAAAAATATTATTTATATTCTATTTTGTAAAATAAATATTCTCATTAATTTTTTAATAATACTATCTCTCTTTATATATATAGAGAGAAAGAGAAACAGCAAACATACGGTTTTCTGTTGAAAATGAAGAACTGTCCCTTAATACAAAGAATCAATTATAGGTTAATCAATAAAGTTACTGTTCAAGAATGTGTTTTGTTACAATATACTAAAATCCAGTATTGATTTTATTCAAACATTAAAAATATAAAAGGTAATAACCACAGTTCTATAAAATTGTATTTTGTAAACTTTTAAATAGCCCAATAAAATATTTATTACAAAGTAGAAGAATTTTATTCAGGTGTAATAAAACAGCTGTAAGCATTTCAAAGTCGTTAAACATCAATCAGTATATTCGGCGGCTTTTTCAATATATATATATATATATATATTTATACATATATATATATATTTATATATATATATATATATATATATATATATATATATATATATATATATATATATAATTTTGAATTATTCAGTAAAATAAATACAAAAGTTTGTTATATTTATAAGTGCACTTTTTTGTTAAGTAACTTAATATTTTTTACAAGTTTTGTTAGTACTGTTATTTGTAATTAGTACTTTTTATCTTGTCTGCTGTTTTAAAAGTGCAAATTATAACTAAATTATAAAGATAATTGTTAAACACGAAATTATGTTAAGTTGATATGTATCTTTAAGACATGTGACTTTAAAAACAACTATTTCAAGCAATAAAAATTCAAAAAACTCTTCTATTATTACACAAGTTAATAGTTTTGCTCAAACGAATGCTAAAACGTGTACATTACACGTAAATATGTGTCAGTAATGATTAATAAACTTTTTTAGCTTAAGGCAAAATAACTTCTCTATGAATGATATTTAAAATAATAATACACAAGTTATGTATCTAATATACACGTGCCTTCATGTAAAAAAAACTATAAACAGTTAAAAATATATAGCAGGTATCTGAAAAAGTACACAATTTCATTTTCTTTTGGATATAAAAAAAATCTTATTCTTCATTTTTCAAACAAGTAAAATTAATAACTGTGAAAAATATTATTATTGGACTCTACTAATAGAAATCTATATTATATATATATATATATATATATATATATATATATATATATATATATATACATATATATATATATGCATATATATTTATATATAGAGAGAGAGAGATATTTAACTTAGGCTTCCATACAAAACTATTTAAAAACGCAAAATTTTTTAAGAAAAATGTTATCCTCCATTTAGTATTTTAGTTCAGTTGTACAATATTTTAGTATTGAATTGAATTAAAATACTAAATAAAGAATTACATGACTTTTAACCCCTGGGTTCCCTTTTAGTTTTTCCATGTGGAAACCTAAATTGAATCACCTATATATATATATATATATATATATATATATAAATATGTATATATATATAAATATGTATATATATATATATATATATATGTACATATGTCAAATTTGGCACATTTATTTGTTAATATCTTTGAAGATCTAGTAAGTTTCAAAATATTCCAGGCTTTACAACTTTTTCATTAATTTATTAATATTGAAGTTACACGACATCATTTTAGATTATAAAAATAAATGCAAGTATAAAAAGTATGACAATATAATTAATAATTAAAAAATATTATGTAATGGTTATGTGCTCATACTGTTAATGCACTGCGACTAATTCATATTAAATTTCTTTTCTCTCAAATTCCTAACATTCAATCATTAAATCATCTTATTAATATCATAAACAAATATGAGATTTACTAGATTTCCAAACAAAAAGGAAAAAAATGTTATTGTAGAAGGTATAAATTTTAAAAAATATCTCTCAGAAGTTATTACAATACGATAGTCTTTTTTATTAATTTGTTATATAAATTTATGTTTTTAAATTTGATTAAAACAAATAATAGCTGTTTTCAATGTTAACGTGATGATTGTATTTAAGTGCTATCTTTTACAATCAATACGTGGGTGTATGTATGTATGTGTGCAATTATGTATATATATATATATATATATATATATATAAATATTCACCTAAAGGTATCAATATTATATAATAAACACATAATATATCGAATATATGAAAAAAAGTATTTATTATTAAATGGATTTCATTTAAACATGTTTTGAAAATCCTTGAAAAAAAGATGTTTTCATATTTTCTAATCAAAAATTATAAAGAATAAAACAATTTTTACTATTAATATCACAATTATAAATATATTTAATTTTACTTTAATAAATGATTATTTAAATCCTAAATTGGGACCCATATATGAAAAAAATACGATTTATTTATTTTTATTGAAATAATTTGGACATTTATTACAATCAAAGAGAAATTATTTACTCACTTTGGATTTACTTAATTATTGGATTTACTTACTTTTTTAAGAAATTACTTTAAAAAAATTGATTTATTGTTATTGCAGTATAGTTACATTTACGCTTATTAACTGCGCCCTAAGAGTAATAAAAAATATATAAATTTGATTTTATTAATATAAGAATTATAATAGTGATATACGACGATTGATAAATTCATTTACACACATGAAT
This sequence comes from Acanthacorydalis orientalis, assembly GCA_034766995.1. Taxonomy (NCBI): domain Eukaryota; kingdom Metazoa; phylum Arthropoda; class Insecta; order Megaloptera; family Corydalidae; genus Acanthacorydalis; species Acanthacorydalis orientalis. The sequence goes on along the minus strand of CM068313.1, from coordinate 42,435,095 downwards.
TAACACTGTAACCGAACGGAGTATTAATCGGGTTTTCGACTGCCAGCGGTTACCTACCGAACATATTAATTGGATTTTCGCTGTCAGCGATCAATCGAACGACGATATCAGATTATTATAGTAATTATTTTTTAGTTAAAAATAATTTTATAATATGCATATGTTTCTTAATATATTACATACTGTAAACGTGAACAAGATTAAATGTGAAATAAATGGCACTTCTGTAATATAAGAGATTTTCTTTAAATTTTGAATAGAAGTTTACGGTTTTATTTTGAAATTTATGTACAAGTGCACATATTTTTTCTATTTGAATAATTGTCGATTATAACAGTGTCATAACCGAATTTTTCGGACTGTAAGACGTTAATAACTGAATAACTACAAACGCTTTCCTTTAAAATGTCAAATAAAAATTGTTTATACTGATATTTACTTATCTGGAAATACAAAATAAGTAATATAAAATTACAGATCGATGAATTTGTACTCAAGCGACTATATTCGTTGTAACATGTGTAGCAATAAAAATCCAACAAACTGATTAGTTCAGTGTAATGATAGTTAGGCTCGAATCATTCGAACTACGTGTTCAATTCCCATGCAGAAAAGGTCAATTTTTAATTTCTTTTCCCCATGTTTAACAGGAATCAATTTGGATTTCAATTTTTAACAAAATAGGAATTTTTATTTTCTTAGAAAACAGCTACAATTAAATTCAATATTCTATCACATAATGGGCAAAAAAGCGTTGAAAGTTTTGATGAAAGAAAATGCTATGATGTTTAAGTACATTCATCTTTCTTATATATATATATATATAAATATACATATACATATATATATATATATATATATATATATATACATATGTATATATAAATATACATATATATATATATATATATATATATATATATATACACAATGGCACACTCGGATTTAATCTGGGGGGGGGGGGACAATTGAACAAATAAAAAAAATTAAAGTGAATTCAACAAAATTCATCAGGCGATTAAAAAATTCATTTAAAGAATAAAACCCAATTTTCTTTTCTTTTTGCATAGCTCTCGATTACTTCAGTCGTGATTACATTAATGACTGTGTGTATAGACAGTGATTTTTTTTACTTTTTCCTTTGAGGGGTGCCAGGGCCCCTTACCCCCTCCTGGATGCGCCACTGTACATATATATATATATATATATATATATATATATATATATATATATATATATATATATATATATATATAATTATTCTAAATGCACGAATAAAATTGTTTTAAATATATTAGTGGTAGATAAAAAAATCACAGAAATCTTATAATAAAGGTTAATGGTAAAAAAAATTTAATATGTTGACATATATCACAGATACCGTACATTATTATTCATATGCTCTAGCTATATTTATACTGGTTATAATAAACCAAGAACACATTATTATTTAAGTGTATGAAACAGTACCAGTTGTACAGGTAATATACACATTTCCATTATCTTATGTTGTATTATAAAAGATCATGATCATGGCTATTTCAGAACCGGTTCGATGGCATTAAGTATCAAGTCACATGATACTGCGTTTCGGTCCAAATGATAAGAACGATAATAATAAACACTGTTTCTGACATTTTAATAGGTACGAACAAATATGTCAATTACACTCAGCAGTGTAATATCATTCGCTGTTAATTAAATCTACTATTTTGTACGTCGTCATTATAATCTACGTCATTATTTATTGCGTTTAGACAATAACTATTTCATATTCTCTTCTTATTAAACATGACAATTATAATAAACGTGTAATAAGCTTATGAATAATATATACATACATATATATATATCCATTTTCTTTGTATAGCTTCACTGGTGATACTTCGTTTTATGAATATTACTGAATGTCATAAAATGCAATACAGGAAACTCTTGACATTTACCAATGGTTGAAAAGTGAGCTATTATTAGTGCCATAAATTGACTTATGTTGATGGTTGTAAGAAATCTACAATTTTAAATTAACCATTGAAATAAATACAATGCCACTACATTTGTTATATGTTTAAAATCAGAATAATAATAAATATCAAATACATTATTTTGTAATAAATACATCAAAAGAGAAATTTACTAAATATGTTGTTTTTTGTACTGTACTTTTATGTATAACTATAAGTTTATATTAAAATATAGAGCATTAGATTAAGAAATATTTTACACTGTAGTAATAAAAATTTAAAAATACACCTCACACCACGTATTTATATATACATATATATATATATATATATATATATATATAGAATATACAAAAACTTTTGACTATCTTCATGTTACTGATGACATCTTCAATATAATTTCATACTATTAGAAATAAATATACAATATTAATATCAAAATAGATATATTAATATCAAATACCATAGACTACAGGGAAATCGCATAAAACCAGCATACAACACAGCAGCGCCTCTGTAGGTTAAGATTGAGATGTGCATTCATCACGTGTAAGTAAATGTAGATTCATTTTTATAGTGTTTTTGATATATTTTTTCATTTAATAAAAACAAAAACTACAGACAAAGCTATTCATTCAGTTTACAGATAAATAATCTAAGAAAAATTTTCTTCAGTTTCCTAAAAATAATGAAAAGTAAGTGAAAAATTTATCATACTGTCATTTTAGTACGACATGTTTTTCTTTAATTGACATATTTGTGAACTAGACTACCATTAATAATTAAAATAAATGATTGAGAGTTGCATAGTGTGGACGACTGCGTGTAAAAATTATGATTAAAATGATGTGTTTAAATGAAAAGGTCTAGAAAATTAATATAAAATAATATAATATACTCAGACTGCTTCCAATGCAAGGGTTTTAGAATAAAAAGTTCCGTGCTTCAAAGATAAATCATAGGTACCATATGCCTAAACTATTTTTTAATCTATTTTTATCTAATACTAATATATATATATATATATATATATATATATATATAGAGAGAGAGAGAGAGAGAGAGAGAAACAATTGTAGAGCATTATAAGAATAAAGATGGCTAAACAATTCAAATTAATGGATTTAGTTTTTTTTTTCAATAGAGTAGTATTGCTGTGTTGCATATTTTTTCTGATTATATAATGCTAAAATAATTAAAAATTCTGTATTATCCTTGTATCTTATGATCAGTTATAATTTTAAGAATTACGTTATCATTATAATACTGAATGTTAATTATGACGTTTACCGTATTAGGGTTGCTACTTATTTCATGTGAGGATTTTTTAATGAAAACGGCTAGGTAAACGAAATAATAATATTTTAATGTAATCGAAGAACCGAAATCAACCAATTAATTAAATTAATTTGTTGACGATTATTTTTTGATTAATTATGATAATTTGGTAATACTTTTAAAAATGTAAAGATACACAAATAAAATTACATCTGTCACGAATTATTATCGACGTATATAAATAAAAAATAATATAAATGATAATTTTGTCGTCCGAATAAATAATGTAAAACTGAAAAAAATGATTCTTAATCTAATGCTCTATATTTCAATATAAAGTTACAGCTGTGCATAAAAGTACAGAGCAAAAAGAGAAATATTTAGTAAATTTCTCTTTTGGTTTATTTATTACAAAGTAATGTATTTGTAATTTATTATTATTATTCTGATTTTAAACATATAAACAAAATCAGTGCCGTTGTATTTAATTTAATGGCTAATTTGCAATTGTAACTTTCTTACAATCATCAAAATAGGTCAATTTTTGGCACTAATAATAGCTCACTTTTCAGCCATTAATAAATGTCAAGAGTTTCCAGTATTTCATTTTATGGAATTCAGTAAGATTCATGAAACTGAAGAGTCACCAGAGAAGCTATACTATGAAAGAAGAAATGTTAAAACAAGAAAAAAATGATGAGTGTCTTCAAAACTAAATTACCTGTATGTAAGTCTATATAATTATTATTTTAAGTTTTGCATGAATTAAAGCGTAAAATATGCTTGTATATTAAATATAGTGTTGAATGTGCTTCTAGGTATATATGAATGTTTCATTTTAATTGTATATATATATATATATATATATATATATTAATATATGTATTAGTTTCTAACATAACACATGCATATAATTAGGATTTGTATGGAAGATAACATTCAGGCGGACTTTACCTATCATTGATTTAACGAGTCAATATAATCAGTCCTGCAGTGTTCGTTTAAATCAAGTTTAACTGTGTTTTAGTACATATATATATATATATATATATATATATATACTTGTATATATATATATATATAAACATTATAAAAGTTAATAATTCTTATCGAATATTAAAAAATTTAAATATATTACTTTAATAAAATATAAATATTTGAATAATATTTGTCTTACTGAAATGAACTAATAGAAACTTTATTCAGGAAAAATTCAATCAAATATAAATTATAACAGAATAAGAGACAATATGTTTTACTTTTGTTCTATTTATTTTGTTGTGTTCTATTACTATCTTCGATAAGGAACAAAATGAACTAACTTTTTTTATAATTTTACTTTTTATTATAAAATTCGTTATAAAAAGTAACATAATTTTATCACGAAATATGCGGTTCTGTATAAAATACAAAAACGTTCATACATACCAGGAAAATATAATATTCGGGAAATACCCTTATATGTGAATAAATAAAAGTAAAGTCCGGTTTTGTTGACACAAATTAACTTGTCCGTTATTTCGAAGAAGAACGAAAACGCATGAAATAGAATCTTTGTCTATTTTATTCGTTTTAAAAGTAACTGTATTGGAATTTAAATATTTCTACCTAATTATGAGTTTTATGGTTCATAGTACAATATTATACGTAGATTTAAAATATGCCAAACCATTTTATAATTTAAATAAATATAAATATTTTAAGTAATGTTTTTTAACATTACTAATATTCCGATATAATAAAGGGTAAAAAATCTTTAAATACAATAAGAGTTTTACTACTAAATAATATATGTGTATTTAATAAAATAATTTTTCAATATGTATTTTATAAAAGCTGTCTTTCAATAAGCTAAAGAAATAAACATCTTTCAATAGGGTTTGACTGGAAATAATTAAAAATGAATTGTTAAATTTAAAACTGAATTCAAACGGAGTTATTGCAGAGTAGTTTAATGATTCTTTTCTGTTTGTCATGTACATTATTGATATTTCTGGCTGATTCAATATAAATGTTTTATTTGATATTAATACTTAGAACATTAACAGACAAAATGGACTGTTGAAAATTTATATAATGATTTTTTAACTGATAATAAAAATATTTTCATTTGTGAATTCTAATTTATAGAACTGAGTTTATTTCATCTAAATTTTTTAAATATTATAAATTATGCGTATTATTTTGTCAATATATATATATATATATTAACAATAATATTTAAAATTTATAAGATCTTGTTTTTTTTCATATAAACAATACTCGGTTACAATTTTCGAATGAAGGAGAGTATTTATATGTCACTATTGATCTTTTACATGAAGATATATAGATGGAATGATATATCATATCATATAAATTTTACATTTTTAATATGAATGGCTTTAAAACAAACATTTTAAGCTTTTTATTGAAAAAAAAACATTTCAATTTCGATAAAATTATAAAATAAATTAAATATGTTAAATTAGAAAATATAAAACTTCCAATTTTGGTCCCAGTGTTGAAATAATTTTAAGTTTGATGTAATTTAACGAGAATTCAATAGGATTCGTTATATATATATATATATATATATATTTGAACTTGAACTTTTTTTATTTTATTTTAAGACGGTGTTAAGTATGTTCTTGTAAAATCAATAAAAATCCAATAAGATTGTCCTAATCTGTGAAGGATAAAAATGCACAAATGTATAAACATGAATTTGAGCACAAATATGTGTATGTATTTTACTTTTTCACTAAAATTTTGAAAAAACACTCTAAAACAATAATCTTGCGTCTGGTAAAACTATATTCTTGCATACGATTAACGTTTTATGTATAAAAGTCGATTTGATTTTTTCAACGATTATTCTTTTATTTATCAAATTGACTATTAGTTGAAAATTGAAGAAGTTTGATTAATATTTAATTTTTAAATAGTTTTTCGACAATAATTTGGATTTGTAAGTAATTATAAATGTATTATAATAACTTAATACATCTTCAATAACAAATTTGAACGCGCTTTAAAAAGTAAAAAAATAATAATAAAAATAATTTTCAAACAATTTTAAGAAGACATTTTTAAAAATTATTACAAAAATCCATTTTTTAATTCTTTGATTAATAGAACTCAATGTATTGATTATTGTAAGTTTGGGTTTGTATATTTTTTGTACGTTTTTATTAATTTTTCTTTGTTTGTATTTTATTTCTTATTTTCGATAAAATAACATTTCATGGCAGGATTATATATATATATATATATATATATATATATATATATATATATATATATATATATATATATGTAAAGTAATCGATATAAATATAAATAAATGAATAGGTAATAATTGATTATTTATTATGAAAAAATCAAACATTAAATATAACTAAAAATAATATCACCAGATTTCTGTACTTAGATTTTTATTGTCGTTAGTGCATTAAGAATAATGATATTACAATAGATGTGAGTGTCACACTTAAACATGTTAAATAATCAATCACTGACCATTTTTGTTTAGAGTTTCTTTGTGATTTGCAGAGAAGTAGAAAATTAATGTTTGGTAAATAACAGATTTATTTTTAACATGGAGAGATTTGAAAATGACAGTTCATAAAAAAAGTGTAAAACAAAGTAGTTGAGTATTTCAAAATGTACAATTACGTACTTATAAAATAACAAAATATCAAATAAATAATATGAATAAGTTTAGAAAAGCTTAAACATATATAATAGTTCATAATTCTTATTCTATATAATAATAGTCTTATCCATTAAAATAAGTTAATTAGTTCTGATACTTAAGAACATACATGTTTTTTTTTAGAAAAAAATAGTTCCAAATTTCAATGTTATAACAGGAACTATAAAAAGATTTAAGCTCAGCGAATTATTAATATTTTCAGACAACTTTTTCAATCTCTTTAATGTTTTCTCTCTTTCTTTCTTTCTCTCTCTCTCTCTCTCTCTATATATATATATATATATATATCACTATATTAGTAATTTCAATTAACGAAATCAAGTTATTATTCAGTAAACTAATGTACAGGCTTCAAATCAATTTACAAATTAATTTATTTTTTGCATAACATTAAATAAATATGTAACTATATTAATTAATACATTTTTTATTATACGTAACTATTGCATAATTAACTAATATTAAAACGTATGTCAGATTGAGATTTAAATCTTCAAAACTTATTTAATATTATAAAAACATCTAGAATGTTACAGTTATTCAGAAAAAAATATAATGGTTACTCATTTTTTCGCTCTTATTTTTTACTAAATTAATTAATTTTCACAGTATGCTATCAATTAAATTGCTTGTAATTGTTTTTTTAATCTTAGTTTGGCATGAAATTCGTATTTATTCAGTTTTATAATGTTTCGAACTTTTTTCGGATCGTATTTTCAATTATAAGATTTTTTATATTTGTTTTTTTTAATTATATTGATTTGAATCGAAATTTAACGACAATATGTTTCATATCTAAATATCATACAATAGAAGCGATATCTCAGAAGTTTTATTTTGTACATTAAGAGTCGTTTGTTCCAACATTTTTTGGTTTTTATGTTTTTGTAATTAAAAAGCCTTTGAAAGTTTATAAATATATAACTTTTTTACTCTCTCTATCTATTTATACAAACACACACTATCACATACACACACACACACACACATATGTATATATATATATATAATTTAATTGAAGGAGAACTCACAAAAGAAATCTGATATCTATCTCTGTGTTTATATACAGAACAGAAAGATAGTTGACCTAAAAAATGAGTGGCGTTGAGAAAAATAACTTTTAATACAACTTTTTATTATTTTTCTTTAGTTTGCAAACTTTATTACCGTATGCTGAAAGCCTGTTTAAATTATATTTTAATTTTTCCGACTAAACAATTTGCACTTATTCTGAAATGTTTTTTTTTTTTATTGACGTACTGATATATAATCTTTATTTTTTTATTGTATATCACATCATGATATATTAAATATATTTGTTTTTATAATCAATATTGTTCATTACCAAACTGACATATTTACTATTAATAAGTTTCGAAGAGTAATTTTAAAAACAAATTTGTATTTAATTTCAGTCCTGTTATTAATAATAGTATAATATTTTATATAATAAAATAAAATAAGTATCATAAAAATTTTACTCTAAAGGTGACGGAACGGAATATTATTTCAGATCACTATGAATATACGTGGGTCGTTTGATAAGTATGGTAGAAAAGAAAATTAAAATTTATTTTTTTGAAAAAAACGATTTTTATTTTTCAAAATAGTCTTCATTAACGGCTGTACACTTGGTTCAGTGAGCCTGTAAAATACGATTGACGGCGGGGATGACATCCTCATTCGACAAGAATTTCGTTTAATTCGTGCCTTTTTACCATTGCGACGGTCGATTTGTGGGATAGCGAGTTGTCCTAGTGAAAGAGTACTTTTGTGCGCCAATTTTGGTCTTTTTTATTTCAGCTCTTCTTTCAAACGGAATAATGTTGCATAATAGGCTCATGTTATCGGTTTTCCCTTCGTTAAATAGTCAATCAGGATGATTCCTTGTGAATATCAAAAAAACAATGGCCATCACCTTCCTAGCCGACAAAACGGTATTCGCCTTCTTCGACGCACTTTCACAAGTCGCTGTCCACTGTTTGACTGCTGATTCAACTTAAGTGTGTAGTGGTCGATCCATATTTCACTCACAGTGACGAATCAAGGCAAAAAAGCCTGTTTGTTTCTTCCATTTTTGCGGCAACTGCTACAATGTTCGCTTCAAACATCTGTAGAACGTGAACAATGCGTCACTTCTAGTTGAAATTTCATCTATACTAGTTTGAACAGTGACACTTGATTGCCGTGACTTTACCAAATGAATGGTGGTACCACCTCATAGAAATTTACCAAACTTATCAAACGACCCTCGTATATGCACATATAGATACTTATATATATATATATATATACATACATATAAATTCTAGTAAATTTATTTTTTTTTGGAAAACGATATCATTCTACAGAAACATGTTATTTATTCACCTATTAATTATTATAAAATATTTTAGTGTTATAGAATAGATATTTTACAGAAGACTAAAAAATATTCAGAAATAATTCTTAAAGTATTTAATTATTACAGATTTTTCTTTCAAAAGCGATTTATTATTTCAGTGGCAACAAATAATTTATCATATTTTTTTCTGTCAACCTTGTATACGTATTTGTATTGTAAAATATATGATCTCTATATGTATTCATTTCTCTTCTCAGAACTATTGAATTACAAATCAATAACAGATATTCACAGTTTGTAGAATGTTGGAAAATATAAATACATTTCGTGTTTGAGAAATGTTTGTTTAAGGTCTGTTGAAACTTAGAGCGTTCTAGACCGCACAAATATATAATCGACCAATTTCAATAACGATATAATTTTTAAAACAATTTACAGACTTGTTTTTCGATTGGTAGCAGGTGATATTTTTATTATCAGGTATACAAACTTTAATTTGTTTATATATATACAAATATATATATATATATATATATATATATATATATATATATATATACAGTGACGCGTTATAGTTTCATGGGGCTTAGACAAATTTAAATTAGGAGGCCCCATATACAGTGTTGAATTCAGACATTTTTCTATATTCTTACTACAGTAATTAGTACATAAAAGATTGATTTGCCCCTCCGTCTCTTGGTGTGGGCTCCAATTACCTTTCTTGTCCATAGGATAATGCACTTCTGTATATATATATATATATACACACACACATATATATATATATATATATATATATATATATATATATATATATATATATATAAGTAGTAGTGAATTATATTAAAAAGATTGCAAATAAAACGAATAATCATTTAAAAAAATGAAAAAAATACGTATACAAAATGAAAGAGTGTCTGACATTAAAGACAAACGTATTTATTTTTCTTTGTCTCGCATTCAATAAGATGGTCGTCTCTTAGCATGTTAAATAACGTTTACTGATTAGAGATATTTTTATCTTTCATCGCATGTAATTGCTTCATTGGTACTATCTTTGAACTTAGGCGTGGTTGTTTAATTAGACACGTTGATTTATGTGCCACTAACCGAGACTTCTTTCATTTACATATATAATCTTAACTAGACAATGTGCTCGAAGTTTAATTGGTAACGATTTTTTAACCGTTCACTTGTCTTATATAGATGATCAGGAAATAGTAGCCACTTAAAAAAATTACAATTATTTATTTTGATTTTGATTATTTTACAACTTTATCAAGATCTGTGCTCATTACAATTTAAGTTGATTTGAGGACATAGCGTGATTTTTAAAAAAATGATATTGTTTATATGTTAAACTTAAAAAATAGATATGAAGTTTAGTATTTCACTACGTTGAACATTTGTACATTATGATTTAAAATTAGTATTGTACGAAGAATACTTTTATAATGTAAATGCAAATATAACAAATAATTTTTTTCTAAAAATAGTTTATAATTACTTTTAAAAAAATGCCAATAATTATAAAATAATTTTTTTATAAAAATGAATGAAAATACTTTAAGATCGTGTATTTTTATTTTGTTTTTTTTTTAAAAAAAAAATAAATTAAATAAATGCAATTGCTGGCTGTAGTCCCAGTTGATGAATCAATATTACATGTTCCAAATTATTCAAATATCATCTGCCATGCTTTATTTATAAATTCAATTTTCATTAATTCATTAAAACACGTTCGCGGGCTCTTTGTTAGATTAAAGTCATGCGTAGAAACTCACAAGCGTTTCAAGAGACTATACACTTCAAAACCTGTAGATATTTTTTGATATCAATCAGCATCTCTATATTGTTTTCTTTTTTTGTAAAAAAAATATTGGATGGCTGTTGTCGTTATATCTCAGTAGACCACTGATTTCTGCAAGATGGGACAAGACGGTTGCAGCCATATAATGGGTTCTTCTACAAAACACGTATGAATGTATAATGGTTGATTCATTTAACTTTTTAAAAATAGTATTGTTAAGTGTTTACATATTTTTATTGAACCAATCGAACACTGACTACAATGCCTATACCAAACATCTTTATACCTGCGGCACCTTTATAATAATTGAAATGTATTATTTATTTCCTAGGACACTGAAAAGAAAACAGTGGCTCATTGTGGAGAACAATCATGATTCAAAAGTATAACACGTATAACCAGGGCCGCTGTAACCGTTTTTTCTCTGGACCACTTAAAGTATAAGACGACTACGTCTTGTCCGCGAACGTGTTAAAGAATTTTTATTCAAAATTTTCGTTATATGTTTTATATCTATTATAGCATTATGTAATAATTTATTTTAACTCTTTAACTTAATTATCTTTTTAAAAAGGTATTATTAATAACGAAGTTATTATTCAAAAATTTGTTATTACACTGAAGTTTTTATTTCAATACTGACCTTATTTTTACACAAAAAAGGCATATTAATTATAGATTAATTATTTCTTTATTTCATTCATAATTTTGTAATATATATATAAGAAAATCAAGCTAAACTTTACATCAGTTTTAATTATAATATTATCCTGAATGTGATTTTTCAAATATTATTTATTAAAAAGAAAGATTGCCTAATACAGTGTTCTTGAAACTGTATTCTGGGGATTAGTGGAATTCCGCGCAACCTTTTCAGGGGTTCCACGAGTCAAAGTCAAAATTCGAAAGAATTTTCGAAGAAAAAACTCCGAAAAGCTAAAAATTCAAAATAGTTAATTCACAATATTTTTTTTATTTCTATAAATACCTATTATTACCTATTATTATATAGTAAAACTGTATTTATGAGTACACATTACGACCCCGGTCAAACAGATGTAAGTAACAAAATTTGGTCATTTAAAAAGACCGATTTTCAAAACTTGTGGGATACGCATCTTGAGTTTTTTGGGAATTTTAGGGGTTCCGCGAAAAAAATTGCAATCTTAGGGTTCCGTGAGTTGTTAAAATTTGAAGACCATTGGGCTAATACACATATAATATATACATAAATAAATAGATAATTATATCACCATCAATATCTACAGCCATTAAGTATTCATTGCTGGATAAAGAAATAATCATTTTTTTTTAATTTGAACATTACAGTACCTTTCTTTTCAAATATTTTTTTGATATTATTACGCCAACTATTTATTAGACTCTCTCTCACTTTCAGATTTTTTTTATATTTTTTGGCTGCCATTCAATTATTTCAATTATTCGTTTATTTTCTTCCTCTTATTTTTTGAATGATTTCTATTTAAAACTTTGTGTTCTATTTTATTTGTGGCTTTTGTTTGTTTTTGTATCCAATCTATTATTATTGTCTTTCTGTTATTGTCTTCGTAACACATATTTTTATACTTATTTGTATTATTAAAGTTGTGAATTTTGGTATTTAAAATTCGTATTTTATTTGATCACTGAGTACACTGAGTGACCAAATGCTTTTCTTATTTTCTCAAATACTTCAAATACAACGATATTGCTTTTTAAATATGACTGCAACCAAATGATCTTTATTGAATTTTTACTCTTCTTCCAATTTCTATAATGAATCATTCATCCTTATTAATATCCTCATATAACTAAGTATTTCGGAATTTTCTCATTATCTAAACCTATTATTTTTCTTCCAAAGGCAGATAAGCGTATAATAATTATTATTCTGTATTTTTTTGAGACTTGAATTTCGCCTGAATTCATTTTTGATTTAAATGAGTTCAATTATATTTTGATTTTTCTGATTATTCGAATGATCCGTTCTTGATAATACAAGGAATGTAACTCTTCCTCTCATATATATATATATATATATATATATATATATATATATATATATATATATATATATATGCAGAAAATGTAGAAAAACTATATATATGATTATATGAAATATAATGAATATTAAATTTTTGTTATTTTCGTTTCATTGATATTATAAAAATAATGTTTTTTTATTTAATTATTTTATTCGAAATGTTAATTTAAAGTTAATCTTATGAAACAAATTAGGTTACGAGTAGTTGATATCACATATCCCACGTTCTTATTGATGATTCATTGGTAATGGAAAAAATACATGAAAAATAAATATAAAATGGTTAACACTTAGCAGAAGATACGACGTATATAATCGAAGAAAATTACATTATAAAATATCTGGACATACAAACTATCGAAACATGAATGTGTGGGGCTTGTAAACATGCTATAATACTTTTTCTCAAGATAAAGTTAAAAATAGCAATTTATAAATTGTTTCAACGACGTCAGAACTTAACAAATAACAATATTAAATTGTTAGCATTTCTCGCACATATATATATATAAATATGTGTGTGTGTTTACTTATTAACATTGCGAGTTTTCTTAAAAATAAAATACAATGTAACTTTTTACAGTTATGTAATTATGTAGTCTACTGTGAATCCAAGTGAACATTTAATTGTGTGTTTACATCATTTGTAATTTTCATAAAGTAACTGTGAAATGCACACACATCTTCTCGTTTTCGTATAATTTACTTACTTTTTCATTTAATACTTTTAATTGTGTATATTTTATATATATATATATATATATATATATATATATATACATGAAACGCAGATAATTATTAAATAATATTGATATATCTTCTGACAGATCGATTGTATCGACCGATCGATTGTAGATATTATTGTTACTTTTTTTATGTTAACACAAATTAGTTTAAGCTCATCATATCCTATCTTTAGCTATAAGAAAAATTTTTTAGAAAATATTTATGAATGGCTTTATATATTTTATAAAAATACATTTCTAATTTCAAATTAAACTAATACTCGTTGATAGTCTACTTTGTGTAAATTAATGAACACGTTTGTGTCTAATTAGCAATTTAAAAAAATACATAGAAATTTACTTTTGATTTAATTAATGTACATTTGAGTAACCCTATATAACAACTTATACAAAGCATTATTTTCGATTTATTTTAAAAACTAATGTTTGAAAATAACACTTTTTTAACAAAATATGCCTATTTTAATCTTGAATGACTATTCGAAATATATGTAACCATCTACAATAGTTTTGATTTATGTAACTGGATTTTATTTAGGATAAATTTATTTAAAAACGGTCACAGGCAGAGAAAAATATTTGTTAATACAATAACTTTGTGACCTGTATCTTAAATTTAAGACTTAAATTTTATAATTAGTTCATTTAAAAAGACTGGATTAAATAAATGCAGCAAAAATGGAAACAGCAACTCATATCTTAATACTACTAAAAAACTCAAGTAAAAGAAAATTAAAATTGATTTTTAGTATTATTCAATTACAAATTAAATCTGAAAAAAACAATAATAAATAAACGAAATATTTTCGTTTTTGTATTCATTTGAGGCTGTTATATATGTTGTTTTGGTTATTGGTATATTTTTTATTTTCTACTGTAGAAAACAAGAAATAAATAGTAGTTTAAGGAATATGACTGAAATAGAAACAGACTTTTTATGTATTTTATAATGATAGTTTGTGTTATATATATATATATATATATATATATATATATATATATATATATATTAATTAGTATATAATAGTACGTGTACTATTTTCAACATATCAAAGGACACTTAATTTTCATCTTAAGAAATGTTATTTCGTTCAAGCGGTCCAAAAAAAAACTAAATCTAATATATTAAATGGACAGTCAATGCGTACAAGTAAAATGTATGTTTTTTTTTGATTATTTTCCATATGACCTATTTATGACAACATCGTTACTACACCATCAATAACACCTACTCATAATAAATCAGTGACAATGTAACGCCTACACCCACGTCACCACGGCAGCATTGTTCATCGCTTTATTATCGATTGCATCAACATATAAATGCCGGTGTGATGTATGATCCCGAAACTAGTCCAGATAACAGAACCGAAATGAAATCAAAATCATCGCCTTAACAAAAGTAAGACCGAGGAGGTGTACCGTTCGCACTGAGGCTCATTTACTTTCGGTTGCTGTCCGGTCTGGCATAGCGCGGCATGGAGTGGCTTAGCATGCGGCGTCAGTCGTACGTATGAACCGTTAGCCACATGCAAGAAAACGTCTTATGGCACAAACTTATTATACACTTTTTTTACTTATTTGCGAATGCTATTTGCATAACACCATTTATGTGATGAACTTGTTTACCCGTTTCTACCTGCGCGTTGTTTTGCCATTGTCATTACTACTCTATACCGGTATTTTTAAAATTGTTAAAATAAACCTTGGATGACCTCTTTAGGTTATTTATTTGTTGCGCAATTCGATATATGACGAAATGACTGCATTGCGTGTAACAAAATATCACTTTTTATTGCCTGTGGAGAAGTGTGAAGCTCCCTAGATAAGCAAACAAAGTATTAAAATAATATTATTTCCAGTTTTTGGATATTACATTAGCTTTTCGGAAATATGTAGTACCGGATATTATGCTAGAATTTTGATACAGCATTCTTTTATTCATAGACAAAAACTCAAATAAAATATGAACTTTTACACTCTATTTCAGTTTTGTTTTCGCATGCCTGAATTAAACTTAATACAATTTAATATTTTTTTAAAAAAAAAAATATATCAATATTGATAATATTTTCAATTGATATTTAGTTTTTTTAAAAAATTAAAATAGCTTTAAATATTCAAATAAATGACAACACAAACACTATCGAAGAATAATTAATAAAAAAGGATAGATAAACTAGTGATTATTAAAATATTAATTATATTTTGTGATATAAAGCATCATATTCTCATAAAAAAGTATGAGTAATATATTTTTCTGATGAAAAAATGTGTCACAATTTCGAATCTGGTCTTGAAGGTAGAAGTTATTTTTCATTTAAACAATTGATATTTCACTTATAAAGCAACTATTAACACCTACTGTAATTTATTTGTAAGTAATATTGCCCAGGCATGCAATTTAATTTTTCTTAGTTTCATAGATCAGTGGATAGTATAAAAACTTGTAACTTTGTCACTCAAATAGTTGGTTATTAGTAAACAGCAAAATTTATTTCATAAATTTATATTGAATACTCTTTGTTATTGATTATATATGTATAATAAAAACAAAAAAAGTTATCCTGAAGTTATTCTTTTATAACATTCGACAAAAAATTATACTTTTAGTATTTAAATGAATAAAAGTATGTATTTGAACATAACGCTAATATATAAGGCAACAATATATTACAGTGGAATTATATATTTATCCTCAACTATCTTCCGGTATAGTTTGGATGCACTAATAATCTTTGAGTCTATGCTACTTCTCAAAACACTTCGGAAGATGTAGTGCCATTTGGCATTGTTTGCATCACCAGGGTTTTTCACTTTTATAGTATTTAAACAATATTAAAGATAAAAATGATAAATTTATATATTTATAAAGGCGCTTAAAATGTTGTAATGAAAATATGAAATATGTAGCGGAATTTTATTTTGGTTTTTGTTTTAAAAATATTTGCGATTGTGTAGAAAAAAGAATAAATCCCGCCAGAGAATAAAATCGTGTTTACAAAAATACAGAAAAAATAATCATTTTAATTTTTGCTCAAAGCACTATTCTTTTCCTAAATTGAAATTGAAATAGAAATATTTCGCGATCATGAAAATTGTTAACAATAATTGCAAAAGTCTTTAAAACAGTTATGATATAATAATTCATAGACGATTCATTTTTTGATTACGGTACTGTTATTGAAATTATTATAATCAATGCGAATTTTTTTGAATATATATTTCCTAAGTGGGTAATTTAAATTAAATATTATATTATATATTCAATTATTATATATTCAAATTAATTTTTGATAACATCACCTATGATAAAATTGTTAAGATTTAATGAAAACTTTACACTAGTTTATTAAAAGTATATAAAAATTTTAAATCTCATGTTTTATTAAATCGATATACATACACACACACATATATATATATATATATATATATATAATATTGTAAAGGATCAAATATCATTAAAGTATGTGTTGAATGAAATGCCATCATATGGGAATGCAGTCTGAAGAATTTTTATATCTTGATGAAAACAGTTTAATGTTTGGTATGTCATTTATTTTCATAAAATAAATAAGTATTCAAAAAAATCAAATTAACATAAATTTTTATAAACACTTTCAACATTTGTTATCTTTTTAAGCTCAGAAAAATTTTATTATTTTTATATTTCAGTTTGATTAAAAGAAATATAAAGCGTTTCATTTTATATTTGGCTTTTTTTATGCTTAACAATGATTACTGTGTAGTTGCATAATATACAAATTATACAATATTCATATTAGATTATATGAATACAAATACTTTCAGTGTGCAACAACTAAACAGAGACAAGAACGAAAATACAAAACTACATAAGTGTTTAAAAACAATTACTATGTAATAAATTAGGTTGGTAGAAAAATAATTGCGAGTTATGACCTTCAAATTCATATTTATTTATCTCTTTTGATTTTCCTATTCGTTTTAAGTGGTCCAGAACTGTTGGATGACTAACGCCTTATTTTTCTACAAATTCTCGAATTGTGCGTGGTTCTGATATAACTAACGCATTCAGTTGGTCGTTTTGAACTGAAGAAGGGCGCCAGCGATCTTCATCTTCAAGGCTCTCGTCTCCAGTACGAAATTTTAGGAACCACTATTGCAACGTACGTTCCTTAATAGTACTCACACCAAAAGAATCGTTTAGTTTACGAGCAGTTTCTGCTGATTTACCACTCGGTTTTAACTCAAACAAAAAATGCTCTTATTTGTTTCTATTCAATCTTTAATACAATATCTCAATTTAAAGTAAAATTAATAATAAAACCAAAGTCGATGTTACCAAAAATATAGACCGAAAAATTCACTTTAAAATGATATTAACATGAATACGATGAAATGACATTTTTATTAAAAAAAAATTAAAGTTAGGATTCAGAACACAAAAACCGCATTTATTTTCCTACTAACGTAATATTTGATAAATGTGCAAAAATCATTGATTATGGATTCATATATGCTAACCGCCGGAGTACTCCTATTGATTTAAATTATAAAAAATATTATTATATTTTTAATCCTACCAAACCTTATATTCAAATATTGTGAAAATAAGTTATTAAACTCCAAAAGAGCAACGATAGTGTTATAAATAAATGATAAATATATCGTAACATATTTATTGTAAAAATATTTGTATTGGGTCGATAGAAAAATAATTGCTGTTTATGACCTTCGAATTCATATAAAAATCTACAATTATTTTCCTATGAACCTAATATTTATACTTCTACATTCCAATCTTTGATTTTTTAATAGCTAGTAAGAAAAGATAGTTATTTACGTTATAAATGAATGGCAGTCGAGTTTTTAGATTTTAAGAGTAACACGCACTTAAAATTAATAAAAACGGTTTATCAATTTCACTTGTATCAAACGTTTTAAAAGGGTGCGTAAAATTGACACCATAAATGTATTTATATGCATCTTAACAAAACATGCTGTATTCTTATTTGTTCTCATTTTTTTATGTGTAAACAAATTAGATAACTGAGTGGAAATTTTGATAAATGTATTGTTGCTTTCATCATGTTGAACTGAAATATATGCAGTTTTACTAAATCAAAACTATTATATAATATGTATAGACAATGCAGATTTTCACCACAGCTTAAAATTAGATAGGTTGTTAAATATTTTTTTTCTAATAAGTAGAACGGGAAATTATAAACAGATCCGTCAGACGTTATACGTCTTGATTATTCCTGCTATAAATATTTTCTGTACTGAAAAGTAACCTCTTCAGGAACGATTTTTTTATATTGGGGAATGCGGGAAAAATGATTTATTTTTTTGTTCGATTACGTTTTATTTATTTTATGTCGACAGTAATTCATAAATCAAAAAAAATATCAGGAAAGTAATAAAAATGCACAAAAAAAAGAACGTTCACATATGTAACCACTGAGCGTTATTGGTAATTTATGAGTGAAAAGATTTCATAATTTCTCACAAATGTAACGAGTTCGCCTTACACAATTTTTGTCATGACATCTTGGAGAATATTTTAGTTCCATTTTTTTTTAGAATAGTGACTTATATCGTCTAATCTAATTTCATCAACAACTTTAGTCCAGCTTTTGAATTTCTTAGGTGATAGTTCACATCCGGAACTTGAACTAAGTCTTCATTGTTTTTTGATCTCTTCACCCATTTGTATCATTGTGGTAGCCATTGACGCTTTAAACTCTAGAAGATTCGTTTTCATTACATATATTTTATTAATTTTGGAAACATTTATGTGAAATGATTCTTATCTACAATCAATGGCGTACAGAATAATTCCCTGTACTATATGTTCAAAAATGTCGTCGGTAAACATTCATATAAAATATGCGTATGGTGTTGTACCAGCTACTTTGATTTTATGAGGGCGTATATAAGGTTGTGGGTTTTCAACAAATGCGTTATCCTTTTCAGTGTATCAAATTTCAGGATGTTGATATTGTCTAATATCTATATCAAACGGACTTTCATCGTCACTAGTCTCACTTTCAAAAACACGTCTCTGTTTTTTTTTGGACGACGATATTGAATGCTCTCATTAGAATCAGAACATTTTTTCTCAATTATAGATGGTCTGTTTAGGACACTCTTCAATGTCTGAGCTTTCATTATTTTGCCCTTCTGCAATGATTTAAACCTGAGATAAATATGTTTTTTTCATTTCCATCGCAATCTGGGAGATATCATAAAAAATTATATATTTTATAATACACTTGCACAAAATGTGCAATCATACCTACGGTTATAAGAAAAAATGCCACTGGAAACCATAACTTGTGCACATATGTGTGCGTTAATTAATTTTTTATAAAATAGAATTAATACTATAAACTTCGCTTCTAAATTAATACAATTATTGAAATTTAATATATTTTAAATATCTTGTTAATACAAGATACATTTATATATAGATTAGATTTATCAAATATTAACGATATTTTTCAAATAATCAAACAACTTTAAAACTCGAAAAAACAACGTTACCCTATTTTTATATCTCCAACTGTACAATAAAAAAATTATTATCAGTGCAGCCATACAATAAATTTTTTTTCTTGTTGAGAAATACTGTAATAAATAATTTGCTATCAAATTTTCATTTTTTTTGTTAGTAAAAAGACTTATCATTTAAAAAAAAAACTAAACTAAACATGTGTCAGGATCCTTGAAGAGACTTTTTGTATAAAATTATTATTTTTAATTTTAAATTATTTTTGATTAAAATAAATATATACAATATGGTATATTAAATGAAACAAACAAAGAAATGATTTCGGTAGAACTATATCTTTTCTTGGCTTATCTTTTTAGATATTTTGAATATTTTTTCACCTGGGAATTATTTTGACAAGTGTTTACTTTTCTTAAAATGAATAACAGTTATCGTTATAGTTACTTTTAATAAATGATTTTTTTATTTCTAATAAATAATTTTATGAATTTATGAAGGATAAGCTTAAATATTACGTATAATTTGAACTAGAGGTAAAAAAAATAATCTCACATGAAGACTAAAATAAGATTAAATAGTTTTTATACTACCTTCTCATTTATATTTTAATAACTTTTTAGAAAAAACAGATAATAATTAGAAAATAAAATAACATTCAATCTGTAGACATCCACTTACTTTTTTCTGTATTATGTAATATATATATATATATATATATATATACATATATATATATATATATATATATATATATATATATATATATATATATATATATGTAAATATATACATATATATGTAAATATATATATATATAGACAGATAATTATGGATAAGAATATTAAGCAGTCATGAATTAAAGTAGATATATATATATATATATATATATATATTATTTTTAAAAAATAAATTCAATTTTAAGAACGTTGCGCTAATTTTAACACTGAATAATTTAAATACATAATAATTAAAACAGATTTAACCGTATTTTTAATTAACTATACAAAAAATATTCGAAAGATAATTATAAGATTAGTTCTAAACATAGACGATGATTGTATAATGAATTTATGTCTGTTTTACTACTTTAGCTACCTCAAAATGTTGTGCACATCTTGTTTTTTTTTCTCTTAGTAAGAAGGACATTGACATTCGACAATATTATATATTCCACGCGTATAAACTTTAAAACGTACATATAAACAAAATAAACAGTTAGTGAATTTTATCGAACATTCTTTGACTCGTTTTCAGTGCATAAAATTATTTACATTATTAAAATAATCATATAAATATGTCTAGGATGAAAATCACATATAGAAAAAGATTCTGGTTTGTTGCATTTAATAAACAATGTCGTTAACCCCGCGAATAAGAAGACATTGTACTTAAAGGAGGTTAATGTGAACGTTTCGCATGGCCATTACAGACTTCGTAACACGAAATATTGTTTTGCTGTCGTTTGAGGACATTGTTGTAAGATGTGCAAGGCCATAGTCAGGATTTTTTTTCGTATATATAACAGCTCTTTTATGTATTTATCTTTATATTTACTTTTTCTTAATGCGAATGCATACATACGTGTACAAATACACGTTTACATTTATATATGCATATATACATATATATATTTATATATAAAAATGCAAATAATTATGTTAACCTTAAATAATGTATATTCATTCAATACAGAAAGGTTTAGTGTAAAAAATAAATATTTACTTATTTACAAAAAAAAATTAAACTGGATAATAAACACAAAATAAAAATATTCATATGAGACTTTACTGAGAATTAAAATAATATTTTTCATCTTTATGTGTTGTAAATGGCACCTCACATTTACTTCTTATTTAAAAATATAAATCTCAAATTTATTAAATGCAGGAGCTTTTTTAAAAAAGTATTTACAACGATTATATCCAATTTTATTATTTTTCCACGATGACAATAATTGAAATATATTTATTTATGTATTAGAATTTATTAATATTTTAGTAGTGATTTCAGTGTTTTAGTTTAAATATTATATATATATTATAAAAAATGTATTAATATGCATAATACATGAAACAGTTATAAAAATGTATTGCCATTTTTAAAAATCGATGAAAGAAATAGTAAAAATATTGCTTTTAAACACTTTTTCAAATAATGGATAAAAATAATATCCTATTGAATATTAAAAAAATTAATAATAAAATCAGTCACTCATCTCTGATTAAAATATATAAAAAGAATAGTGTTCTGAGAAACTGTAACTCGTTTAAACACATTTCATTCACAATGTCATTACTTTCATTATTTTCATTCGTTGACGTTTTTTTTAATTGCTTTAAATCAATGAACTTAGTTTTTATTATATATCATAAAAGAATAAAGTCAATGTTATTTTATTTAAACGAAATAGTTACTATAGTTTTATATTTCTTATTTCCTAAATAAAATAATTAAAATCGTGCAAATATTTAAGTGCTATAACACGATCGATCATCTCAAGGATATAAATTTAAATCAGATTAAGAAATTCTCTTATAAAACTGAAATACTTTTCATAAAGATGATATATGCATATTTTTTTATAAAAAAAATGTTATAAATAAAAGTATACGGATCTGAGATTAACTTTTGTTTGCATGGTTCGACTATTTACTGTTTATTTTTTGCTGTAATTATTATTTGTTGAAAACTCGTTGTAGTCACGTTTATTAATACATTTCATTAACTTTTTTTTCATTTCACATAGTAGCTAATATTAACATTATAAATAATATTCTACTGATATTTAATGTTAGTAATTAATAATTTAATATCAATAATAAATATAACTCTTTAATTAATTATTAACAACTATTATTTTTACTAGGTAGGTTGTTGTTTTGTTCTTAATAGTTACTGTATAATTTCATTATGATTTTATTTTAATTAAACAGGTAATGTAGAAGAATATAAATTGGAAAATTGCATATATATATATATATATATATATATATATATATACATTATTTCTGTTGTTGATAGACAATTTATAGAATATTTTTATATATTCGTTTTTTATTGTAGTACTTTATATTTTATTTTTTCTTAATATAGTAAAAATAATATATATCTTATAACTAAGGCAATACAATGTTTATACAACTGTCTTAGTTGAATGGCTAAACAATTTATTTGTTCTTCAGTGCATAAAAATTTCAAATCCTTGTTAAACACATCATGGTCTATAAAACAATAGGAGGTCTCCTGTTTACAAATAATGTATACTTACACAAAGAACGTGTGTATACGACACAAGGAATTTCCAATTTCCTGTTGTAAGTTGACGATTTCCTGTATCTTCAAATAGTTGCTTTTATATATTTAGAGATGAAGGTTAAGACACGCACATTAAAATGATTTAAAAGAAAACAAATAAGAAAGCCTTTCTATAAACACCTTGACATTGTTTGAGAAATAAACTGTAAGAGATTTATAAAGAAATTCTGAAGGGTTTCAATTAAATTAGACATCATAGAGAAATCTATCCTGAAAGTAGCATGGAGTTATGTAATTTTCCTAAATTATACTCGTCAGGCAAAATGCTGAATAATCTGATAAACGTCCTAAATTATTGTAATTTGAATAACCAATACTCCTCTTTTCTATCAAATTTCTGATAACCTTATCACACGTATTAATTTCCATGTTTTTTCACTTTTAGTCGAACATTGTTCATCTGCTGTCTTCAGGTTTTGTGATATTATCCACCCTTTTCGTTTTAAATTTTTATTTAATATTACGTCTGTTACTTCAGTTTGTTTTTGTTTATAATCTATCTTTCTCCAGTTCCTACTTATTAGTTTTTATTGAATGCTTTGAATGAGTTACCTCTTTTATTTAAATTCGCTATCTTATTATAATATTCACAAACTTGATTTCATTTCCATCAAAAAACTACAGATAAGTTATTAAAATTGCATCCATTATATTTCTTTTTCTTATTTGTAATAAAAATTTTCCATACTTCTTTATATTGTCTGCAGTCATTTATTATTTTAGTTACTTTTATTTAATTATGTTTATTTAATCAGTTTGTATTTCATTTAAATAAATAAGGACATATACAATATATTTATTAAATGTTGCCTCCAAACACGTAAAAATTTGAATTACAATACTGAAGGGTTTGATTCAAATCATTATTTTTTCTTTTTTAACTCCATCAATAAATAATCCATTTTGCTAATACATTATCCTCTAAATACTCTTTCTCTTTCTCTGAACTTAAATGATACTTGTTTATTTTAGTGAAATTTTCTTCAGGTGAACATAATCAGCATATTCTTTATTTAAGGTTGAAACTGAAATATATATATATATATATACAATATATATATATATATATATATACAATATATATATATATATATATATATATATATATACAATATACATATATATATATATATATATATACAGTGGCGCACTTAGGATTGAATCCTGGAGGGGGGCGAGAGTTGAACGAATACAAAATTTTTTAATGAGAGATCAATAAAATTCATTGGGTGATCATAAAAATTCATTATAAGGACAAAATCTAGTTTTCTTTTTAGAAAGCTCTTGAATTACTTCAGTCGTGGTTACATTAATCTCTCTGTGTATATATAGTGGACAGTGATTTTTTCCTTCTTCGTTTTGTAAGTGATAGGGCTCCTTGGTTGCCATTCTCTGGGTACGCCACTGAATATATATATATATATATATATACATTATATGCATACACAATAAATATTATAAATAAAAAATACTGAACAGTGAAATAAAGAAAGTTTTTCCATTTAATATAGTTATTTATAATGAACACAGCCACTTATTAGGTTTAGAAGTAGAATGTTATTCAAATACAAATCTCGAGTAAAAATTCTTCAAAAAGATATACATTTTATATCAAATTTAACTGGTAGTTTTAAATAGTATGTATAGTAAATGAAATTGATTAAGAATATAATAAAATAAATTAATTATATTATAATTAAAAAAGTTACTCTTAGTATATAATACAGACGTTTATTTATTTTGTTTTAGAGTTAATATTTAATAAGTTTAATGTGGAATTAGAATTTAAATCAAAGATTATTAAAATAAATAAATATATTGAACATATACTCATATAAACGAATAAACAAATAAAAGTAATATAAACAATTATATATATATATGCATATATATATATATATATATATATAGTCATTATTACTTCATACATTTTTATTTCGTTTTATCTGTTCCATTAGTTTATTACTTTTGCTATATATTGTATTAAAAATGACATCTGTACAGTAAATGCGATGTGAAAGGTTTTCAGTCTATATATATATATATATATATATATATATATATATATATAGTTTTGCATTTTTTTTAAACTGACATTGGTGTTTGGCAGCTACTCATAGCATGTACGTCCCACGGTCGCTGACTGCCTTCAAAACAGAACGGGTTTGGTTCAGTAGGCAAACAGAGGTCGTTGATTCCTTGGCCGGACAGTTAAAGATTCCTCGTGTTTATCTGTCTAGGCTGAACGTTTTGCATCATTGTTAGTAATATCTCGTAGTAAATATTTCTATCTTTATTTGAATTAAAAATATCATAGTCAATTTATGTATGGAGAGTTCTAAAAGAGAATGGGAAATTATATTGATTGTTTACTCTAAAATGGCCTGTAATTTAATTAAGTATTTTAACTATGTTTATATTGTGTATAATCATAAATTTCGTTTTTTGCATAAAAAAAATCCTACAATATTATAAACATAATATTTCCATTAATACCTGGACTGTTTGTTAAAATTAATTAATACAAAAAACGAGAAATATGTGGATTTTTTTGTACAAAAATATTATTGAAAAATGTTTAAGACTGATTTGTTTGGTACATCTATTCATACATTGGGTTGTGTATTAAAATATTTTTAAAATCAACAATGATTCAAGTGGAAATACTTTCTGATAAACGAAGAATCCACAGTTTTTATTAAAAATGTATTTTTATATTGTCTCCTTTATATTCTAATTAGAAATGTAGCATAATTTATGATTATATAGTCACTTCGTATTGATATATTTATATATAAATAATAAAATGTATTTATAAAGATATCATGTTAATGTTTAAGTTTCATAAAATAAGATATCAAAAAGGAGAAAAAATATTTTTGATTTCATGCTTAGTCAGTTTCATTAAATAACACCTTTTTTTATTTAACGAAACTGTATGTAAAAAGCAGACATCTGTTAATAACCCTGACTATTTTTAAATTTTATAAACGTCTAACTTAAATCAAGAAATAGCTGTTTCATTTTAATGTTTGCGTAATTATATCTGATTTGAAGATAACCAGTTATATTCTGAAAATTAATTATAAATATAATAAAAATGTACAAAATGCATTTCTAAATATAAAGGTTTCCTTATAAATATTTTTAAATCGTTTTTTAATACAACATCTGGTCTATTTAATTATTTTCGCTGAAAGGTGTTAACTTTATTGAAATATTTATTAAGATAAGTATCTGTAATATACTAAACCATGATGTAATTTTTATTTCGATACAAGTATAAAGTAACTCCTGTTCATTTTTTATTTGCACTCAAACTGGATATAAACTTGTTCTTGATATATTTCACAAATATATCAATTTCTTTATGAAATTTATAAATGTGTCGTCATTCATTTGAGATATGAGTGTAGTTGATTTAAAATTCGAAATTTTTATGTTATTTATATACATACATACATACATACATACATATATATATATATCAAAATAATGTTTTATTAATTATCTTTTTATATTTTAAAACAGTTAGAGGGTCAATTCGAATTATTAAGTATTAGTTGTAATTATTTTATTACCTTTTCTTTATTATTAATATAAAAATATAATTGCTTTAAGTTATTATTGTAATTTTATTATATGAAAATATATATATATATATATATATATATATACTTACATACATATATATATATAAATTTATGAATTTGTATATAATTTATCGTCTAGATTAAAATTATTTTTAGTTCACTACACTCCGGTTTGTATTTTTTATGTTATTTTATCATGTAATTAATTTAATAATGAAAGTGTCGAAGGGCTAATGAACTCTAATGCATATAAATATGCACTTGTATGATTGTGTTATTATATATAATACAGAAAAATACTTACCAATAAAATCCATTTTATTACCAATAAAATGGAATTGCATGGATTTTATTTATAAATATTTTTCAAATTTTCCGAATTGAAATATAAGCAATTACAGTAGACCCTAGCTGAACGATCGTAAATGATGCAGGGCTATCGGTCGTTCTTTAAAATGGTCGTTGTATATGGGACTTACAATATGTAAACCTATTTAATGCAAAGTCGCCAAAATCCAATCGTACATTAGATAAAATTTAATTTTAAAGGTACTTATAAAAAATGAAGATAAATAATTTTGCTTTACCTTTTGTTGCTAATAATATGTTTTTATTCGATGGTAGTTCACACCTATTTAACAATTCTGGTCTTTGAAGGAACAATCAGCCTCCATGAAGATTTATGGTAATTCATTACTAGAAAAGAAATCAATTCTAATCCTCTTTGTGGCAGTGGCACTGGATTGGTACGAAATTGAGACATAGGTAAAAAAAAACCTGTCCAGATTGGACTGCCTCTGTCTATTTCTTTTCAGTTTGTAAAAGTAAACAATCACATTGAACACTGGCACATATGAACTTCAGTCTTTTCAATTTCCGGATGAAATTTCATTTTACTTTTAACAGTTGACCATGCACTTAATATTTTTAATTCGTCACTACTCATAACATGTTGGTAGGGTGTTGTTGAGGGTGTTGTTCAAACTCAACTTGAGAGGGAGGTTGTTTTTATCCCACCATGCTATAGAGTAGTAGTCGGTCACAGTCATTATTTTGTGAGATATGGTCCTCTTGTGGTGAGCAATGCGTGCTTCATGAAACCCGGTCGTTGTACGATTAGTCGTTCGGCGAGGGTCTACTGTATATTTTTAAATTTGTCATTTTCAAAATCAAATTTTTAAACAACCTTGTGCTATATATATATGTTTGTGTGTGTGTGTGTGTATGTGTGTGTGTGCGTGTTTCTATGTGTGTCTGTGAATTTGGTCATCCAAAAGTATTGGTAGTCTTTGTGAAATGTGATAGAGTACTTTAAATACATGTTTATTTATCTTCTCAGATAAAAAAAAGTTTTTTAATAATTAAAATCATTCTAAAAAAGAAAAATGCAACAGTAATAATACAGCGGTGAAGAGGCGGAGTGAGTATAGAAATTTAAGTTTCTAAATAAAAATGTATGCATTAACAGCATGAAAATTTTGTTTCAATGAAAATTAACAAATCTATTTGCATTAATATTTTTCTTTGAATTGTTTCATAAAAATGTCCTAAAATGCTGGAAGGTAAACTTTTAAATGTTAAGTTGAAACAGCGCAAACCCATATTTGTGTAAAAAATTATATAATATAAATTATATGTAATATAAAATTATATGTAAAAATTATTCTACTCTTCTTCATAATTTTGGATCATCTGAGTATCTGTTCTCTGACTTATGTTTCGGTACGTTTGCCATATTCAGATAGATGATATAGACAATGATTTTAAATTTAAATGATGTTAATTTATATAAGTTTTAAATGGAATGATCTAAAAAAATTATAAATGAACATAAATTGAATTTAAATTGTTTTCAACATCTAAATAAAGATTTTACACATGCGGGAAAATAGTAGTGGAAAACAGATACTCAGATAATTCAAAAATTTATCAACAGAATAACGTATAAATATGATCACATGTATAAAAATATACAATTTTAATTCATCTGTTTATATTTGTATGTCTGTATTTTATATTTCAACGTTGACGGATAATATATTATTTGTCCCATTTTTAATAAATAGCATGACCGAAAAATTATATATTGTATTCAGAAGAGGAGAAATATCTTTTCTCTTCTTTCATGTTTATTGTCAGTTCTAGAAAAAAGTGATATCATTATATTAGATTGATGTAACACACGTTTGGTCAAATAATTAATTTGAGATAGGTATATAATTTCATATTGTTATGAAAGTTTGTTATCTATGAATAATAATTAATAAAATCAGTACTGAGAGTAAATGGATAAACTTTAGAATGATGATTTGATAAACGTGATTAAGTATTTAAGATAATATTTGAAATTAGCAATGAATTTGTTCTTGAATATTGGAGGCTCTCCGTCCTCATCGCCGTTGCTTTTGTATCTGTTTTATCTATAGTCACGACTTTTTCAGCTATCAATTTCTTTTTCATCACAACTTCTTAATGCAAAATTTTTTTATTGATTTGGGATGAAAAAAAATCACTTTTTTGCAGAAAATTATAATTCATGCTTATTAAAATTCATTTATGTAAACAAAAATACATTTATTTTTCGTAAAACATCATTGCCTGTGACATACACGGAGTTGTACAATTCTGCCAGTTTACAGTGCCCATAAACGTCACGGAGCTGAGCATTAAGCGGTTAATATACAGGATCAATATCGTCTCCTCTAATATATAAACACTGGAAGATAGCTTATTCGCTGTTACAAGAAAGTGTGGACATATAAATTAGAGAAGAAAGAGGAAACTTCGAAGAATTTGTCCATTAAATTCAAAATTCTTTAACTTGCAAACTGTCAAATCTAAGGTTAACTGTATAAAACAAACAAATAGAATATTTTCAAACCATTATATTACAGGAAAATATCATTTAATGTTTGAGACAACACAAGATTCAATCATAAAGTTCAATTCATAATTCAGATTTATCAAAATAAATATTTAATATCATGCAATAGTATTTACCTACTAATGACATAAAAACTTGCATTTGATATTACATAGAATCATTTATGAATTATTTTCAATGGAAATGTCATTTCTTTCAAAATAATTACGAAATTTTCATCCGATTACAATGTTTTTAAATAACCCTAATAATACATTATATATATATATATATATATATATAATTACTTTATAATTACTGCACTTGAAATAAACAAAATATATACAACGAAGCGTACAATATGCGTGAGATATGCGCTTAATATAAATCAAAATCATTGACATTGACTTTCGTGGGTAAAAAAAATGTTATGCGCTGAAGAAGAAACGCATTCATTTTTTTCAATGGCACCGTCGATACACACAAGACGGGAAAACTCGCACGAACAAAATATGTGACCGGGCATAGTAAGGCGGAAGTGTTGAAATTTGAATTGGCATGTCGTAATTAACTTTTTCATGAGGAAGCAACAAGCCGCAAAGAAGTTAAATGGAAGGAAACGTGCAATTGCGTAGTGGGGACACAAACATTCTCTTGAACGAACAGCGAGTGGAATCGACAAGTTGCAACGAAAAATCACGTTGTCCGAGTTAACATTGCTGTCAATATATATATATATATATATATATATATATATATATATATATATATATACTGTACTATTCGTTCATTATTTAAATGATTTGTAATATGTTAAAATCATTTAGTAACATTTGTTTTTTTTTTAATATAAAATTTCTATTTACTTTTCATTTTTTTAAATGTTAATAAAAAATATATAAAAGTGGATAATAATAGACAATTTTACCTATAATAATTGTTTAACAAATTGAAATCAATTCTTGTTTCTGTAGATATACTAAAGAAATATATAATATTTTTCAATTAATTAATATTCTAAAACACTGACGATTATATTTTTGTATTATTCAGTCTCTCGGTTGAATTTATTATCAATCGCAGGTGCAAATGAAATGATCTGTTTTCGTGACAAATGTCCATGTGCTGGTTTTTAGAATGAATTAATTATCAATAATTTTCTTATGTAGTATATTTGCCGTTATTAGATATTTACAAGGATTAATTCAATCGCTTTTAACTACACATATATTTTTAAAAGGTAGTTAAAAATATGATATCGGTTTATAAGTATTTATACACATATACATGTATATATATATAATAGTTTATACATATTAATGACGAGAAAAAATGAAAAATAATAAATTAATTAAAGAAAAAGATTGATCCTTAAACATGTTCGACATATTTTATACAAATTATATAAGCAATACAACGAGGTTTATTTTTTTGTATTTGATATTTGAAAGATGAAAACTATTTAATCGTAAACATTTAAAAATCAGTTTTAAAAATACTACTCGGTCTTGTAATTGTAACCGGAACTATTAAGACACTTAGGAAGATTATCAGGCAATAAATGATTATATCTCCTCATAAATAGACAATTATATAAAATATAATAAAAAAATATTATTTTTTTCTTTAAACATAGACGACAATTTAGATATACATTTAATATTAATAGAACATCTACTGCCAAAAGTACCTGAGAAATCTATTTTCAAGGATGTAAAGAAGCGCACAAAGAAATACTATATAGCATATATATATATATATATATATATATATATATATATATGTATATATATATATATGTATGCATATATATATATATATATATATATATATATATATATATATACTAATCATTGAAAACTAATAAATCTAAGAAAGTTTTCAAATCAAAGAATTAATTTTTCTTTTTAATGAAATATGATCGTGTACTTAAAATTAAATAAGACAATTAAAAGCAAGAAAATGAATATTCAAACTTTCGTAGAGGCACTAGTGTCTGAAATAATCTGAATTCTTACATATTGAAAATATTATTTTCCTTTACTCATTAACCCCTTAAGTGGGTATGACGAATATATCTGTCTTATCCACTTGTTATCCATGCAAATCACCAACTTAAGGAGTTAAACACTTTATGCACTTTCCATGAAAGCGTTTGAGAAGAAATTTAAGGGAAATGTTAGTAAAAATTATGTTTCTTGAAATCACTGAATTTGTTGTTCTAAGTAGCTAATTTCACAATTATTTTTATATATGTTATGCAATTAAAAAAGTCATTAGAATGATATGTAAATATTTCAAAACTTAATGTAAATATAAGAATAATTTCTACAATAATTTGTGAATCTGAAAATTATAAATATATATATATATATATATATATATATATGACTATTCTAGTTTCTTTTAACTTAAACATTTTTTATTAATAAATTACTAATAATTATATATCTAATTTTTATAAAAGTATAGTTAAAAAAAATTTAACTCTATTAAAATCAGTATTAGACACCAAAATTATTATTAAAAATATCAAAATTATTTAAAATGTTAAGTAAATTATTCTTCAGATAATTTGTTTGAAATTATAAGTGGCAGTGAAAATAATATAAACTTAATTTTATATTCTATTCTAAAATTATAGGTAAAATAAATAAATCTAAAAATATAATTTCATAAATAACAATAATTTTGCATATAACAAGCAATATTGATGAAATTCGCATGTAAATGATCTGATAATAATTATTTTTTTAAAATAACGTCTTGGAATTAAAAAGTTATATATATATATATATATATATGATGTAAAAAGCTAATATAATTAAATAAATAATCAATAATATTAATTGAGACGAGAGTCAATAATAATCAACACGCACGTTTGTCATTTTGGCGACCATCATCAAAGAGCACAAAAACATGTGTGTTTACATTTACACATTTTTTTTATGATGTAATGTGTTTTGTCGTCTCTTTGTTATATATTCAATATGTCAAATAAATATTGATTATTATCATATGATTACATTACATCATCATCACCGGAAACACCGTACGCAATATTGTTTCGAGCTTGGCCTAGCTTGGATTTGCTGTTTGGTTCGTCGGACATAACAACTTCGTCTTCAGCTAGTATGTGACAGGTTCATTGCACCTGCTTGGGCCACGGTGAGCGCAGTTCGCATCGGGGTCCCGTTACTAGTGTCTCCCTTCCCCTCAGCTACTGCTAATGGGTTCCGCCAATAGTACAGGAATGGGTAACGTGTTTGCCATACTCGACACTTGGGATCATATACTAATGATTAATATAAATATATCGAGAATGTGTTATATTTTCGGTTTTCTTTTTTAAAACAAATAAATATTGTAACGAAAATTTCACAAAATAGCAAAATTTTAACTATGGATACTTCAGTTATTTATAAAATAAATATTTTTTCACAAAAATATATGACAAGACTTGTATAAATTATAGGTAAAATAATTTATAGTATAATAATATTATTTAAGAATTAATTACAATATTAATAATAAATTCAATTTATCTGCTCGTTTTGATTTAAAAAATACTAAAGTTAACATATCGCATGTGCACGTAGTTTTTCAAACATCCAAAATTGTCATTCAACTAAAAGCTAATACAACTTTTTTTATAGTGTCATTATTGCACTTATTCTTTTTTTAAAAAAGAGGGCTCCGTCCCCTACTCGCTACGTTTTATTTTTCGGTACGTTTGCCATATTTAGATAGATTATAAAAATTTAATTAATGTTAATTTATATAAGTTTGACAATTAAGAATTTGTCCATTGAATCGAAAATCCTTCAAACTGCAAACTGTTAAATCTGAGGTTTCCTGTATAAAACAATCAAATAGAATATTTTCAAATCGCCACATTATATTATAAGAAAGGATCATTTAATATTCGAGGCAATACAAGATTTAATTACAATATTGAAACTTGATACCTTACTTAGAGATACATTTTGGGAGACCATCATACAACTGGCCGTGCCCAAATACTGTTTCATTGGAATCGACAAATATGACGATTTGTGAAACATTGGAAATGATCGGCAATGGCAATAGTTAACGTGCTACTTGTAGAGTGTAGCGGGGGAGCGGCGTTGCGAGGAAATGGTCTATACGAAAAATAAAAAATGTTTGTTTTATGGAAATTTTACAATGGAATTTTTTATTTATAGAAAGAAATATAAGTATATATTTTAAATAAAATTGTTTAACAATTAAATACACTATTAATCGTGTAGAAATTAATAACAATTTTGAATGAACAAAAATTTTTTATAAGAATATATCTTTATTTATAATTAAATATTTCTTTAACGGAAAGTTAACTAAAATATACTTGTACTATTTCTTTTACAGACTTTTTATAGACTAAAATGTAGTCATGTTAACTAGGTAACAATTATTGGCATTTCTTCATTTACTTAAATATTACAAGATAGCCAAGTATTGTAGAGTTTATTCAATGCAGTGATTTTGAACAAAAAATGTTTTCACTTTAAATATTCTGCATTTTTTAACTAAATGTAGCCATGTCAATAAATGTTACTCTATCAAAAATATTACTATATAGCCTATATTTCTATTTTATTGATTTTACTATATATATTCTGAACTAATTTAAGATGATGTATTGTGAAAAACCATTAAATTATAAACTTACTTTGAGATAACTATTTGGAAAAAATTGAAGATTTCGTTTAATTTCGAAATAAATCGTACTAAATAGCATAGTTACAAGTGTATAAGTTCGATCTAAAATTAAAAAAAAGATCTTACTTAAAGCTATTTAGATTCTTATTAGAATCTTTCGTGGATACATACTACTTGGAATAGTATGTGGGTCCAAATAGAATCAGTAAACTCGGGAAAGTATATGCAGAGAAAGAATGGTCTTTTCGTTTTGCATAGATATTAAAAACTTGAAAATCTTAGTAAAATGCTCCATGAACAGCGATAAATTAGCTTAGTAAAAAAGTACAGCTTACAATATTACTCTGTCTCATTGAATCATTTAATGGATATCCATCATTAAATAAATTTTTATTAAATACTAGTCATTTCATTTTACGCCAATAAGAACGATCACAAGTATAAAATCAAAGCAGAAAATTATAGAAATAATGCGAGTGACTATTTTATTTTCAATTAAGTAATAAGAGATTGGAATGAATTTCTGACTTGCATTCTGAAATGATTCCTTTTCTCTATGTTATAGTTTTTTTCGATCAGTATCGTTGACACCAAACTGATTTATACTACAAAGGCGTAATATTATTAGTTAGAGTTATATTTTTTTAGTCAAATTCTGTTACATTAATTTATAAAGTTGTTTAATTTTTGTTCTTTAATTTTAATACCGAAAAAAAATTAATTTAATTGTATAACATAATGTGCACTTTCTTTACAGATTTTAAACTTATTTTACCATTCATGTTTGTTTTTTGATGATAAACTCTTTCTTCTATATAATATTTTCTAACATATTTTATTTTTACTTTATTTATATTCTAAGATCATGTTCTGAAGTAGCTATACGTGCTGAAATTAATCTTAGAAGATAAACACCTTTGTTTTAACTTTTTACAGAAATTATTTCAAAAAGGCATATGATATTTAAATGTAAAGTTTATATAGGAAAAATATCAGAAAATAGAAGACTAATCTTTCATGAAAAATTCATAAAACTATATTCTACTGATAAAAATAAAGTAATGTTTATTATAATCTTTTTAATCGATTATGCCATCTTTCGTATAAAAATAAATTATCGATAAAAAAAGAGTTTACTTCAATCAACCAGTATTTATATAATACATTTATTGAGTATATTATTATGATACTTAATAGTTTTTTTTATAAATCAGAATATATAAGGATGTAATATAATTAATATAAAAAAATATCAAAATTATAAAAATGCAATCAAGGTGAACGGAATGCAGTTAAGATCCATATCGATTAATAGTATAATCAAACAAGAAGTTCACTGCTGTTCAATGTCATTATGAATAAATTAATTCATGAGGTGAAGATGTAAAGAGAATATTGAATGAAAAATAAAAAAGTTGTTTTGATTTGATGATAACATTACATTGATTTCTAAACATGAACATTTACTATTAGGACTTAAGTATAGTTTCATTAACATAGAACAGCTATAATAAGAAAATATAATAAAAAAATCATCACAAGTAAAAAAAAAATTAAATGTCATTCGGATCAACACTTAGGATATAATATTTAATCACATTGTCTAATCAGTTACTATGAAGTTAACAGTTCATTTAATAATTGAGTAAGTAATCACTTCATACATCAGAGATTTAAAACGATTTTTAAAAGATTTTTTTTAGTTATTTAAGGACTTAAAACGACATTTGAAATAGTTATTTTTTATTTATTTCTAATTACTTATCTTTATTGCTTCGCTTATATTTAATATAAGTAATTGAATATTTCTTTGATGAAATACTTTCCATATAATATATACATATATACATATATACATATATATATATATATATATATATATATATATATAATTTCACTATGTTTTATATACGAGCTAAATTTGAATAGTTCGCGGCCTAACTGTAAAATAATATAATTCGTATTTTTAAATTGTTTTTATTTTTCAATATGGTCCTCTTGAACTTCAATGCACTTCATCCAGCGATGTTTCAGTGCTTTTATGTCACCTCGGAAATTCTTTTCTTTGAGGAACCGAAAATAACGATTAACTATTGCTATCAGTCTTTCATCTGATGAAAATCGCCTACCACTAAGAATTTTTTTAAGTTTTGGGAATTTGAGGAGGCCAAATCTGGGGAATAGGCTGAATGGGGCAGCAAGTTGTATTTAAATACAGCGAGTTTTTCCTTGGATACAACACTTGTATCAAGACGTGTATTGTCCTGAATGAAAATGATTTTTTTCTTTGATAAACCTGGTCTTTTCTCACAAATTGTTTAATCGAATCGATCGAAAAGTTTAGCATAATACTCTCTCGTTATCGTTTGTTCTTTGTAAGGTAGTCAATTAACAAGATCCCTTTAACATCAAAAAAATGAAGTAATAACTTTTCCAGCGGATAAAGTGATTTTGTTTTTTTTTTTGGTAGCGAAGAATCACCATGGTTCCATTGCTGTTTCGATTTTTGTTTTGATTCTGGAGTATATTGGCGAATACAATTCTCATCTATAATCACAAATCGCTGGATAAAATCAGTCATATCCCAGTTTAATCGATCCAAACAGTCTGAGGAAATTTGTACTCGAATGCGTTTATGATCAATGATCAGCAAACGCGTCAACCATCTTCCCGATAGCTTTTTCATACCTAACTCTTCAGTTAGGATGTGATAGACGCATTCATCTGCGACACCCACAATCTTAGCAATTTCGGACACCTTCGATCACCGATCCTATAAGACAATATTGTGCACATTATGAATGATTTCTTCTATCGTTGCAGTTTTCGAACGTCCACTATCCGGGTTATCTTCTAAATTTACGCGACCGCAGTTAAATTCTACTGCCCACTTCTTTATGGTTGTATACGAAGATGTACTATCACAGAAAACATTTTTCATCTCATTAAAGATTTCTATTAGGATTAAGCCCTTTTTGACAAAAAACTGTATCACCTCACGATGTTCAACTTTCAACACCGGCTCAAAAAGATCTTTATTTAAATTGATGTTTACAACAAACTGATTGACACATTAATTATAGACTTTGATGTTGTGTATAAGGTATATATTGCTTTGTAATGCGTTATAAATATTTAAAATATTACCGTCACTTATATGTTAGGCCGCGAACTTTTCAAATCACTCTCATACTTTCAAAAATATATCTTTCTTTTAAAAATGTAAAACAATGTACTCGGTGTATAAACATGTAATTACAACGTAGCTCTAGCTATTTTTTTATCCCATTGACACGCAATTTTCTGTCATTTATAATGAATCTATATACAAGACATACTAATGAATATAAATGTTAAAATATTAAAAGTTTACATATTACAATAACTAAACCACACAAACTCGATTTTGATCCCAAATTAAGAAACAAGATTAACGAGAATTAAATGTACACAAAAAATAACATTTAAAATTTCATAACTTGTACATAATAAAATTTAGAATAATTAAATTTCATAACTTGTAATTTTAGTAGAAGCATAAAATTTATGCACATAAATATTACAACGATCAACGAATTAGAGAATAAAAATGAATTACAATTGATTGTAGTTGATTCCTTTATTAATATTTCGAATATTTTATATTTATTTGACAGTAGAGTACAAGACAAAGTATGTTTTCTTAGATAAGTAATAAATAAAGGTGTTTTGGTAAAAAAATTAGGTTAATAAAGCACCTTTCTTTCAAAAATTACATTATATATATATATATATATATATATAATTGAAATTACTTTACGATATCTTAAGAAAGATTTGAATGAATTAAAATAATAACAATAAATGTTCTTAACAAATAAATTAATAAGATTTTATGCATGTAACTGTTTATTTTAATAATTTTCACGCTTCAAACGTACGATTGTATCTCATAATGGCGAAACAAAAACTGCAAGTACTGCTTTTACCATTTCATAACAATCTAAAAATTGTTGTTTTATTACAGGGAACAATCCGAAACATTAAAATTAATTAATAACAAACCAACAAAAGTGCGATAAACAGCGTTTATACAATTTTTATCCATTATTATATTATTTCATGGTCTTGCATTCGTGAATTTTTACAATTTAGAATGTATTCATTGAACTCGTGCATGTTTTTTTCTTTTTTTTTTGTTGCATTCGTTTAATGTCAAACATGTATTTTCAATGTGTCGCTGGTATATTTTTTTCCCAAACTTAATCTATAAAATCAATTTTCAGTGCCTTTCATTGAAGCATGTTAAAATGGTTATTTGAGCGAATCGGAAGATGGCCGCGAAACAGTTATTTCTCTCGCTCGTTACTTTATGTTTTGTATAAGTATGTACTTTCTCACAGAAAGTAGTACCCTCTCTACTCTTTTTGCTCCTCCTACTTCTTTGCTGTTTTGTTGCAGCTACGTGTTTTAAACCAGTCAGCCGGTAAGTTCACGGAGTTTACTTTTACATTTCCGTTATTTGCACACAACTATTATAAGATGTAATAATAGTTGTAGAATAACATAATGGTTTCGTTTTTATAGATGTTATAAAGTATACTGTACATATTTATCAAGCTAATATTTTTATTCTATTATTGTATAAAAATCGTCCAATTAAACTTACTTTTTCAGATGAGAAGAATAACGATTAATGAAATTTACTAAATTTCAATACTTAATTACATATATCCACGTTTTAATATACCTACTGACTTAAAAATTATCATTTAAAAAAGAACAAACAGTAGATCTATGTTCATAAAAAAGAACTTTTAAAAATCGACATGAAATATCTTACAAATGACATCAGATAAACGTTTTATCTTTTTAAGGTATTAAGTATACCGAGATAAAACGTTTTATCAATATTTGAATTAAACTTTTTAATTTTTATTCCAGTTTTTTACAACGTTATTAAATTCCATCGTTTTTAAATATTTTTAACTAAATAACATAATTTTAGAAATATATTTCTAATATGTTCTTTTTGAACATTACATGATTTTTTAATAATTGTATAAAGTCAATAATAATTCTAGAACATAAAAAATCGAAGACAATTGTAACCAAATACTTTATACAATAATTTACTTACCATGTTTAAATATAAGCTTATCGAATAAATTACGAATTACTTTTCATTACGAATTTTATTTTTCTTCAGGGTGTTTTAGAATGTTGACATACTTAATGTTTATTAGGTATTTTAAACTATGAAGGTAGTTAACTTCACATATATTTATAATAGAGATATTTATGTGGTTGGCATATATATAAATGTATTTTACGATTTTCATACTTTTAGACAATACCAGAGAAATAGTATGTATTATTTGTTTTTGTGCGCTTATGTGAATTTATACTTAGATTATTATAACAGATTGATTGTTGCACGAACATATCATTTTAACCCCTTGCACTCACAAGGCCAGCTGTACTTTCCAAGTACTTAAAGGCGTTCTACTCCTACGACCACTATCACTGCCCACATTTTATCATTTAAAGATGAAAGCTTTGATAAGTGTTCGTCCATCAATATCATCGGGTGTTTATACTTTTCTATGTTTATCATACTCTTATCCTAGTTCGAAGTATACGAACTATTAATGGATTATTAGTGTATTATTGCCTAATTGTTTGGAGTGCAAAAAGTTACATTTAGTTTACAGACCACACAATGTTAACAATCCTGGTTATAGATATTAATACATGCAGTGTACTATAGCCAATCAGAGATAAGAATCAAAACACAGAATTAAACAAGGGTAAATAAACCCAAATCAATATATTATACCAGGGGTAGGCAACTTCTTCGATAATATGAGTCACATATAATACTTTTCATACATTTTTGAATGTTCAAGAGCCATAGAAAATATTATTTTAAAATTTTATTTATTAGGTTGATAGAAAAATAATTGCGATTTATGAATTTGAAATTCGTATAAAAAAAACGTAATTATTTCCTACCGACCTAATATAAATAATAAAAAATACAACTATATAGTAGTCCTGCTTACCAAAGCAGAATATGTTTAATTGCTACTCGTTGAAGACTTTGATTGAGTCTTCATTTTTGCAGTTAAATGTTGCTGAGACCTTGTTAAAACTTGCATTTTTAAAGATATTTTTTTCGAAAATTTACACACTAACCCGAATTTGGCTTTATTGCATTCACAAAATCTTAATTAATAAAATTGTTTAGTTTCATATCTTTTTTAAGGATTTTCCATAACCGTAGAGCCACCTTAAAGAGCAGTTTTGGCACATAATGCACATGGATGTTTAAAAAGATAATGTGAATTGCCCGTTTATATATAAAATATTCTAATATTGGTACATGATATACTACTACAGATTATTAATATAAAAGTTTAGAAAAATTAATGGCAATATTGTCTCGGGATGCGCACAGAATAACTTTGGGAGCCGCAGTTTACCCACCCTTGTATTTATACTAATAGTATATGCTAAAAGTACGAAAATTGAATATTATATACGCGTATAATACATACTTCTAATTTACATCTACCTCTAATGTAAGACTGTCTCTAATTAACCACTTAAATATCCCTAATCTATTTTTTAAATTTGAAAAAAATCAGAATCATTTACACAAAATTGTAATCTTATCAGAGAAAAAAATCAAAATTGTAAACAAACATTTTTTACATTAGATTATTCACTAGTTATATAACATATATTAATTTTAATTGCAAATTTTACTTTTACTAAAGTTATTTCACGATGTTGATAATTCTAATGCTTGTTCAATACTTTAAATAACGTTTCCTTTCTTGTTGGAAAACAGTGTAAATTCAAATTCAAATTTATGACATATGAAAATTCATTAAACATTGAAAATTTATTAAAAATTCATTATCTACTGGAACAACTGGAAACAACTAACTAATACTGTTTTTTAGTGAATAATAATAAATAAAATTCCCTTTTACTTTATAATTAATGAAACTTTGAAAGAAATTTATTTTATATTTTGAATTTTTAAAATAAAGTGTGAAGAGAAAATGTATGATACATGTTTAAAAAAATATTCATAATAAGAGATTATAACTTTTATAAATATATTGAAAGTGATATTTTTTTTTAGAATTTGAATTGAAATATTTATTAATACATACTGGTAATAAATAATTCATTCTTGAAAAAAAACGTTATCCACACACATGAATATACATATACGAAAACAATAACAATTCTATTTTATATATTTATGTTGTACAAGTTTTAAAGTACGGAAAAATAATTTTCAAGTAAAAAATAAAATAAATGATCATTTCTATTCAAACTATTCTATGAAATATCTATACATAATATATATATATATATATATATATATATATATAAACATATACATATATATATATATATAAAATATATATATACACAATATATTTTCTGTGTTTTAGTACTATAAGGATGAAGGGATTTTCATCAAAATACGTGTAAACAGTCAACGAAAATGATCAATAATCATTAATTCAACATTTATGATCAGAAACCTTTTTTTGATTTATCGTCTGAAGGAAAATTAATTTGTAAAAGTGTGATTAGCCACAATAGCTGAATTATATTGTGAATGAATCAATATTTAAAAATTATCAAGAGATTTAAGTAATAAAACTCTATTTTTATTCGCTAATAAATTTGAAACTAATAGCTAAAGTGATGTTTCTATAAATTTAAAAAGAATCCAAAACCAATTCAAATAAAAATTAAGCATCCTACTGCAACGAACAAATATTTGTATACTGATTACAATAATAAAAAATGTTACTTGCAAAATATCTATCTATATATAAAAAAATGTTCCGTAAAATTTCAAAAAATGTACAATAAAATGAACAATTTTTTTTTAAAAAAAACGTGTAGATATTGTATTAAATTATTGTTAACGATAGCACCCGAAGTTACACGATAAATATTGTAATAAATATTGTAATTATAATATTGGTATCATAACAAATACGAGTACAATAACTCCGCCTGCAATTGTGTCGGATGGATTGAGTAGTTCGATGCAATTGTTGCCGGTCCTAAGCCCGGATAAAGGAGGAAGGTTGGAAAGCAAGGTTAGGAAACACTCTACCATTCACAAAAACAGAAGAATGCTCATAGAAATCATAAAATGTCTCGGAACAGGAACAACTACGTCGATATGATGGGAGCAACTTGCCCGCGTTTGTAAAAATGGACGACCTTCGGGACAGAGATTACCAGAATAACCGCTCAAGAGATGGGCACAGTGGGAGGCAAAGCAACGAGAGAATTCTCCTAGCTTAATAATAATAAGAAGAAAAAGAAGAAGAAGAGAAGAACATCTACAATAAAATGTGCGACTTTATAAAATAACAACGTCGCAATACACTTTCGAGAAAAACACACTCACTAGCATTCAAAAGCAAGAATAATTGTATATATATATATATATATATATATATATTGATATTGAGAGAATATATGCGATTCAAGTGAACTGAGGGGGTAGATCCCTCTCATCGGGTGGGGGGCGTTGAAAAACTCGGAGTGTAAGGGAAGATCCCCTAATATTTTTCAAAATAAATATTTACAAATATATGTAGTATTTGACCTATAATGTAAATTTTTTTTTATATTGTCTTATATTTTTATTTTTTAAACGATGCTTTTGTCGCATAAAAATTTACAAAGAATTATTCAAAGAGCAAAAAATGGATTCTTTTTATGTATTTCATAGCAGTGTATTTTAATACTTTATAAATTAATGTTATCTAACTAGTTTAAACACTTGAACCTTAATGAAGCATGATCTCTTATGCCCGACACTCAATAAGCAAAAGCATTTGCACACTGTTGGGAGCAGTATAGTGGTTTTCGCTCGAAAAACTAATTTGTAGATTACTTAACTGTGATATATATGAAATAATAATATTATAAAATACACTAAATTGTATAAGAAAGTCTGTATATATACTCAAATTTTGACGAAACAGTTAAATATATTATATAAATTGATATTATACAGCTTTCTTGTTATATTAATCTATAGAAATGGAACAAAGAAAAAGTTAAACTGTTCTAAAATATAGGTTTCTAAAATTCATATCGCCCGTATAATATTCAATAACACATAGACAGTGTTAATTTTTTTCCTATTATTCAATTTTCTAAATAGATGCAGGTATATCACCTAGCAACGGACACACTACACCTGTCAACAACAAAAATACTCCTCATTGAATTCAATCAGCGCTCAACTTCCGTTCGTTCCATCTTTTTTAGTCCCGTTGACGCACTATTAACCCCCCATGACGCGATTCGCGTGTTCGTTAATTGTGCTCTCGTGTCTGCCTCGTGTAACACTGATAGCGGCCATGTCATCAACAAGCGGGTTCCGCATTTGATAGCAGCCTAATGACGCCTTGATTACATTTTTTTTAATCTTCACTCACACCAATGTTTGAGTCATATGGTCTACAATATTTTAATGGATTCGCTTT
The DNA here is from genome assembly GCA_034766995.1 of Acanthacorydalis orientalis. NCBI lineage: Eukaryota > Metazoa > Arthropoda > Insecta > Megaloptera > Corydalidae > Acanthacorydalis > Acanthacorydalis orientalis. The sequence goes on along the minus strand of CM068313.1, from coordinate 42,390,729 downwards.
GTGCAAAGAACATAAAACTGTTAGTTAAATATCAAATATGTTGTATGAAATTAAACATGGAGTCAGTTGGCGATTTGATCGAAAACATATTCATTATATATGTATTATTTTTTATATGAACACTTGCTACGTTTTTTTTGAAAATTACGGTGTTAGAAGGATCAATTATTCATTTAAAACATACTCGAATATTTAAAAATTAAAGATGTGTTTTTTTTTAATTATAGGCATAGTAACTAAAGTGATTTATATTTGACTACAGACAATATCTGAATATTAAATCAAATATTATTTTATAATTCGACTTTTTTTTAAGATAATTGTAATCAGTATCTGGCTTATTGCATTGAAAATCAACCGTTAGTTTAAATTTAGTTCGATGATACATTCAAAATGACGTTTTCAATTGCACAAAGAATTAATAATTATTTATAAAATTAATAATAATTCTAACGCAGAAAAAATACAAGCCAGTTGTAGCCATTTATATATATATATATATATATATATATATATATATATATATATATATATAAATGTATTGGAAAAAAGGAAACGTTTTACTGCTCATAGTATTAGTTTAGAAACAAGAAAAATATTTATAAAAACATATATATATATATATATATGTGTGTGTGTGTGTGTGTGCATGTGTATATGTGAAGAATGAAATTATATAGAAACAAATTTATATAGTTGGTAGTGTAAAAGAAAATAAAATTAGAAAATTTTGAGATTTAGTGTTAAAAAAATACTAAAATTAAGGTAGGCGAATAACAGGGTGAAAGAGTAAAAATTCAGGAATCCAAACTAATGTATAAGTTTATGTAATATCTTAGAAATGAGAATATATAAATCAGATGGAATCAGTCTTAAATTATGAACGGTGAGTAAAGACCGTAACCTGAAGTAATTAAGCAGAGAAGAAGAAAAAGGATAAGCAGAGGAGAAGAGCAATATTTGAATATATAAATCAGATATTGAAAAATATCGAATGGTATAAATATCAAGAATTAATCAGAAAAATAGAAAATAGAGTATAATAGATATTTGCAGTAAATAAATGTATGAAACTTAAAAGTCAATTATTCTTGAAAAGAAGTATTTATATTAGATTGTTCAGCATAGTCCAGCTGAAAATATTTTTATAAATAAATATATAATAATTATTATCATTTCTCATTTCAATCATTAACATTTATTCCTTATAGTTAATTTATTTCTTATACCTAATTCGATTTTCGAACAACACATTTCTTTGAAATTAATTTTTTTCAATATAATATCGCTTTTTTCTCTTAATGTTCTTAACATTTAATGAAATTGTATTTTTTGTTATAATTAAATTGGTACCTTATTTATTTAATATCATCATCATCATCATTATCTGTCAATCCACTGCTGGATAAAGGCCTCTTCCATGATTTTCCATTTTGTACGATTAAATACCTCTCTTTTCCACTGATTTCCGATAAAAAAATTAATTTCCTTTTCCCACCTGTTCATTGGTCTCTTTCTTGATCTTATTTATTTAATATATATATATATATATATATATATATATATATATATATATATATATATACATATATATATATATATACATATATATATATATACATATATATATATATATATATATATATATATATATATATATATATATATAATGAAACAAAATTCTAAATATCTAATTGATATCATTACCTTAACATTTAAAAAAAATCATTTTTATGACAAATAAAAAATGACAAAATTATAATTTATTGTTAGAATTGTGATAAGATTAGAATTGTTTTAAACTGAGATACACTATTGAACAATCTCTGAATTACTTTCATTTCTAACTGGTTGTTTAAATGTACCGTTCGATTAAAAGAGAATTTAATGTACAGTAACGTAAGAAGAAGAAATGAAGAAAATAATTTTAGAAATCAAATCTTACCTGAACTTTGATTTACTTTTCTTTCTAGAATTTGAAACATTTCTATAGTATTTACAGTTTATTTATACATACGTACACACATATATATATATATATATATATATATATATATATATTTGTTTATATAATGAAATAAAGTCATTAAAATAATAGTTGTTATAAATATGTTGTAAATATAAGATATTCAAGAGAAGATTAATCCATAAATTATTATATCAAGTTTTCAATCAATTTAAGCAAAATAAAATGATTGTCGATCTTATGTTAAATTTGAATTATTCATTAGAATTAATATTTATCTAGTATTTGTATAGCTTTGGGACAGTCCAATTTATGTGCACATCTTCACATACCTAATCCGGTCAGTGCATTAAATTTAATTTCATGTAAATGTACTCATAATGTTTTTGTAAACCACAGACGACTCGACGATGAGCAAATATAAGTAAGATATTTTCACTGTATTTGTCTTTTTTAAATTACTCAAAATCATAGGAACGTATCATAAATAAGTATGTAATAAATTACAGTGTTATATAATTTTACAGTCCGAAATAGTAAAATTGAACGAATGCGGTGAACATAATAATAATAACGCGGTTTCGCGAACCTCCTCACGAACAAAATGGCAACTAACCACGATACCGGAAGTGTTCGTAGCAGAGCAGAACGGATACCGTAACTCTATTTTGTTCCACGTGGAAAGCAGTGAGTGAATCACATCGAGTGAATTAAATTGTATCATCTTGAGAAAAGAATAGTTGTACTTGAATTTCTTCTATAGCTTTGTTTGTTATCTAAAGTGAATAGAATTAAATATTACAGTAGCGTGAAATGAATTCCTCGCGTTCTTCAAGTAAGTTTGCTCACACAGCATATGTAATACCATCTGTTGTCGAGTATTAATTAAAGATTTCTCACAAGATGAGTTCGCTTATAAATTGTTTTACTTGCATAAATTATACGCTGTAGTTTAATTCGTTAATCGAAATCTTGAATTTTATAGTAAATTATAGTCTATCAAAAATAAATCGCTTTGTTTCCATTACAGTTACATGACTTGATGATCAGACAAAATATCTAGCGATGATAATTCCAGTGAAGTCAGTGAGTAACGAATAATTGTAGGAATTTTCTTCGTTTTTTTTTTATAAAATCCTGGAACATAATTTAAAACCGTTCATGTTTACTTTTATGAAACTAACAGAAATCCCTTTTTGCATTTATAGATTTTATGAATTAGCTTTTCTACTTCTCAATAAATATGGTCTGAATATTTTTAATGGACTACTAAAAAAAATCATTTTGAAAAATATATATTTTTAAAACTATTCTCTTCATTTATGAAATTACGAGACGAGGATTCTTGTAAAAACATGAGCTACTATGCTAATTAGTATTATTATATAATATTACAAGAAAAAATAAACCGAAAATGTTAAAAAGTCTGACCTTATCCTTCATTAACTGTTATTATAATATAACTGAAAAAAAAATATTAAAATATAACGGAAACGGAAACAAAAGTCGAAAATATAAATTAAAATTACGTACAGGAAAACGAATCATTTAGTACAATATACAATTTGGAACAACAAAGAGCGTACTGAATACAATAAACATTTTTTACACTTATGAATGAGAGATGATGATCACGTTTCAGCTCGCGTATGATTACTTTACAGCTTTGTTTATGGAATGGCATGTTTGTAGTAGCCTAAACGGTTTCCACACCAATAAGGGAAACACGCACACGGGAGCATACACGCGCACGGTCAATGTCATCCTGCGATGACCATATGACATGCACAAGACAATTCGGCTTAGACAAAATGAGGACGGATGTTCAGACCGCATAAGACATTATTGTTCTGTGAATGTTGATTGCGTAGATTGATTTTAAAAATATGTATATACGAATATATATATATGAATATATATATATATATATATATATATATATATATATATATATATATATATATATATGTATATATTTATTAGGTTGGTATAAAAATAATTGCGGTTTATCATTTTAAATTTGGCGCCGATTTTCTAATTACCGTTACCTTTTGTTATAGTCATGTGATACATCATTATAAACAATTAAATTAGCAGAATTGATTTCAGCTCATGTTTATTGTGTTCGATCTTTAGTATTATTGGATATAACCTTTTAAATTAGTCATGGAAAAGCAAATTCGCCCGAAATACCAAATTTGTTTTTGGCAAAGAGTTAATAAGTAAACGTAGAGCTCAACACTGGTTTCCAAAATTTCACGATGAAAACAAAAGCCTTGATGATAAAAAGGGTCATAGATGTTCTTCAACTATAGACAATAATGATTTAAGAACCATTATTGAAGCGGACCCACGTAAAACAACTCAAGAGGTGGCTGAAGAACAAAACGTTAATCATTCAACAGTTATTTGACATTTGAACCTAATTGGAAAAATAAAAAAGCTGGATAAATGGATTCCGTATGAACTAAACGAACATCAAGCAATTCGGTGATACAAAATCTGTTCTGCGCTTCTTCGTAATAAAAATGATCCCTTTTTTGAACACATTGTTACATGTGATGAAAAGTGGATTTTCTACAACAAATGAAAACGTTCATCATAGTAGCTAGATCGAGCAGAAACATTAAAACAGTTTCCTGAACAGAAGCTTAATGAAAAAAAGATTATGGTCACTGATGGTCAGCAAATGGCATCATTCACTACAACTTCTTAAATCGTGGTTAAACAATAACAGCAGACAAATTTTGTCAGGAAATTGAAAAAATGCATGAGAAGTTGCATTGTTTACAGCCAGTGTTAGTCAATCGAAGAGCACCAATTCTTCTTTATGACAAAGCCCGACCATACGTGTCACAAATGAATTTAAAAAAATTAAATGAACTGGGTTATGGAATCTTACTTCACCCAAATGGGTGAAGTAAATCATTCTCCGGACCTGTCTCAAACAGATTATAATTTTTTAAAAAACATTTGAGTAATTTCCTACGAGAGAAGATTTTCAAAAATCAAGCATCCGCTCAAAGCGCTTTCGATGAATTCGTTAATTTTAGGACTCCAAAATTCTATCTTGTAGGAATAAACAAACTTGTTTCCCGTTGGGAGAAATGTGCGCAGGTCAATGGTCTTTATTTTAATTAATAAATATAATATTTAACTGATATATGTATCTTTATAATCAATACGTAAAAACTACAATTACTTTTGCACTAACCTAATATATATATATATATATATATATATATATATATATATATATATATATAATAATTGTATATTTTTATGCTTGAGATCATTTTGATTCATTGGCCTGGTCGCCTTCGTCCTTTTGTATAATTTGAATTTCTGTTTTCTACTGTAAATTTCCACATGAATGCTTCTTCAAGTAACTTTTATATAACTGTTATTTAAAATCGATCTAAATAAAGTACACATACTGAAAGTAGTAACAGAAACTAAAAAACTAATGTGATACAGAATCATGCAGAGTAGTAACAGAAAACAAAAAATGCAATTATTTTCCTAACAATCTTAGAACTACATAAAGTTTTCAAATTTGTTTCAAAAACGAAAATAAATTATAGAGAGCGAATAACATGAGATTACACGTATCAATAACACGTCACACATATGCATTTGGATATGAGAGAGCCAATTTTCAGGAAAGTATATTTATATACGTGTGTGTAAATAATATTTTACTAAACACACGCCTATATACATATGAGTGTGTGTGTGTGGTGAAATAGAAATACAATAAAATATAGTTTTAATTAACAGTAACGACAAATTGAACAATTAAAGTACATGTACATAAAATCAATGAAATGCTTAAAGATTACATCATAAATCAATAACATTATTAGACATCGTGAACGAGTCTTTGAAAGTAGTATAATAAAATGTTAACAATATCATAGACATTACTTAACAAGTATTAAATAGGTGATAAAAAATTGAATAGGTTGGTATTTTGATCGTTTCATAGAAAATAAAATTGAATAAATTGAACATATCTTCAGGCAAAAATGAGTGTGTATGTATATATATATATATATATATTGACGAATTTGATTTATGATCCCACCCATAGATTTTAAAACGTCAACCGAGCGGTGAACTACAAGATCAAAATCAGTTTTTAGCATAGATCATTGCCGTAGATCACGACGATCGCTGACAAGCAGCGATGATCTATTGCTCTTTGTTGAATTGAAATTTCTGTAAGATCAAAGAGGCAGCAAGTCACGCTGGATAATATGTATGAATCACGTTTCGTATTCAACACAACATTGGTTATAGGTCATTTGTATACGTTTTTGAATGTTATCCAATATTAGATTACTTTTTTCGTTTTTTCTTCCTCCTTATTGTATTATTGAAAATCGTTTTTTTAAAAGTGAACAATTCATTTAATAAAACCAAATAGACGATTTAAAAAATATAATAAACATAATATTTTTTGATAATACGAAAATAAAATTAGTGTCAATAATAAATTAATTTATTCAAATTAGCTCAATCTACTTAAAATGACATTTAAGTTATATCATTTTTTTTGAAATAGATTCTTTAATAAAATCATTTCTAAATAAATGAACAAAATAAATAATTTATTATAACTACGTCAAATGAATATAAAAGTGAATGTGAGTATCAATTATTAAAAATTGTAGGAAAATTTGGAATTCATTTAAATCTATTATATTTTCTAATCACCTATATTTGATTGATTATCTTTATATGTATTTATATACATATATTCATACACACATATACACACACACACATATATATATATATATATATATATATATATATATTAGGATGGTAGGAAAATATTTGCGGTTTTTTTTCCCTGAATTCGAACCTTATCTTTTTTAATGAAAGTGTCATTCCATCGTGTTCATGATAATATTATTTTCAAGTTCATTTTTCGACTCTGATTTTTGGTATCATAGACTTTGGTATGATTATTAATTTTGCGTCAAATTAGGCTGTTGAATTAAAGGTGGAAAAGAAGGAAATAAGATCATTTTTTGTATGAGTTCAAAACGGGTGGTAAATCAGCAGAAACCGTTCGTAAACTAATCGATGCTTTTAGTGTAGGTACAGTCAATCTGGTGGCAATGGTGGTTACAAAAATGCCGTACTGGGGACGAGAACCTTGAATATGAAGAAGGTCGCAAGCGTCCTTTTTCAGTTGATAACGACCAACTGAAGGCGTTAGTTGGATCAGAACCACGCACATTTCGAGAGCTTACACAAAAGTTAAGCGTTAGTCATCCAACAGTTCTGGATCACTGAAAACTACTTAAATTAAAAAATGTATATGAATTTGAAGGTCATAAACCGCAATTGTTTTTCTATGAACCTAATATATATATATATAATTTATCTAACTACTTCGTAAAACCATCTCTACAAATACAATAAAATATCGTATATCGTGATACAAATTTAAAAACAAATATTCTCAAAAATGACTAATTTAATGTAAACATGTACACTAATCTACGTATCCGCACACCCCCATACACACAGATATATATATATATATATATATATATATATATATATATATACTCGTATACCTTATTAAATTACTTAATGAATTTTCAATTTTAAACGATTGTATAGATTCTGTATTCTATAAGAAACTACAATAAAAATAATAACTAATCGTTTCTGACAATTTAATCTAATATTAATTTCTTTAAAAGTATAAAAAAATAATGTCTTAAGTCTTTGATATTAATAATCGTTTTTAATCAAAATTATACCAATTTAAAACAGTACAAATGCTATATTTATCTCTTTGAATGTTATGGACGTGTAAATGCGTCGGAAAAAAGACTATCGGTGGAGGCTATGGACGCACATATGAGCTTAGGGTGTTGTTTTTATATTATATACACTACAAAAAGAAAATTTATCATTGTTTAAGATAAACACATATTCTTACGTTCCTTAGTAACGATAATAAACAAAATTTCACAAAAGAAAATGAATTGTATTCGAAAAACATACCAAAGGATTGATCTACGGAGCTATTGTGTGTAAAAAATGTGATGACGAAGTGTGAATTGATAATTGTTTTGAGATTCACCACACCCAAATAAATTATTAATTTTAATGGACTTGAAATATATTGTTTATATATATATATATATATATATATATATATATATATATATATATGTGTGTGTGTATATAAATTATTTATGTGATTTAAAAATGAACATTTTATTGCTTGAAATATAAATTT